>BLFK01000417.1:117325-144065 GCA_014634185.1 Astreopora myriophthalma | reverse complement strand
ACCCCCCCCCCCCGTCGAGCCCTAATTTACTTAAAATGGCCGTGTTTTGGCGTTAACCAATCAGCGTGCTTCTTTTTGACGCGAAATTCAAATTCAACCAATTTCAGCTCCCCATTTCAGATATGTCCAGAAATGCAAGTAATTAGATGCACGCCGATTTTGATAAGTATCACGAAGTGTTCCCTTGCTCTTCTTCTCAACTTCAGCATCGCTTGTGTCCAGAAATACGAGCAATAAACGTCACAAAGTGGCGCCCAAACTGTGCTTTCCAACTAATCATAAGCAGTTGCATTTACCCTAGCCTAGAAATAACCCTAACGCAAACCACACGGGACCGGAAATGGACATTCGACGCTTATAAAAAACGAGACACTTCGTGGTGGATTACAAAACTGAGCGTGCATCAGATTACTTGCATTTCTGGACATAAGCATTGTTTGGGGGTGAGGGGGGATTGGGGTGAATTTTGTTGGTATCACCCATACCGTCCCAACACTTCTAACCCGCACTTTTGGTAATGTGGAATCACAACGCAAGGGTCATCACTAAGTCATTAAAGATTTGAAAACCTTGACCGGCTGCTGCTCATTTACATAAGACATTGAAACAACTAGTGTCTTCAAAGACCGAAAACAGACATTGGGGTTTTACGCTTTTTAACTTAGAAGGAAACGACCATTCTTATGGATTTTTTATATGTAAATGTTCCTTGGAATTTTGACGACGGGGGTAAATTTCTTCGTTGAAATTTTGTCGAATAATTGATATGCTCAGTCGACGATGTGACAGACGTCATTCATTGTCTTAAATGATTCAGACATCGACTTCATATGCAATTAATTTCCCGTACCAGTATAATAATAATAATAATAATAATAATAATATTATGTTCGGCACTTTTAAGGTGTGCCTATACTTTTGATAGGTTGTAACGCTCTCTTGAACAGAAATCAGGACTTAGTTTGCGATAAACATAAATGACGTTATGACCAAGGATGAATAGTTCCTTTTTGTACATCATTATCTATTTTTGCAGACGTTGACGAATGCGTGAACGATCCTTGCGAAAATGGTGGGAGTTGCACGAATTCCCTCGGAAGCTACTCCTGCAACTGTACTGAGGGTTACAGAGGATTTCACTGTCAAGAGGGTAAGGGTAGTAAGTGATGAATAATTACCTCGTGAGATGTTTTGATGGGATTTAGGATATCAAACTAAATATTTAGTTTGATAACCTAAAATTTGGAACGTAGGAGATTCCACAATGCGAAATGTGGGCAATACAAACAACATGATATTACTGCATCAAAAAGAAACTCAGAAAAAATGTCCGAGTTCCGGGTGGAATTTTGAACCTACGACCCGCCGTGCTCTGACTAAATCACGGAGGGTCGTGAGCAGTTACACACAAGTTACACACACAAGTATTATTCGATCGAAAAAGCGGCCATACATCGTTCAGAAAACTTTCCCGTTCAAAAAAATTAACCGGCATTTCTGTACATTTTTTAAGACACCGATGCCTCTCGAATCCCCCCCCCCTCCCCAAAAAAAAAACTATAATCGATTACTAATGATCGCTAATGCCAATGAAATTTAAGAATACAGAACAGACGACTCTGTCATTGGGTATGTTAAAACAAAGCCGAAATTCCCCCTAGGAACCATTCTTAAGTCTAACCCCAACCGGCGAGTCAAGTCTTACACTTGTCTGGACTTAAGTCTAGTCTAGACTCGGGGTTGGGGATGGCTTTATTGACAACAAATGCTACTGTAAGTTCCTACAGAAGAGTAAGAAATTTAGACCTGACAGATATCACACACAAATGATTGTTATTTATGAAATAATTAACAATTACTGATATTTCGTAACTATATATACCATAAATATTATACATGGTGGAGCAGGGATGGCGCAGTGGTCACAGATCACAGAACTCGTCTTCTACCTATGTGTCCCGGGCTCGATTCCCGGACTCGGCCTCATACGTTGGCTGAGTTTGTACTGGTTCTTTACTCCACTCTGAGGTTTTTCTCCGGTACTACGGTTTTCCCCTCTCCTTAAAAACCAACCTAGGATTAAATGATTGATTTGATTTGTTGTCTCTCCACTGCTTATATTAAAGGACTTGTACTCGGCTATGTAAGTTCGACACTTAAGTAAAGTAATTATTATTGGCGGTCTTTGTTTTCAACCCATGATCGTCTATTTTTTCAGACATTAACGAATGCAAGAACGATCCGTGCGAAAATGGTGGTACTTGCATTGATACACCTGGAAGCTACTTGTGCAACTGTACTGAGGGTTACAAAGGAGTTCACTGTCAAGAGGGTAAGGGTACAACGTGATTAGTAAACACCTTTGGGACGTATTGGTGTTATATAGAGTATCAAGCTAAATATTGCCCTTCTTAATTAAGATGGTACAATGCATAACTTATCACGGATTAATGCAAGACTAAGATTCGGTTGAATAGCATTCGCAAAACAAACACCTTTCCCAATTTCTGGAGACCGCTTCTGGCCAATTTCTTAACCATTTGTTAATGATAGTATTAAGCTCTTCGAACAAATGACGTAAAAAATAATACGGATAGACAGGGTATCTCATCAATTTGCCGGATGTATCGGTGGAGAGATAGAGGAAATTGAAACTGTTACCCTTTAATATAACGGTGGAATGCAAGAAATTAGCGCAAAATCAACATACGTTCGGCTAGCCATGCCAAGGTGGCACACGTTATACACTAAAACATTTGCAAGAAATATAAAATTCCGTGCGAGGGCATATGGTACGACTACTCTCCACATGCGGTGATGGAAATGACCAAGTGAAGTTGTTGAATTAAACCGATCACATTCTCCTTCATAACAGACGTGACATTGTTAGGCTGAAAGAAAGAAAGAAAGAAAGAAAGAAAGAAAGAAAGAAAGAAAGAGCGTGTCCTATTATTGATGTGTCTTGTCCTTTGATACACGGGTATTGGAAAAAAAAACACGAAAAGATTGATCATTACCAGAACCTAAAGATGGAGCTTCAAACGATCTGGAACTGTAAGAATGCATCTGTTACCCCGGTCGTGATTGTAGTTCTTGGGAAAGGGAGCAAGCATTTGAAGGCATGGGTTGGGAAGATGGGGGCACCTGAAATCTCCGATTCGCTCCTAAGGGCATGCTTGTTGGGCGCAGCAAATAACTTGCGAAGAACGCTAGACACCTAAGGCTATGAGATACAGCCCTATGTTCCAGGAAGAAGTAATACAACTTGTACCATCTTTCGGTATGAAACATATTAATAATGGTATTGATAATGACGATGATAGCACTGGTGATAATGATAATGATAATGATAATACCAGTGATAATAGAATAAGAATTGATTTATGATTGTAGGTGACATTAAGAAATTATCCTCACACTTACCTGGACAATTTAAGCAATTCCCGTTGGAAAAGACTAAAAGATCCAGGGCTTCAACGAAATTTGAACCCAGGCCTCTGCGGTACCGGTACGGTGCTCTACCAATGGAGCTATGATAAGCCAAATCTGTTGGAGCAGGTCAATTTGTTGGGCTCATGTGTTCCCGTTAAAGGCCTTGACGAGGTGAACAAAATAGGATATGAGGAGTGGATATGAAATGCGGATTGCAGGCTTCTTAAATCGAAAGCATAGGCCCAACAAATTGAACTGCTCCCAGCAGCAGTTTAGTTTTTAAGCGACTCGATTAGGCAAAAGGTTCCACGATCTTCCACGGATTATTTCGCATGTGCTGACAAATCGTTACGTTCCGCATCTCCGTGAAGCCCAGATAGTTAAGGAAGAGTCGTATTTTGATTTTCCTTCTTACAGACCATTATCTATTCTTCCAGATATTGATGAATGCAAGAAAGAACCGTGTGAAAATGGTGGTACTTGCATTAATTCCCCTGGAAACTACTCGTGCAACTGTGCTGAGGGCTATATAGGAGTTCACTGTCAGGAGGGTAAGAACGGCACTTCATGAATAAACACCTCGAGGGATGCATTGATGTCCCTTAAACGTAATGTGATAAAATTCAACACCAATAATCGGTCGAGTTGCTAGCTTTTCGGTGATTCGAGAGTTCTTACATTGTCCGGGTAGTTTCGAAATTTTCGCGCCTAAAGAGTTAGGGAATTTTGGTCCAAACAGAAAGTGCCAATGGTTGCGAAAAACGTTCACGATTAAAATTTGAAACAACTGTGTAATATGTGATAGAGGTCTTTAAGCTAAGGAGAAATCAAGAGATAGCTTTCAATAATTACACTAAATAAGGTTTTGGTCTCTGGTGCTAATGATATTAGAAACTTGAGAACAGGCTGCTCTGTCATACTATTTCATGGGAAAGATCAAATTAATTAACATTGATCAAGATTCAGTGATACTAGTTCCAGTAGGTTCCTTTGTAAGTTTTTTTTGCGACGACATGAATCGGAAATTGTATTTACGTAATACTGAGAAGCCAAATTGGTTATACATCATTAAAAAAGCATAGTTCAAACTTCGAACTTACCATGTGCCAAACTTTTTCGATTATGCCCGCGTCATTACTGATCAATTCAATATGTACCGGGATCAAAATTCGCCGTATTCTTTACTACCATTGCGAGAATGCCACCATTTCGACATTTAAGTCCTAGCACTATGCAGGGCATTGTCATCAGAACCTAATTTACTGGCTTCGCCCCCAGGAGTCTCTTCCTGTTAGCAGTAGAGCATCCGAACCAGAAATCGCAAGGTCATAGGTTAAACTTGTGTTATGAGCACAAGGATTTTAATCTTGTGAATGCAGTGAGCAAGATGTAGCACTCGCACCCGTGCACCTGTTTTCTCTCCCCAATTGCCCGTGGCCAGAGTACGGAAATCTTCGCTTGTACGGAAAGCTTGCTATGCAGGCTACTCGCTCGCTTGCTCGATTCCTGTAAACTTTACGTTCTCCGCTGACCAGTGCGCAAGGCTCGTCGGCTGTCGGCTGTCGGCTTCTTTCTGCGATATCATGAATTTCATGTGATGGCAAAAGACCTGCTCAGAAAACACAGTGAGGACAGACGCACACAAACGCCATAACACACTTAGTGAAGATTTCAATCACAAAAGCCAGATAAATGAATTGTATTATACAACTTCCGTAACAAGGCGATTTTTTTTTTCTTTCGCTTAACATTCCTGTGACGTTTTACTTTTCTTACCGCGTTAAAAAACTTCAGTAGTTTTCATGAATCATTCGCTAATAAAATGACTGCTCCTGCAGTCCCGCACTCTCGTAGTCGAATGATGTGTTGACGACTGCGGAAGCAGTATTTGAAGACGCACATTTAAGTGGCGCCAATCATTCGTTCTACCTTGTATGTGATCACATTCAATAAAAGTGGTTTGAGTTACATTTATTTACAATGGGAACCAGAAATGAAGGCAAGAGGTGTGATATTCTCGGGTTCATCGCTGTTCTATCGCGCTTGGTCGAAAAAAAACGATTTCAAAGGAGGTTTAAATTGCAGACGAAGATCACCTGAGGGGTACTTTCTTTTGCGACTTCAGTCTTGAAGCAGTAATTATAAAACGGACTGGCCAATCACTTCTTCAAAAGCTTAACCTAATCTTCAGGTCAAGCGCGCAAAAATTTCATGACACAAGAAGCGAAAATTTCAATCACAAAAGCCACATAAACTAAAGGTTTTATATATCGTCAATGCCAAAGCATTTTTTTATTTGTATGTGCTTACATTCAATAAAAGCAATTTTAGTTACATTTATTTACAGTGGGAACCGGAAATGAAGGCAAGATGTGGCTTCAGTCGCTATTGTAGCTCTTTAGGGGCATTTTCTTCTGTGAATCTGAGAAGGCAGTAATTCGAAGAAGGGAAGTGGTATGTGCGTTGGGAAGTCCGTGTGATTCTTTCCGATTACCTTTCGCGCGAACACAAAAAGAGACCTCATGCATGTCGTATATCCCACATGACAGTATCAAGCCAAGAGCGTCGTGACAGGCACGTGTCTAAATTCCATATCTGGCTACGACGACACTCAAGCGATTTTTAAAGTGGAAGTCGTTACAATTCCTATGGAAATAACCTGTAGGAATCAAGAACCGTGCCCCCTAGTACAGAAAGAGTGATAGACCACCACACCGGGAACACCATGCTCTACTCTTTTCGAACAGTGTGTGGGGTCTTAAACGTCCCACACAAGTGATATGAGATGGGACCTACGGTTTATCGTCCTTATCCGAGGAGACTAACAGTCTAACCGTTTGCAGATGTCATTGCAAAGGCAGTACTTTCTCCTCAGTTATTTAAAGACCTTGAGTGTTGGTCCGGCCGGGGTTTTGAACTCGCCACCTCCCGCACGGGAGTCCAGTACTCCACCAGCTGAGGTCACAGTTTTTCGCTACACGGACCGACCCTAAACGGTAAATAACTTATTTACTCCAAGTCATTTTTTCCTCTCTCTCTCTTTCTCTCTCAAATCACTTTATCTGAATCGTTGACTTTTTCCACATACACACATTGCACTTAGTGAATCCAGTGAGTAAACTAAGAAAAGCTATTGGTTCTAAGAGGAATATTTTTTATTTGAATACTGTTTCCAACTTTTTGCTTTTGCACTTAAATGGATTCGTTGTCCAAAAGACGACCTGTCAATCAAACAGATACGACGCAGCTGATTACAACCTCTAATTTAATTGGATCTGGGTAGGACGCAGCTCTATTGCTTTTAGGGTTAGGGTTCATTGTTTCTGTTGTTTCTTTGAACGCTTGTTTTCTGAGCCAATCACGTGGACTTGTCGCGTGGACTTGTCGGTTTCTGACAGCGTGGTTTGTCACTATTATCGTCGTAAAATAACGCGAGGCCAATTTGTACCGGTCTTCAAACATCGTTTAAAACAAGGAAACGTTAAGTTTATTCACAAAAACGAGTACCGCGCTACGAACCAATCAGATTGCAGGATTTGTTGCTGCCCTCTTGGAAAAAAATTCATTGTTTTCTCATATTTTTACGAAATATATAATTGTTGCCCATAATATTTCCAACACGTGGGAATATTCAAATACCCAAGTTGTACAATTTTATAATACACTTTATGCACGTTTACGTCAGAATCTCGTCTCACCCCCAAGCCTCGCTTTCAACGCGTAATCACATGCAGAATTACATTATTGTCACATAATCTAGGCATGCGCAGATTGGTCCGAAGCACATGTATATATTACGTTGTGTTTGCCTGTACTTTTACATGGTGTCAGAAGTGGGATTGAAAAAACAAGAACACCTACCGTTGAAGGTGACAAGAATTCAAAAGTGCCCGTCCGGTCACCTGTACCTTCCTACCAAAGTGGTGCAGACCTGCCAGTGACAACCAGGAGTGGTCGCATCGTCAAGATGCCATCTAGACTAGACTTATAAGCTTTCCCTTTTTGTAGAGGGTGTTCTAGCATGTTAGAAAGAACAATGGACACACATAGACAATCTTGGACTTTCGTTTATCATTCTATTTTTTTTTATTTCCTGTCATTTTCATTTTACTGTTTGTTCTCGTTGGACAGTTTAGTTTCTGTCAAGCCCATTTCAGGGTGGAGATGTCACATAATCTAGGCATGCGCAGATTGGTCCGAAGCACATGTAGAGATTACGTTGTGTTTGCCTGTTCTTTTACAATTATTACATCCACAAAGCGGTGCAGATGAAATTAACTCCCACGTGAAACAAAGAAAAGCTGTTGTAAATTTGAAAATAATTTTTCAGAAGTGAAGCTCGGTGGTGAAATTTGGGATTACATGAGTTAATCATGTATAAGGCCTGTTGTTTCAGAATATACCACACAAGTTGAATAACTAACGGACCAAAAGATCAATATGTCGACAAAACGGTCGGAAAATTTCTTCGGCCACTTGGAGGTGAATAGTACTTTGCTAATCACCTTCGAGTTCAAAACGTATTAGTATTAGTATTAGCATCAGCATTAGCATTGCCATTAGTTACTGGCCCTATTACCATGTGTAACGTGGGTTTTGCTGGCCCGGGAAACGATACAAAACAAAACCTAACAAAAATTGAATACACGAACTCCTTCCCACAAACACATGACTCACCACCGTAAATTTCAAGAAAAAAGAACACTGATAATTTTAATTGAGATATCGACGCGCAAATGACAATTTCTACGAATAAACCAATCTAACAAAACTTAAGCAAATAAACCTACAACTTAAAACTAATCCTTAAATATAAAACTAATCCTTAAATATATAAAACTAATCCTCAAATATAAAACTAATCTTACTTAAATCTGTTTACCAAGCTGAAACGATAACAACAACCCGATTGTTAAAACACGACACTTTAGAAACAAATAAACTTACAAACTATTCTTTAAGGTGCTAATTACGGTTTACTAAGATGACACTTTAACACTAAATAATTAACACTAACGAAACAAACTGTATAGCTAGAAAACAAAGAAAGGAATTTCGTGACACGATGATATTATTCAGCTAGCAAAATTACTCTCGGATCATTCTCGACGGTGATCATGCAACATAATTTTGATTGAGATCTAATCAGCGTCTTTCTTTCTTTTTCCTTCCTTTAGCTGGAGGTATGTATAAACCATTTACCATGTTATTAGCTAAAGACGATACCATGCACATAAAAAAGTGATGTTTTTTGACGTTTTAAACGCTCAGTGGAGCAAAGACGTTCGCTGAGATCGGATCAGAATCGATTATTTTCACAATAAGGTGGAAAATATCGCACCTTTCGGATAGCGATGTACGGCCAAAAAAAACAAGTATCTTTCTAGGGATCTCAAGTAAGCGTTTCAAACTGAATTATTTGTGTAGTACGGCACTAGCGCAGTTAATTAAATTCTCCCCGTATCATTTGTTCATGTTTCGTTTTTAGCCTGCGATGCACCGATGGGGATGGAAAGTGGACAAATTCCTAATTCCGCCCTGAAAGCTACCACCTCGGTTAGTGCTGCCAAATTCAATTAATGTCTTGCCTTCCTATTATACTACAAGGTACTGTAGTGTAACACTGACCTCCACCTTATCATGGCAGTATAGCCATTTTAATGTCACGACTGTGCATATCCAACTTTTCGTAATGAACTCCATTACTTTCACTCCACCCTCTCCTTGGCTCTATTCAACATCGCCCTGTCACTGCTCGAACTGAATTTACCCCAATTTTGTTCTTCTCCAAACGGATTTGCTTAAATCTATCCATCAGTACAAAGGAATTCTTTGGACGGGGGAGGGTCGTTATTATTTCATTTTAATAATGTCTTACTTTTACCTTTAGTATAACGCTGCCTTTGACGCGAGCAAAGGCAGACTTAACCACCAAAGCACCTACATTGCCTACACGAACAACAAGGGACAGTGGGTACAGGTGGATCTTGGCAAAGTGGCCAAAGTGACCAAAATCGGAACTCAAGGTCGATACAATTTTGGGCAGTGGATCACGAAGTACACCGTCTCTTACAGCATCGATGGAAGCTACTTTCAATTCCAATTGCAAAAACCCGATGCCGCCCCTCGGGTAAGAAAGAAAGAAAAAAGAATATGTAAAGAGCGTTTATTCGTTGACTGGTTCCCCGCCAAAAGTTTCCCCGCGTTTTGTCGTAGTAATAATTTAACAAGTGTATACAAATAATTCAATGTCAGGACATCGCAGTGTAATGTTCAGCACTAATGATTGTCCGTGTCTCCGTCCGTGTGGACGTCCAACCCAAAGACACCATCAGAAGAAATGAATCTTAACCCGAAAGGCAACAGAGCTTCGTCTCAATTAAATCCTCAATAAAACTGGAGGCTGTAAAGAGCTGTGTGTCATCAGGATAACAGCGCCGAAAGATCACAACTAGGGATACTTTTTAGAAGTAGCATCGGCGTTTGTTTTCAAATATCACATGCATTTCCTTTGCATTTTTAGGAATACAAGGCCAATCAAGATTACTTCAATGAAGTGGTCAATCCCCTTAATGAACCAATTATCGCCCGTTATATTCGCATTCACCCGGTTGAGTGGTACGGGTACATATCGTTTAGGTTTGAGTTGTATGGCTGCTTTGCAGGTAAGCTTGATAACGAATAGCGTAATGTACTATACATTTTTTATTGATGAGGCTAATAAAATGTCTCATTTTTTAGACTTATGTTTGAATTTTAGTTGCACAAGCAAATTTCATCTTCTTAAAAGAAATATTAACCTGAAACAAGAAGCTGCGGGGACTGATATCCTGGTCTTAACAAGACCAACTTCTCTAAGGAAACTGATTTTTCAACACACTTAGCCTGTTCAGAATATGAAAAGTCCTGATTCGTTCTAATAACCACCAACAACAACAGGGACTCGTATAATGGGCCAAGTTTTAATCTCCAATTAATAATCGTTTTGGCAAGTCATATCAACCACTACTCCTGGTCAATTTTAGCGAGTGACAATTCTTTTGCTTTCAGGATTCCCAACTCCTGAGCCTCCATCTTGCATGTCTGGTCTGGGATTGGAAAATAGAAAACTCCCAGATTCAGCAATGACAGCATCTTCAATAAACAACGAAAACTACAAAGCAAGCCAAGGACGGCTGCAAGCTCAGCCAGGAAATAGGGGATCAGGTAGCTGGGTCGCTGCAATCAACAACAACCAGCAATGGTTCCAAGTGGATTTTGGAAATTGGACAAAGGTGGCAAGGATAGCTATCCAAGGACGTGTCAATTCTGCCCAGTGGGTTACAAAGTTTAAACTTTCATGGAGTTTCTTCGGCGTGTTCTTTACCGACTACAGCGAGGACGGCAGTGTCAAGGTACTCAGGTTAACACTGATTAGTCGAGGAACAAGCATAGCGCTCATTTACTTGCGTGACCAGCGGCCATCGAATGCCTTGCTAATCATGTTCTTTTGGGATCAATTCCGTTTTCCAATTGATCAGTATAGCACTGGGTTCATTCTACTTCTGAAAGCAAGGGATAGTGTTGCTAACTATGATCAGTCAATCACCTACATTAGCAAGATCGCTTACTACCTGAACACACATGGTAGATGGGGGTTCTGGATCACCCACAATCCAACATCTCCAGACCCCCTCCTTCATCGGGGTACGGCCATGTCAATTCTTGGATGATGCCAGAACTCCCATCTACCAATGTGTGTGCTCATCCAGTCCACCGCCGAACCATTTCTCAGGCGACACAACAACCCAGGCCAGCGCCCCCTGTTGCCTAATTAAAAAATTTAATGCCCTAAATATGATGGCCGCTCACAGGTTCAACACTTTAATTCAGGAGTTCAGTTAGCGCGAACTAAACCCCAAAGAACTGACAAGGGTGACTCCTACGCCGCTATTTATCAAAGTTCGAGTTCATTTTCAAGGCTATCTTAACGTATGGCAAATGGACTTGCGTCAAAATAAAAATCATTATGCTGACTTTGAGGTTTTTGCTGCAAAAGTAAAGCAAAGATTTATTGGAACATTGAAATCTGAAGTTCGAAGAAATCTGAAATCCGAAGTAGGATCAAACACACAATTGGAGATCGTGAAGGCCAGAAGGAAGATTACTATTTCAAACATGCTGGAAATGTACTCTTCCGGAGTGCCGACGAACAAGACATTGTAAACAAGTATGATTGATTTACCAGCTATGTACGAGGTCAAATCGGCCAACATGATCGTAATGGATCAGGCTGGGTTTTTGAAAGAATAACGCAGCCTACATCATTGTTGCAGCATATCATCCATTGAGGGGTGGGACATTCGTGACAATGCCCGAAAAATTAGCCGCTAAAAAAAGCGGCCCTTAACATTCAAAACCGAGGCAACGAGTGTTTTAAGTGGGCTGTTCGTGCGGCTTTGTTCCCATATCATGGGAATAACCGAAACAGGTCATCAAAATACCCAAGAAACGACGGCTTAGACTATAGGGGATTGTCATTCCCACTTCCAATCAACAAATCAAAGACTTTGAAAAGCTAAACAACCTAAACATCCGTTTTCGGATGGGAGAACAACGACGTGATAATCCACAGGATAAGCACCATGCCACCAGATGTTCGGCGGATAAACCTGACGCTGTTGCACACATACATACATACATATTCTTTTTGGTAAGGCAGGTCGGTCTGAGGCAACCCGAGGGCTGGGGTGGACCTGCCATAAAATCTTAACTAACCAGAAGTTACTTAGCTAAATTTACAATCTTCAAATGTTTAAAATGTTTAAAAGTCTCAAAGTTAAAAGTATAAAAAATCAGGCTCTTTTGATTTCATTAAACAAGCCTCTTTCTCGAATTGAATTTTATCCAATATTCTTGAGGCATGTTTAAGTCTTCTTTAAAAAGGTGATAAGACGTTGACTCCCTGATTGCTTTGGGTATTGAATTCCATACGATGGGGCCCCTGTACCTCACGCTATTTCTTCCTAAATTGCTGCTATAACGCATTTGGGAGAAGTCTTTTGCGTTTCTTAAGTTATAATTATTGGCATTTTTAGGGGTTCCGAGTAAGACTGAAATTTGCTCAGGTAAGTTGTTGTTGTACACCTGGTACATAACGGAGGCAAGCCTACGCTCATAGATATAGCTCAATGATTTCCATTTAACAAGCTGGAGAACTTCTGAATCAGGTGTTTCACTGTGCAGTTTGTGGATCAGTTTAGCGGCTTTAACATGTAATTGCTCCAACCCATTAAATGTAGACAATGAACACGATCCCCACATGGCAATACAGTAGGTAATACTTGGAACGATGCCTTTATAATAGATCTCTTCAAGTACACGTGGAGGTAATCCTTTCATATTTTTTTTTCAAAAAAATTAAGTTTCCCTCCAAACTTGGCTTGCAAGGATTTGATTTGCGGCTTCCAGTTTAACTTGCGATTGATTAGTATACCCAACCAAGTATATTTGGTGGTAAAGTCTATGTAGGAGTTCCCAAACGTAAGAGGTCTCATTGGGCCAACGAATACGTGGCTGCGGATCAACATTGCCTCAGTCTTTCCAGTGTGTACAGTCAAACGGTTTCTATAACGTCACAATTTAAAATCATTTAGTATTAGGTTCAGTGCATCAACTATTTCTTCAACTTTCACCACTACTGGTGAAAATGCCAAAGAAGCACGAAAACATTCTAAAGTTCGAAAACTTCAAAAAACAGCGAATGTGCCCTACGCGATTTACGCGGATTTCGAATCACTAGTCGTTAAGAAGAAATACAAATTATCCGACAAGGTGGAAACCACATCTTAGCAAGAGCCTTGTGGATTTACCTACACAACCATCCGTAGGAATGGGAAGAAAATCAACTTTCGCCGCTATCGAGGCAAGGACGTGGTTCACATTTTCTTAAAATGGATCCAATGGGAAGAGCAGCGAATCCGAGAAATCCTAGCCGACCCAGTTCCTTTGAAAATGACCGAACAGGAAAAAGGAGTCCATCGAATAGCGGAAGGGTGCCCCATCTGCGGGATGGTCTTTGGAAGGAGAACTACCTCGATTCGGAAAAGGTGAAATGTGCAGCTTTCCCTCGGGAAAAGAGTGTCCATTCGAAAAACGACAGAGGTTGTGTGTCAGACGAGGCAAAGGTCAAATCGCAGGAGCAATGTCTTTTATGCGACAAGTCTTTGTGAGTCGACAATTTCAAAAGACAGCATCAGAGACCACTGCCCTATCACAGGAAAGTATTGAGGAGTGGCTCACAAGGTTTGCAACTCTAAGATTCGGATAAATACGAAAAAGGACCAAATTCTAGTGTTCTTCCACAACCTGAAGGGTTATGACAGTCACCAAGGAAGTTGCAAAGGCAGCGGGAAGCGTCACGTCCATTGCCCAAAGCATGGAAAAGTACATTCGGCCGAAGGAGGCATTCTACATCAGTCTCAACGATGAAGCAATATCGCACGAGGAACACAGTCTTGCGCAAGCGGTGTGGAAAAATTCAGACGGGGAAAATCCAAAACCACGGGCGGCTACTATGATTTGTATCTGGCGTTGGATGTTCTTCTCCTGGTGGACGTCTTCGAATATTTCCAAAAGCTCTGCATTGACAGATACCGACTTGACACAGTTCACTACTACACATCACCGGGTTTAGCCTGGGATGCATCTATGAAAAAGAGAAAAGTGAAGCTTGAGTTGTTGACAGGCATGAACAAGCACCTGTTCATCGACCGTGGAATCCGAGGAGGAATTTCCGTGGTGAGCAAGCGATATGTAAAGGCAAAGAACCCTTAAAAGGAAGGCTACGACCCCAGCGAGCCCACAACATGGACCCACTATCAGGAACCCACTATCAGGACGCGAGCAATACCTATGGCTGGCGACAAGCCAGTCACTGCCAATCGGTAATTTCCACTGGAAGCTAAAGCTGCCAACCGAGGAGGAGATCTTGGCAAAAAAAGGCAGACACAGAAAAGGGCTGGATCCTGGAGGTTGACCTGAAGTATCCCCACGAGATTCATGATCTGCACAATGCTTACCCACTTGCCCCGGAGAAAAGAAGTGTCGAGCTGGAATGGCTATCAAACTACCAGATCGATATTCTAACCAAAGTGAGCCACAGGTATACCAAGGACAAAAAGCTGATGCTCACCCTTTTTAATAAGGAAAACTCAGTCAAGGGGTGAAGCTAACAAAGATTCACCGAGTGTTGGAGTTCAATCAGAAGCCGTGGATGAGGGAGTACATTGACATGAACAGGGAACTCCGCAAGCAGGCGGGAAGACGACTTTGAAAAGCATTTTTACAAGCTGATGAACAATTTAGTTTTTCGAAAGACGATGGGAGATCTTCGAAACAGAACCGACGTTCGTCTTGTCAAAAGCAGCGAGGAGGAAAAAGCTACGAAGACTGCTCGCGAGCCCACTAATCTCGGGTAATAGTTTCCTGTTCAACGAAGACCTTGCAGGAATCCACATGCACAAATCAAGGCTAGTCCTCAACAAGCCAGATGTCTGTGTATGAACTCTCCAAAACGTTGATGTATGACTTCTACTAGAAGAACATGAAGAAGCAGTAGGGCGACCGATGTGAGCTGCTCTTCATGGACACAGACAGTCTTCTGATGGAGATCCAGACGGAAAACATTTACGAGGGCATGGTTCGAGACGCGGACATTTTCGACACCGGTCACTGTATGAATTCGCATCCACTTCACAACCAGAAAAACGAGAAGGTCATCGGCGAAATTAAGGACGAGTGTGCGGGGCTTCCAATCGCAGAGGTAGTATGTCTGAAGCCAAAGATGTACTCCCTTGTGAAAGGGCCTGACAAAAAGCAGTTTCGAGAGCTAGAGTATTCCGAAAAGCCGATGGAAGACTACAAGCAAAACGTTAAAAAAGCAAAGGGAATGAGAAAGGACGTCGTCAAGAAGATGATTCATCACGAATCCTTCAAAGAAGTTCTCGGTCTTGGCGAGAAAGACCCGGACAGGATGAAACACAAAATAATAAATATGTTCCTAAGCGACTGGCTCGCTATTCCAAGTACCATGATTCACACCGCAAAACACGTCAACTTGCAGAAGATGATTCGCTATTGGCTTCGCCTCCGCCTGAGATTTAAGTAAATGATGCATTACCATCTCAACAAGGTTTCTTATCAAAAACATTCTCATTGATAAGATCAGAAACAATTTGCTGGACACTTTCTTGCACATCTTTGAGAGATCTAGGATGCGATGTTTCCCTAATGCTGCAATCACCATCTACACTAGCTAAGACAAGCTCGATGTAAGTGATTGATCGGGCAATCCTCTGAGCTGAGTCCTCATTTAATTTTGATCCTAACAGCTTCAGCATAGTTTTCAACACATTGTTCAGTTGTTCCATTTTCAAATCCAAAGGGATGTTTTTTTCCCTTCTTCCCATGAGTGTTACAAAATCTGTTATGGACTAGCTGATGTGCTTTCATTTCAGTGAGAACTGCATTCACTTTAACAAGAAGTAACAGGGTTGTATAAGCACATTTAGTACACCCACGACATTAGAAATTAGAAGAGCAACTTTTTAAAGCCTCATTAGGCGCTCTCCGTTTCCCTCTTTTATGGCATCGTTGATATCATACAAAATGAGGCCATAGCACAATTTTGCCTGATGGTAACTGTACTTGTAGTCTTGTTTTGGTTTCTCTGTGTTTCTATTGATCCTGGAATGTCTGAAGGTATGTGGTGAGGATGTTTTGCCCTCTCATGTCTGCAAGAAACATATTTATTAGTTTTGCTGTTACCCTTACATGTCATTTGCTGGGAGCGATCATTTGCAAGACATGCCTTAGGCACTGGTACGTTTTAGAGGACCCTTTAAAATACTATATCTAGGCGTAAGTGTCATGATTAATTTGCATGATTTAGTACATTATCATACATTATGGTTTTGCATTAAATGTTGTTGTTGTGAACATGTCGCTTGTGTGCGAGTGAGCATTATATGGTGTCAGAGTAAAACATGGAAGTTTTCAAGCCTCCAGGAGCTCTTGTGCTTGAAGGAAATCTTTCCGAGAATTGGAGGAGATGGGTCCAACGCTTTGACCTTTATTTGACAGCGTCGGGAAAAATCGAGGAAGATGAAAAGGTTCGGTGCGCCATTCTGCTGCACACAATCGGCGAGGAAGCGCTCGAGATATACAATGCGTTCCGATTTGCTACTGGTGAAGACCCTAACAAGATTGCTCACCAAAAGAAAAAGTTTGAAGATTATTTCAATCCATGAAAGAACACTGTGTTCGAAAGATACAAGTTTTTGGAATGTAAACAACAAGAGGGCGAATCTATCGATCAGTTTATCACCGAATTGAAGACTCGTGCGAAGTCATGTGAATTTGGCACCCAGCAAGACAGCCTGATTCGAGACCGAATTGTATTTGGTGTAAGTGACACTCGTCTTAAAGAGAGATTGCTTCTTGAATCGTCTGATCTTACCCTTGAGAAAGCGGCGAGTCTTTGCAGAGCGGCAGAAGCTAGGGCCAAACAACTAAAGGAAGTGCAGACATCGGAGAAGATACCCGTTCACGCGGTAAAACCAAGAAACAATCCAACCAAGCCAGCGCGCGCTACTAGCAAAACATCGCGCCAGCTGCAGCAATTTAACTGCAGGAAATGTGAAACAAAGCATTACCCGCGATCGTGTCCAGCGTTTGGAAGACATTGTCACATCTGCAAAGGGAAACATCACTGCGGTAAGATGTGCCCACAGAAGATTTCTCGAGTACACGCTGTGACTCCGAGCCAAGATGGCGCCATTGGTCGACAGTGCGAACTCGAAAGCGACGAATTATTTATCGGAACAGCCACCCGTGTGACTACTGATTCAGCTTGGTTCTCCACCGTAACTGTTGGTGGATCGCCTGTTAAATTCAAGCTGGATACTGGCGCCGAAGCGAATGTTTTGCCACTCAGTGTTTACTCCAAACTCCAGAACAAGTCACCTTTAATAGCTACTAGTGTTGTTCTTTCCTCGTATGGAGATTTCAAGTTAAAACCCGAAGGGAAAGTCACCCTGGTTTGTGAAGCTCAAGGATTAAAGGAAAGCCTTCCATTTTTCGTTGCTGCTGTTAATTCACCACCAATTTTGGGACTCTCGGCATGCTCAAAATTAAATCTGGTGAAAAGAGTAGAAAGTGTTGCCCAGGCCCCTCGCGCAAAAGAAGAAATTGTCGATAAGTTTGCTGATGTGTTCAGTGGGTTAGGCTGCATGAAAGGCGAGTACCACATTGAGCTGGATGAGTCAGCTCAGCCCGTCATTCACCCGCCTCGAACAGTACTGTATTCCCTACTTGAGAAACTTAAAGCAAAACTTCAGGAGTTGGAAGAGAAAGATGTTGTCCAGAAAGTTGACAGACCCACCTCATGGGTTAACAGCTTAGTCATTGTTGAAAAGCGTGATGGTTCTTTGAAACTATGCTCGGATCCAAGAGATCTTAACAAGTCTATTCGGAGAGAGCACCACAGGGTACCCACAGCAGAGGACATTGCAAGTCACCTCAGTGGCAAGAAAGTTTTCTCCATTGTGGATGAAAAAGATGGTCTCTGGCAGGTGCGCTTAGATGATGAAAGTTCCCACCTCTGTACGTTTAATACCCCCTTTGGCCGTTATCGGTTTAAGTGTATGCCATTCGGCACAAGTTCAGCACCAGAGGTGTTCCAAAAGAAGAATGAAGCCCTGTTTGGAGATATTGATGGTGTGGAGGTCAGCTACAGATGAAAAGGAACATGATGAAACTATGCTTAAGCTTCTTGAAAGAGCTCGACAAGCAAATGTTAAGTTCAACTCTGCAAAGCTGCAATACAAAGTTAGTGAAGTCAAATACATGGGAAACATTGTTTCTGAATCAGGACTGAAACCTGACGTTGAGAAAGTGCGTGCTATCACACAGTTGCCCTTGCCTCAGAGCAAAGAAGAGTTGCAGAGGTTCTTAGGGATGGTGAATTATTTCTCCCAGTTCATTCCTAATCAGTCAGAAATTACTGCACCCTTGCGAAATCTTCTAAAGAAAGATGTTATGTGGATCTGTTCGAATGAACATACTCAAGCAGTGGAGCGTCTGAAACAAATCCTCTCTGGTCAGCCTGTTCTGAAATTCTATGACCCCACCGAGCCAGTCAAATTGCAAGTGGATGCCTCTAAGTCTGGTCTTGGGGCATGTGTCCTCCAGGATGGACACCCGATCGCTTATGCGTGTCGGTCCCTCACCCAAGCTGAGGAGCATTACGCCCAAATAGAAAAAGAACTTCTTGCAGTTGTATTCGGCTGCGAGAGATTTAACCATTATGTGTATGGGCGGCCAGTGGATGTGGAGTCAGACCATAAGCCTTTAGTGTCTGTTAACAAGAAGCCGCTGACCAAAGTACCTCCAAGGCTCCAACGGCTGCACCTACGTCCCTGGCAAGTACATATATGTTGCAGATACACTATCAAGAGCTTACTTGGATGAACCACCCTCGGAGCAAGAATTAAGTGATGACTTGGAAGTACTTGTTCACAGCCTCGTGGAACGTCTTCATATGACTAAAGAGAATCTTGCCCAGATGAAAGCAGCAACAGCTCAAGATAAAACCCTTCAGATGTTAAGTAAAGTTGTAAAGAATGGTTGGCCACCCCACAAAAGCAAATTACCTGCATCCGTTGCCTACTATTGGAATTTGCGAGCTGAAATTCATGAAGCTGAAGGTCTGTTATTCCTTGGCGAGAAGCTCATAATCCCTCAGGAGATGAGACAGGATGTTCTAAACTGCATACATGAGAGTCACCTTGGTATGGAGAAATGCAAGTCAAGGGCTAGAGCTGTCGTTTATTGGCCCGGTATGTAATAATAATAATAATCAACTTCTTGTTGATTATTATTCTAAGTACCCTGAACTTTGTCTCTTAAAAGAGACAAGACAGCTGGTTCTGTTATAACTGGTATGAAATCTATGTACGCCCGGCATGGAATTCCAGATGAAGTTAATGCTGATAACATGCCCTTTTCAAGCAAGGAATTCCGTCAGTTTGCAAAAGATTGGGGATTTGAAGTCACCACCTCGAGTCCCAGATACCCACAGTCAAATGGGATGAATGAAAGGGCGATACAAACCACCAAGAAGCTGCTTAGGAAAGCATTTGAAGATGGAAATGACCCGTACATAGCTCTCCTGGAGTACAGGAACACTCCAGTCTCGGGACTAAAGGAGTCACCTGCACAGGTGCTGATGAGTCGCATGTTGAAGTCCAATTTGCCTTGTACTGTATCCCTCTCGAAGCCTCAAGTGGTTCACGATGCCTATGACAACCTCAAAGAGCGTAGGGATAAACAGAAGATGTACTACGATCGCAGTGTAAAGCCGTTACCTGAAATCAAGCCACATGAAACAGTGCGTATACGAATGGGAAAGACCTGGGAGCCAGCAACTGTTACTGGGCAGCATACAGCTCCTAGATCCTACGTAGTCTCAACACCTGACGGCACTGCGTACCGTCGCAATCGTCGACATTTGTTGCTGACAAATGAGCCCCCAGTAGTGAGTACGGGACCACCCCTGGATGAAGCGGTAATACCGCCTGTCTCTGCTACACCCGCGGTTCCTGTTAGTAACGCTGAATCGGCTCTGCCTGTTACCAATGAGAGCAGCCCTCCGCCGACACAAGCAAAGTGTACCTCCAGTGGCCGTATTGTGAGATTGCCAGCAAGATGCAAGGACTATGTTATGAACTGAACTGTTCTGTTACAGCAAACAATACAAACATTTGAGCAAAAGTTCATTTTATTGATTGTTACTTGATGATTTGTCAATCATTCATTCCAGGTTTATCTTGTTTAAAAGGAAGGGAGGTGTCATGATTAATTTGCATAATTTAGTACATTATCATATATTATGGTTTTGCATTAAATGTTGTTGTTGTGAACATGTCGCTTGTGTGCGAGTGAACATTATAGTAAGGGGATTCTTATTAGATTTAGATATTTCCGGGAATTAACGTAAGACTTTTAAAAATAATCCACCAGATGTGCAGTGGCTGTGTTGAGGCACATTTCACAATTTAATATTGTTCAATAATTGCTGATAAGCATGACTTTTGAGATTATGAAATTCAAGATCGGGGGTATGGAATGACAGAATAGGTTAGTTTTAGATGATTTTACAGTTTTCACGTGCATAAAACTTTACGCCAGTACCTGTTTCTGGTTGCTTTTGTCTTATACACAAGGCCACAACCAGCACGACACACAAAGTAGCCCTCACAGTCTCTTTCCTCGTCTGGTGGTGCATCTGGAACAAGTAGATCTGAGTGGTGATCCCGTTCTTGTCTGTACATGGAAACAAGATACAGAGTATTTGCATGTCAGTTGAGCTTTCAGTCCACTAGAAAACTCTTAATGGTTCAATTTTTTTAGGATACGTGATCTCATGGAAGCAGTACATTACAATTTGAATGATTGAATTTAAGTGATAATTATTTTGGGTATGAGCAATAGCCCTTTATGAATTTGAAATTCGGGAACGCCTAAATATACGTGCAAGGTTAAACAAAAGCCTGTTGGCCACAACCAAATTGTGTTTGGGAGGGTTGGGGGGATCTCTATGTGTTGTTAAAAAGTGACTGTAACACTACCACGTAAAGCTTGACTTTGGCATGCCAGTCTGTGTGAACAGGTTCAAGGCCCTCAATCCTATCAAAGCTGTTGTCACCATCTTTAAACACCTACTGAACATTTCTTGATCGCTCTTCAGTCAAACCATCACCATCAAAGAAGATGGGTTGTAATATGTCTAAACTGTCTCCAGTCTTTAAGATAGGGACGTAGTTGCCCTGGTTCGTTTTCATAAGGTACGCCATCTCTCCTGATATGTTGGAATTGAGCATTTCAACACCCAGTGGACACTAAAAACATGAGGTGAACAGGTGCATGAGTTCAATTACACATTAGTCATATTAAAGAACAATAATAATACAATTTTGGTCTTGGTCAGAATTCTTGCCTTCACTGAGAAATCAACCTTATTTGCCGCAATTCCAATTCAAAATCAAGAATATCTCGGGTAATATTGGAGTAATGTTATTCAAACTTGGCACCTGTGATGTACATCAGATAAGGCACAAAATGACACCCATTAAGAGGTTGCCATGGAAACACTCGTTTCCAGTCCGTCTCTACAATGAACCAAATTTCTTGTGTTTTCAACAGATAAGTACAGGCAGATGGTCAGACTTGAAACGCATATGCTGCCCATATTGTTTAAACTAGGCACCTATAGGATAAATGGTATTCATGACGTTTCATCACCGAGGAAAATCGATACCCCCTCCCCCCAAAAAAATGATGTGGACTAAATTTGGGCATGGCCCACCCTAACTTTAAACTTTTAATTTATTCTCATTCTTTCGGACCAATTATCTTATATAAGACTTACCAGAAGCCATGGGGGGGGCAATGGGCCTAGCACAGGTTTTTGTCTACACCCCAAAAAGCCATTATTTAAAATCGAAAAAGTAATTCTCACCAATACCTTGGAGCTTTTCCTCCCTCCAAGTTTGCTAGCACTTCTTGCATTGTCGA
This sequence comes from Astreopora myriophthalma, assembly GCA_014634185.1. NCBI lineage: Eukaryota > Metazoa > Cnidaria > Anthozoa > Scleractinia > Acroporidae > Astreopora > Astreopora myriophthalma. The sequence goes on along the minus strand of BLFK01000417.1, from coordinate 122,018 downwards.
ATCTGAAACACTATCGACACGATCATCTACGGTCTTGCAAGAATTTACTACGTCCAGTAGATTACGGTGTGCGTCTGCGGAGAAGGATTTGTGCGGCTGAGTAGCTGCAAGCGACAAGTCACACCATACCTCTACCTCCATGTGTTCTTCCCCTAAAACAGGAATTTGGTTGGCCATTACATCTCGGCAGAGACTCCATGCACCCAAGAGTTCCTCACGTTTGTTCTTTCATGAGAGTACTTTACCATCATAATTGTCACCCATTGGTTTCTGCAAACGAATGCTCTGTTTTTGTGAACGGGAAACCCCCAATTGACTCAGCCGCGTGAGGTCTTGGGTTTTCGCGCCACTCTGGAGAAGAATCACGGAAATTTTACTTAAAAGCGCGGACATTCGATGATTTCGTGACCGGGATGCTGCTGATGTGGCTAAGGCAATGGCATTGGTGGCTTTCAGTTCCTCCCCCCTGCTTTTCTGTGCATTGCAAACTCCGACAAGGCATGCATGTCATAAAGGACACATCGCCCTTACTCCTGCGCTATAAACCGATTCGAGTAGGCGGCGAGTTCTTCTGGCGAAATTCCCTTTAAAATGGAGTTTGCGCCCTCACAAAATTTCTTGAATTCGCCAGATACATTGAAAGACAGAGCAGTATGCAAAAAGGGATTCATGTGCGTGTGTTTGAAGAAAATATTTGCCGCACGTTTCCACTTTCGAAGAGCAATATCAACAAGAAGACTTCTCGTGATTTTAGCCATCGGCGTTCCCACAAACGTTTCTCCTTTACCATTTCGGTAGATTAATTTGGCATAGGACTGACAATCTTCCGTAGGCGTGGTTGTCTCAATAATGTTGTTCATTCTCTCGGCTTCCTTACAAAAAGCACGTGTTCCCGCTGTCTCAACACTGTGATTCCCAATATACTCCGCATTGTTCGAAACAGAATGCCTTTTTTTTTCATATATACTTCACATCAGAATGCCTTTTCACTCGTAAGCCCCGTTTTCCTCTGGGTGCTTTAAAGGCAACTTCAGATGGAACTCTTGCATGCTTCGCTTTTCGGCGGACAAAGGAGATTTCGATCCAGCGATCTTGTTGTTCTTCTTCTTCACCATCAGCGACAAAATGTACTCCAATCAGCTGGCTGGTGGGTTCAAATTTGCCTTCAGATACCTGAACAATTCGACTGCATTCCTTATTTTTAATGCGCATTTTGAGCAAACTCTTCTGGAATATCCCGAAATATCCATCACAGGAAGTCCTAAGTCTTCATGGAGACGTTTTGAAGAGGCTTCTTCTCGGCGCCTTTCTTTCCGGGAATTTTATAAAGATGTTCCGTCGAGATATACCGGACAGTGTTGCCGGTTTTAACTTTGCAGAGTCAACAACAGTCTGGAAGCGGTTCGGTTTTTTCTCGGGGTGGCAAAGCAGGCTTCTTTGGTGTTTCCTTCGAAACCATCTACTTAGAAAAACTATTTGTAAAATCTACTCCCTCGCGCGGCAACGCAAAAATATTTCAAAGGCGGCTTTCTATTTTTAATCTCCCGCGAAAATCAATTGGTTTTAATTGGTATGTCAAATTAAATGACAGCTCTGACAGGGCCAACGGTATACCCGAACTTCAAAGAAGAGTCCGTAGTCTCCCTTTCTTGCCTCCCTCCAGTCTTCCCCGGCCTGTTTTCGAGTGTGACTCACCGTCGCTTGGTATCGCACAACTCGCCCGACCTTTAGAGAAAAGGGAAGCTGCAAGCAGTCTACCGCCGACGAACTTCAGATTTCAATGTTCCAATAAATCTTTGAACTGAAGGAATGATCCTCACACTTTCTGGACAATTTCAGCAATTGTTTCATATATGTACTTGAAAAATTTAAGTGACTTCAACGGGATTCGAACCCACGACCCCTGCGATGCCGGTGAGGTGTTCTTACCAACTAAGCTACAAAGCCACACAGTTGAGAGGACGTCAATTTGTTGGACTCATGCATGTTTTCCCGTGAAAATGACACGAGGACGTAATAAATCTACTTAACTGTTCACTTTTTAATTAAATTTATTCATCTACTTCTCACAACAGGAGTTTAGTGGCAGTGAGGACCAATTCACAGTAGTAAGTCATTTACTGAAGAACCCGATTATCACCAGATTCATCCGAATCAATCCACTTACCTGGTATGGGGCTATTGGACTAAGGAGTGACTTTTATGGCTGCAATTCTGGTAAGTAAAAAAGAATGATTTCTTTCACTGGCGTCGAAAGGGTCTAGACTCTTCTACTGTATTGAACAAAGGGCGGTACCCTTTTATTCGGACTCACGCTTGTCTTGTTTTGGTGGTTTTCTCCCACTATTTGGTTGCATATTGTGCAATGTTAAGGCAGTTGTAGCATCAAAAGGGAAACTAAACAGCTACCCTACTTCAAAAAAGTGACAGCGGTTACAGAAACAGGGAAAAAACAAAAGAAACCTTTGTAGCAGCTTTTAGTGTGAAGTTAATTTGAAGGCGCTCCGAAAATCTCGAAAATCGCTGGAGTATCGTAAGCCTGGTCCATAAGTTACACGTAATGAATTATTAAGGATAGTACAGTAAACACCCGCATATAAGAACCTAGAATTAAAGAACCTGGTAGGCTAAGAATGTCATTTTAGACCCCCCTTACATAATGTATGTATGTATGTATGTATGTATGTATGTATGTAAGCTTTTATTTATACACCGAAAACCATCTGTTGACCATTACAAGTTAAAAACTAAGACTATTTACAACTGCTTTACATGATTGCCGTGTGGGAATCCGATGTGTTGGATACCTTCTTCAGATTTCGCTTAAATTGAACAACAGATCCGGCATTTTTTAAGCTACTGGGTAAGTTATTCCATAATGTGGTCCGGCTATAGGAGAAGCTTCGTTTTAAATAATTAGTTCTCGGTTTTGGCAAAGCCAGTTTTCCCTCAGAGTTTCTCAGGTTGTAATTAGAGTAATAATGAGCGAAAAGACGTTGAAGATATTCCGGGGCAAGACCATTCATTGTTTTATACATCATTAAGGCTTTCTGTTTCTTTCGTCGAATTGATAGCCTCTCCCAGTTAAGGGTGGATAGGAGGTGGTCCGAGTTTGTATCAAAAGGCAATTTTGTAATTACTCTAGCTGCACGATTCTGCAATGTTTGGAGCTTATCACTCAAGTAGCCACTGAAACAGTCCCAAACCGGGCTGCAATAGTCAAAATGTGGCAAAATTAAGGCGTTATAAATTTGAATGGCAGTTTCTTTCGGAATAAAGGACCGCACCCTTTTGAGGGCACCTATAGCTGAGGATACCTTCTTGCTTATTTCTTCAACGTGTTTGCACCAAGTAAGTTGAGCATCCATGGTAACACCCAAGTATTTGATATGTCCAACTTTCTTGATGATTTGATCGTCAATTCTTATTTCAATGTCTTCATTTTGGACAGAGAGTCTCTGCCTTGACCCAATTATCATCAGCTCAGTTTTGGCAACATTTAAACTAAGCTTGTTGGCTTTCAGCCAACAGCTTAGGTTACTTAGTTCAGGGGATAAGGCTTGTTTGAGTTCCGTTAACGTTTTAGACGATAGCGTAATGTTTGTGTCATCAGCAAACATCCTTGGTGCAGCGGCCCGCAGGCAGTTGGGGAGATCATTAATATAAATTAGGAATAGCAAAGGATCCAGTAGGCTGCCCTGCGGTACGCCGCACCTGAGATCGCGAGCAGTTGATAGTTTGCCGCTGACATTACATCTTTTAGGTACCTCACTTAGGTACGACAGGAACCACATGATAGCTGCCTGGTCAACACCCAGGAATGACATTTTACGCAAGATAATCTCGTGCAAAGCCGTAAGAGTACTATGTAAAGAGCGGAACCCTGATTGGCAACTTAATAGTAATTGGTTATCATTTAAATAATGGTAGAGTTGGTTGTAAACAATTTTTTCCAAAACTTTAGAAACTATTGGAATTACAGAAATTGGCCTATAATTGTTAGGATCCGATTTGAGACCCTTTTTAAAAATTGGAGTTACTTTGGCCGTTTTCCATTCGTTTGGATATATCCCAGTGAGAATAGACTTTGAAAATATGGCAGTAAGCGAAGGTGCGATAATACCAGCAGCCATCTTCAACAGCTTGCTCGGAATCTTATCAAGACCAGTGGCTTTTTTATCATTAATTTTCTTTAAAAGACTTAATACAATATCGATACTCGGAGTTTGCAGAGAAATCGATTTATCAGTGGCTTCCAGATAAAACTCAGGATTTACTTCTGCAGCAGGAATATCTTCTGCTAGTACTTGCGCAGTATTAGTAAAGTGTTCGTTAATAGTTTCCGCTATGTCTACCGGCTTAAGAACTATTTTGTTATCAGCTTTGATTTGCAATATATTGGACGTCTTGTCGCTGTTACGGGAGGTTAACTCGTTAATTAGATTTCATGTTTTACGCAAATTGCCTTTATTAGCTTCCAGGTTGTCAGAAACATAGAGTTTCTTTGCGAGCTTAATTGCGTTATTTGCCCGGTTTCTTGCACGCTTATATTGATCCCACGTGGCTGAATCATTGGAAGAAATTGCCTTCTTTTTAAGGAAATCTCTTCTTCTGGTTTGACACAGTAGATCACCAGTAATCTATGGACATCGCTTCTTATGGACTCTTTTCAATTTGGGTGGTGCGTGTTTGT
>BLFK01000417.1:99825-112325 GCA_014634185.1 Astreopora myriophthalma | reverse complement strand
AAGAATTGTTAGTGATCGCAAGTCTAAGTCGGATCTCTTAAACAAGCTTTTCTCTTAGTAGAAGAAGATCTCTCTAGTATAGCTACTGTTGGCGTAACTCAAGCCAAGCATTTACGCCATTATCATCTCGCTACCGGATGATGTAAAACAATTACGATCCTTGAAACGAGGGTCCTGACGACGTTTTGAAATGAAATACGTCGGAGGTTGGTCCAATCCTGTTAACCATTTCTCAGGCTTCTATCTGTTCTAGAGGCGTCTCGCTGCGATGGAGACACACAAATGCACCTGCCGTATTTAAACCCGGGGAAAAATATGATACTGCAAATTATAGACCAATTTCATAAAACCTGTAGCCTCGAAAGTTCACGAACATATCGTTCATAATCACATGATGAAACAGCTAGAACAACATATGATTCTTAAAGACGCTCAACTTCCTTTTGGAGCCAAATGTGCCACAATTACTCAGTTGATATTGACAATCCACGACTTTGCAAAGACCATTCAAAACAACAAATATGTTTATGCTGCAGCACTGGACTTTAGCTAGGTCGCCCAACAGTGCCTCTTTAAAATTAAAAAAAAAAAAGAGGGAAAATACTACGGTATCAAAGGTAACCTCCTGACCTAGTTGGAGTCATTTCTCTCAAAGCGCTCTGAAACTGATTTTGACGACAGATATTCCGAGACCAATTCTCTAACATCTGGGTCTCCGCATCGGTGGTTTTGGGGTCGTTACTGTTACCATTATACATTTAAGACTCTTCTGCCCATTATAGAGCGGAGATATTTTCATCTCCTTACTACTGCACTTAAGGCTCTGCACTTTGATCATTGGCAATTAGCTACGATTGGAAAAGTATATCCCCGTTGGAACTATCAGATCATCAAATAAAGTAAAGCTAACAGTCCCTTTGATAAAAGGAACCTTCCAAGACAGGCAGCAGCAAACTTCAACAGTTTACCAGCAACGATTAGGAACTGCACAAATTTTACAACCTTTAAACGAGAAGCAAGAGCTTACTTGAGAAATTAAACATGGCGTCTGAAAGACTCACGGGATAAACCCGACTTAACGATTATTAACTTAATGATTGTAAACTTCACTTTACAATTCTTAACGATTATATTGTTTGTATATAAGTCTTATGTAATGTTTACATCCTTTTTGTATTGTACATATCTCTTTATCCTTTTTTCATTCTTTAAATTTCTAATCAATATTGTGGCCATTATGTTAGCTACATATGGTCATGTGAGAGCCACCTTGTGGAATTACTATTGTCATTATTATCATGCTCGTTATTATTATTCCTATTACTATTACTAGTACTGTTACTAGTACTATTACTGTTATCATTAGTTACTGTTACTGTTACTATCATTATTATTGCTATCATTATCAATATCATTATTATTATAAACCAACTGAATGGTATAACTAATCACTTTACTAGAGGCGGAATTTTTACAAGATTCTTGGTCGAAGTGGGCAGTGATCTAGTACGCTTATATAGTTGTAGCATATCTCTAATATAGATCGTTTTCACATGACGTCACAGCGGCCATGGTGGTGGATCAAAACAAAGGAACTGTGACCATATTGGTGAACAAGGCTAACCCTCTGGGAATTGAACTCTGTTTTTATGCAAATACTTTCTTTTGTTTCATTGAATCAAAGTGGCCGCTGGTCACGTGAGTGAAAACGATCTATAACCTGGAGGTAGTCCAATAGAGGGTTTTACGTGTTAAGAGAAATAGTTTAAATAGAATTGTTTGCTTAATAGGTAACGAATATAGCTCTTTAAGGATCATTGTTGGAAGATCATATTTACTAGTGTTTGCTATAAGGTGGGCTGCAGGACTGATAGTTATTTCTCATTGAGTCAATTTTCCCCTTTCGGCCACTCTTATGGAATGAATTCCAAAATGATGTACACTACATGGTAAATAAACACCATTCATGTATGCCGACGACCACCAGTTATCGTATGCTACTGAGACGACTACAGAGGTACAGAAAATTTAAACAAAGACGGAAATTAAAGTTTCACAGTGGTATGACAAAAACCTTTTGAAAGGCAATCTTTCAATTGTCAGACCATAAGCTTTGGTCTTAGTCGCACATAATCGGGAGCCGCTGACACTGGATTTTTATTTTCCTTTTGCACCCGCAGTTTATCTCCTTTCCTTTTAAAGCTACATACATAAGGACACATACATAAGGCTCACAAAAATCCTTACTTCAGAAATAGGTGGGCTCACCGGGAAAAAGAAGGAGTAGGAGATGTTATGCTGGGTTTTAGTGGGGTGTGCGACATGAGCAAGTTCCATCAGGGAAACAGGACATAATTTTACACGTTTAATGTACTTTGCGAGAGGTTTCCATGAGCATGAACGAACAGTCGTAACTTTGGTCGTTTGCTTAAATTTCCCACTTTTACTTCGCAGGATTTGAAATCCCAAAAATAGATTGTGCGTCTCCTTTGGGCATGGAAAGTGGTAAGATATCAGATTCGGCTATCGTGGCATCGTCGAGATTCAACCGATACGGAGGACCAGAACAAGCAAGACTGAACATGCAGAAAAAAGGTACTCTCAACTACTACCCGTCGGGCACCCCTCTAACGCGGACAATTTCCCTATGTCGGACTCTTGTGACTGATCTCGGCCGAAATTTACGCCTCCTCTTTAACTAAGTGCTTTTCTTAGCGGACACCTATTTGATTAAGGCGTACAACGGACTCGGGATTGTCGAGCTGTTTCGAACCATATAGTTTCGACCCCCAGTACAATCGGTAATTAAATTCCAAGGGCAATACAGAGATCCTTTCAAGAGAGTCTCAGGGCCCTCAGAAATTTTTAATCAAATCCGTTTTCAACAGATTAGTGTTAGTCGTTCGAATAAAGTACTCCTAAGAGACTTCGTAAATGTAACAATGTCTTCTTTAATACTTTCGTTTCGTAATTAAACTCAACGATTTCCAGTACAAGACTTTCGTCCCGAACTACATCAATCGACACATGCATGGTAAAAGTTAGCGAAGGGACTGGTGCAGTCTTGCCCAGTCACTGCAGCAACCTTACATAATGTTTAGGAGTTACCGATGTTTTGATTGCTAAAACTCGAGTTGCGCGCGGCAATAAACCTTGCGTGAGGTAATTCAGGTAAAAGGTTGTGGAATAAAATCGGTGTAACACTTAAAAGGTATTTTGCTGCAAAGCAGAAGTAAAACGTTTCTCCATTTTGTCAAGTCTTAGCGTTCTACACTTTTTCCAACTTTCGTTGCTTTGTTACAGCAAATAATTTGCACAATAGTTTCTCGGGATCGGATTAAGTGTTTCCTCGACTTTTAGAAGTGTACTCTCGGGATTGGAAATAGTATCTATAACTATTACCATAGCAACACGTAATAACAAATTAATAACTCAAAAAAACTTTGCATTGCTTCTTAGGTAGCTATTATGGAGGATGGTCGTCTCAGTATACGGACCTTAAGCAGTTCCTACAGATTGACTTGGGTCACGTAACCAAGGTTACAAGAATCGCTCACCAAGGCCGATCTGACATAGGCTGGTGGACAAAGACATATACGCTGTCCTACAGTAATGATGGGTCAAAGTTTACTCCATATAATAATGAGCAGGTATAGAAACATACATTAACTTTTTCTCAACTTGGACTTATAGAGTAGCCTATTTAACAATTAGAGTACGAGTTCGAGTTTTCTATGAGTCAATAGATAGTTGACGACGGGTGTAGCGCCGAGTTGACTATTTGACTCGTAGCAAACGAGAACGAGTACTTGAATTGCTTTAGTAGAAATTCACTTACATACTACCTTCGAACTCACTCAGATTTTTATTGATTTTAGGATTTAAGCAAGCCGCCATTGTTTTATGTTTTAATTTTTTTCTCAAAACGCCGACTATTTTGCCACTCACTATCTGTCACGCAATAGATTGCGAGTAGCGAGACAATCAGATTACAGGATTCGTAATAGTGGATTTCCACTAATACTTAATAGTCCATAGTTTTTGCATTTGACGTCAGCTCAATGATCATTGAAAACTTGTCGGTGCAACCATTTTCTATTCTTTTGTACACCGACATAGTCGTCTCGTCACTGTGCTGTTGAGCATTTGAGACACGACGCCACGCTCGTGGACTCAACTTCTTTTGTCCTAGTCTATTAACGACATTACGGTCACGTGGGTGCAAACAAGCAATGAGCAATAGTTCATAATTGAACATTACTATATTCTCCAAAATATACTAAAGTATATATATTAAAATATATAAAATACCATAAACCGTGTAATGAACATGACAGCTCTATGAAGCCAGCCACATATCTGAAGGTACACGGACCTAGATTGTACACAGCTAATGAGAGAGTATTTCAGTAACTTGCGCTGACATTTACAGAGCAATAAGGTCAGATTACAAAGGTGGTAGTTTTGTGGATTTTTGGCAATATTTTACTTGACCGACCTTTTCGATTTGATGCGCTTATCCCAGAACTCATTACGCGACGTGTCAATAAGTTTATTGAGAGACAAGTAACGCATTGTCTTATCTTGATTTGTGTTGGAAGGTTTTTCAAGGCAACACAGATTATAAAACACCTGTGGGGCACATCCTGGAAAAAGCAATCATTGCTCGATTTATTAAAATCAATGTCGAAACGTTTCAAGGATATCCGTCAATGAGAGTGGAGCTTTATGGATGTACTGATGGTAAGAATAACTTCTTCTTTTAACGATAAAATGAAATGAGCGATGTACGGATGCCATGCAAAACTGCAAAAATAATAACAATAATGATAATAATCGACTTTTTTGAGAAAGGGTGACACTTGACAGTTTTAAAGACTGATAAACTTGTGGCCATCTAAGTGTCTCCAATTCGTAGGGTTCGCAGTCCAGGTGGAATTAGAATTTTGAAAAAGTTGATTTTTGAGGAGAAGGGAAAACTGGGGTACCAGGAGAAAATCTTATCGGAGCAAAATGGAGAACCAACAAGAAACTCAACCCACATATGGCATCACAGATAATGTGAACCCGAGCCACATTGGAGGGAGGCATGCTCTCACCACTGCTTCATCCCTGCTCCCATAATAGTCGACGTATTTGTCAAGAGCCTGTGGATTTGCTATAATTACAGTAGTTTTTTTTTTCTTTTTTCATGAAAACTACTAGCCAGCTTATCAAAATAGACGGCCCGAATTGGTTTAATGAAGATTTTGAAGCAGTTTGTATAGGTCATAAAGACACCATGCACACTTTCCGAAATGAAATTGTGCACTGTCAGCAGTCTTTCCATTTTTCATTCAACAAGTTGCCAAGTGCGGGGTCTTCGTGCAACGCCGTTGTGAGGCAACTTACACTGGTCCGTGTAAGAAGGTTGCGCGACAATTTACGCATCTGCAAGGTAACTTAGGACCTGCAACAACGCCTTACAATTTATTAACGAATGCATACGTAACATTCCCTATTATAGCACTCACACTTTGTAAATTCTTAATTCCCAAGGTTTTCCTACGCCGGCAACACCGCAATGCATGAATGCTCTTGGAATGCAATCCGGAAACATACCAGATTCAGCTATCACTGCCTCGAGCTCAGGTGGGGGGAGCGAGGCTTATGTCGGCAGACTTGACTTTCTTTCCGCCGGAAGTGGTAAATATGGCAGTTGGTCTGCAGGAAAAAGCGATGTAAACCAGTGGTTTCAGGTTAATTTTGGAAACTGGACAAAAATCTCGGCGGTAGCGACTCAGGGAAGACAGGACGCTGATGAGTGGGTGAAAAGCTACATTGTTTTATACAGCTATGATGGCGTCTTTTATACCACTACTAACGACGAGAACGGGCTTGAAAAGGTAAGAGCTTGAGACGAATAAGTTCTTTACTAGAAATGTGTACGAACTCGCAATTGACCAGCTCCTTGTTGGCTTGATAGCTCATTTGGCAGAACAGTGTGCAGCGGAATCGCACAGTTGTAGTTTTGAGTCCCGTTCAGGCCGAGCCTGTATTTTTTTCAGGCTTCATTGCTCATGCTTAAGTTGCTTACCCCACTGCGATCATCAAAGTTGCATCATAACATTTCCTATTCGCAGTAAAATATGACAAATCATATATTCTCTATTATTTGTGTGGGTCTATCGTCAGCCAAGTTAATCAGCACCGTCCAGCGCTTGTCTGTCCTGTCAGTATTGTCAATAAGTCGTTTGTAAGCTGCAAGTGGTTTAGCGGAGTTCCCTCCAAGTTGGTAAACCAGGGGTGCTTACCACTTCTTGAGAAATTCCGGCTGGGGTGATTGTTGCATAATGGTAAACCATTTTCCAAATATACCGATCAACCGGACGAAATTGCACAATTAAATTATACCATTTTCAAACCGCGGTAAGTCCACAAAAAGGGCCTGGAAACCGAAAACTCGTAAAACAGTTAAGGCTTTTCTGACTACCCGTTCCGAATGGGAAGAATAGGGTTCCTCAATAGCAACCCCGAAATTTCCGAACAGATTTTCCGGAAAATTGCTGCATACCAATTGTGCTTTTCCTGAGAATTCTGATTTTTTTCGCCAAATGCTGAGCACCCCAGTTTTCCAGTGTGCGTCGTTGATAGTCATTTATTATTGTTGAGGTCACCGTTTCTAGTCACCCGTATGTGTTCAGTCATTCATACGTTCAAATTCCTGCCGGTTTCACCAATATAAGTAGCCTGGCAGTTACAGCATGTGATCTTGTAAACTGTTCCCGGTCTGCCCAGCGTCTTAAGGCTGTTGGCAGTCTGTCGTTAGGTTCGTCTTTGTCCTTCACGTTCGTAACTGTCCAAAATGATGATAGGTCTGTGAGCAACACAAATGTTGTAAGGTTGTAGAATCCGTGCAATAGTTTCATTAGTCCCGCTTAGGTTGCCGAAACGTCAATTCCATCACGGACAATTTTGCATAATAAAGTTATGAATAAAGTATTGTTTATTGCTCCAAACCATTTTTCGTGTCGTTGAAGCGATTTCAGAACATGTACGAACTGGCGAAAACGGAAGTCCGTCAGTGTAAAGCGTTATATCATACACCCAATTGCAAAAGTACAAGCAAACTGACAACTGCAAAACCAAACAGATATATGAACTAAACAACTGCAGTGACCTAATGAAACGAGGCTCATTCTGTAGAGTTTTTGTAGTATGTTCTGTATGTTGCCCAGCTGTGGACTTAGCACTCCCGGGTATTAAAGTCAGCATACGGCTTTCCTCTCAGACCTTCACAGCTAACTCAGACCGATACACCGTGGTAAAGAACGTACTGGACAAACCAATAATAACACGGTACATCCGGATTCATCCAGAAACTTGGCAGGCCCGCATCTCCATGAGAGCAGAGTTTTACGGTTGCAATGAAGGTATAGTACAACTGAATAGAGTTGGTTTCCTTGCATGGGATTTAGCTCTCTTGCCCTTACCATTCCAGTGTGACATGGCACTCTGATAAGGTGCATGTCACACTGGCATGCCTTTCGTGGAAAGCAGCTTTAGTTAGGTTTAGGTTTTAATATATCTTATTAACCAAGCGCGAGGGCCGTACTGGGAGAATATCGGCCCGAGGTCTTGACAGTACGGACCGAGCGCAGCGAGGTCCGTACAAAAAAGACCGTGTGCCGATATTCTCCCAGTACGGTCCCGAGCAAGCTTGGTTAATAAGAGATTTATTATACGACTGAAGAAAGCTTTGAAGGTTTTCAAAGCACATTCGGGACATTCGGGACAATGCCCGATCCAATACTTAGAGAATATTGGACCGGCAATAGAGCATTTTGATTGGTTGATTTTAGTTATTGGGCCTCTGACTACCTGAGTCGTGCAATAAGTATAGTTATTATAACAGTATCTTATCCATTCTATTGCATGTTGATACTGATATATGTTTTAAATGTTTTTTACTATATATAGCTGATGAATTGTCCGTGGATAAATAAAATAAAGATTATGTAAGGTGTGCTAGCTTGCCGGTTTGATCCATAAACCGTTCCCAGAGTTGGCCGAGTTATACAAGTCGAACTAAACTATAAGCTGCCAAGAAATAACCATAAATCCTGGTTATAGGGCCTGGTTATAGCACTCCATTGTCCTTTGACTGAATAGAGGTTAATAGTACTTCTTGCCTTTCTTTGAGCATATTCCAGTGGTGTTTCGGGTTTTGAATTGTCGTTGTCGCTTTCTGTTCCAAATATTTAATAATTCTCAAAAACTGGATGTTGGTCACATTTATTTTATTATTATTTTTTATTTATTTATTTATTTATTTTGATTTTATAACATTATTTATGATATCATGTTGAATTTTCGTCAAGTTTAAAACATATTGAGTAATAAGCCGATGAGGATTTTATAGTGCACCCAAGCCCCCCCCCCAACCAAAAAAAAAGAAAAACGCTAAATAAATTAATCTTTTAGAGCATTTTGATCCACTTTTTTTTTAATTTGGTTGGATCCTTGATTTTCTATGTTCTGTCGAACCCGTAAGCTACGACATAGCTTATAAGCTTAAACTACGTATAAGCACGGACGCAGATCTAGCCTTTCTGTCAAATCTTTCCTTCAATTGTGTCTACTTCAGGAGCCCATTACCGAGAGCTTCCATCTTCCATACTAACCCTCTGAGTCAACCCTGTCCCGTATCTTTTTATTTTTAGAAGCACCTCCCACGGCGGTTTTCGCAGGTGTTTTTATAATAGCCAATCATAAGAGAGCTGTCGTCTCTATTGTCTATTTTCTGTATTGTGACTTGCAGGCCGCGCGAAAGTATTTCAATAATCGCGTATTTTCGCGGGAAATTAAAGAACCCCCGCAGATATCACAGTTCTAAAAATAAAAAGATACGGGACAGGGTTGACTCAAGGGTACAACTGATATGGAAGCTCCGGGTAATGGGCTCTTGGTCTACTTCTATCTCCTCGTAATTTGCAGTCCATTGTTTGTCAGCCAGTGGGTCGTCAGCAAAAGAAGCAATACTACCGTCTTCATCGCTTGATGGGTACGATGATCTCTATTTCTGTCCTGTAGAGACGTCTCAACCCGCCTCTGAATCCAATGACAAAGAAGACACTGTCAACTACTTAAGAGAACTCGTCTGTGAATGTGTAGTGTAGTCCCAGTGAGAACGCTCTACTGCAAAGACAGGTTTCGACTCTCCATTTGACGTCAAGACCCCTTGCTCTCTCCAGACCTCATTTGCAGGGCCGTGATCCTTTCAACGTTGACGTTTAACGGGACATTTTGAAAAGTCGTGCATTTGACCACATCCAAACATTTTCGCGCCAACTACGCCAATAAATATGCTTAATTTTTCTTTTTTTTCTTTTTTTAAAATTATTTTGGGTTTAGGTGCACTTTAAGAAAAGTAGCAAAGTAAGTGCCTTTCTAAAATGTCCCATTTTTACCTTACAGGATTTGAAATCCCAAAAATAGATTGTGCGTCTCCTTTGGGAATGGAAAATGGTACGATACCAGATTCAGCCATAGTAGCATCGTCCAGATACAACCAATACGGAGGACCAGAACGCGCGCGGCTCTACATGCAGAAAGAAGGTAACCATCAAAAATCGTTTATTAATCATTTTCAAAGCGCAATCAACTGTCCCCAAGTGGACACTTTCCCTAAGTCGGACACTTGTGATTGATCTCGGCCGAGATGCAGAGACTTCTCTTCACAATCAACTAATTGCTTCTTATAGAGTACACCTTCGCAAGACATAAAACGCGCTCGTTTTAAGTACGGTGCTCTGTTTTTTTTTGTTGGGGTGGGCGGGGGGTATTTGAAAGCAGATTTTAGTCTTAGTAATTGGAATATTAAATGAAAATTGGAGGTAAACATGCATTTTTCGGAGACAGGTTTCCGTTTTTGAAAAGCTCTTTAATTATAATTGACAGTTAGAAACTCAGCAATATTAATTACGTTGTCACGGAGCTCTGATCTTTGTCACTTTGAATGACCTTCGTTTATCGCGACATGAGCATGCCAAGCAATCGGATTGTATCTTGTGAAATTAAGTTTTTGTTCCTGTAGAACAGAGCCTGCTGTGGTAGCTAATGCTTGATTGAAAGGTTTTTTAGTTAGTCTGAGTCGGCTTCGTTACTGAAGTATTCCCAGAAGAACCGGACAAGGTTCTCAAAACGTGGCACCTCCGACGAGACCGTTTTCTGATGAACGATCAGCGCGACCACTTGAGTAAGTATAGTTAGGTCCTGAATTTCCCCTCGATCAAAATGGAAACTACGGAAGCAAAATACCCAACTTCACTTACACCATCCTCGACACTGGAAAACCAGAACCTAGCAATCGAAAGGCAAGTCACGTCTTTGTAGTCCATAACGAAGGTAATAAATCGAGATGGCGAAGGCTTACATGAGGGAATTCCAAAATTTGCCCACAGTATATGGTTGCCAAAATGTAGCAAAATTGGCCGATAAAATATATTTTTATCTGATAAATATATTTTTATCTGATAAAATATACTTTTATTCCTAAAAATATCTTTTCATTGGATAAAAATATATTTTATTTGATAAAATTCTCGACAGTTAGGCAAACCCTCGACTGCGTCTCGGGTTTGCATAACTGTCGAGAACTCTCCCACTCCCCGAGTAAACACGGAAAAAGTCCTCTATTGCTTGTATACAACATTTCTCAAACACACATACACAATGAAAGTTCTAGATCACCAAAATGAAAATGACTGACCGTTCTCTATGTGTGTGAGACGCCCCCTCTTCATCACCGCCCCTCACTATTGAACAAAAAAGATAGCCCTTGAAATAACATGGCTGCCATAAAGTTTAACAAATTTATTAAGGAACAAATTTACCACGAGCTTTTCCCAGATGAGCCATGAAGGTTTGTCCCAGTACAAGGTCCGTGACAACTTCCGAGGAGGCCTCAGGATGTGGTGAATGACCCTGCCCCAAGACGAAAATCATTTTGCCGACTTTGAGCTTTCTGCCTTCATGATCAAACAGAGGGTGATCGCTACACAAGGATCAGAGGTTCGCCAAAATAGTATCAAGCCAGAATTGGTCTTGAAGATGAAGTTCGAAAACGTTGTCGGAGAAGGTGAAGGGCACACGGAGGATTACTGGTACAAAAACCAGGGTGGTGTGATTTTCCGAAACGCTGACAAGAAGGATGTCGAGAGAGAGTATGACAACTTCATGAACTCAGTTTGGGGCCAAATAGCGTTCCAAATTTTTCATCGTTCAGGTTGGGTTTTCGAAAGGGCGTTGCAGGTTTGGATAAGTGTCACAGTTTACCAACCCCTGAGAGGAGGTAGCTTCATCCCAACACCCAGGAAGCTTGCTCTAAAGCGTGCTGTTCTGAACATCCAAAATCGAGACAACGATTGTTTCAAGTGGGCTGTTTGTGCAGCACTGCTTCCTTATAACGGCAACAGTCGCAACAGACCGTATAAGTACCCCACCGACGACGGACTGGATTACACAGGATTGCAGTTCCCCCTTCCGGTCGACAATGCCAAAGGACGTGAGGCGGATCAAACTCACGCTTCTACAAAAAGAAGACAGGCTTAACTACACTCTGTCGAAAAGCTCAGTAGAGTGCTTTCCGACCAGACATGCTTGACAAGGTTCTCCAAAGCTGTGGAGCATGTCCTGTAGAGCACAGGAAGTTTTGTGAAGGGATCAACAAGAAGTCAATCGCGACAAAAATGCCAAAGGAAGGTGAAAACACTCTTGAGCTCAAAAATTACAAAAACAACAAAAAGCTCCTTTCGTCATTTACGCCGATTTTGAGTCGCTTGTCATCAAAGACAAAAAACGACTTTCCAACAACCAGGAACCTTGTAGTTATGCTTACACCATCATCCGCAGTGATGGCAAAAGGTTTGGTCTGAAACTTTATCGTGGCAAAAACCCAGTTGTTCACTTTCCGAAGCAGATTCAGAGCGATGAAAAGAGAGAAACCTATTCCGCTGAGGATGAGGCTGAAGGATGGAGTCGCTCATCGAGATGTGGTTGACTGTCACATCTGCAGTTAGGAGAACTAAAAAGACTAGGAAAATGTTTTGCAGGCATTGGGTCAGTGGCTTATTGTTTATCTTACAGAGGTGCAGGAAATATTTGCCTTCCAAAATTGCGTGGTTGATTAGCTTATAATTTTTGTCTCGATTATTGATTCTAAAGATTAAGTGGTCTTTAAACATTGTTACCACCTCATTAAAAAACAACTGAACTTTGGGGCAATTAAAAAGAAAGTGTTCTAAAGTTTCTATATCCCATTGGCATGAGTAATACCTTGGGGGAGTCGCCGCACTGTTTTAAACTTACAGAACATATCATTAGTGTAAAGGGTCCTATTTAATACTTTGTATTGAAATTCGCGCAATTTAGTAGACAAGGTTACGATTAAGAAAATATCTTTCCAATTTAACTGAACTTTTTGAGAAATAAACTTTTCTTCATATTTTTTACATGCGGTT
>BLFK01000417.1:84596-96931 GCA_014634185.1 Astreopora myriophthalma | reverse complement strand
CATATTGAGTAATAAGCCGATGAGGATTTTATAGTGCACCCAAGCCCCCCCCCCAACCAAAAAAAAAGAAAAACGCTAAATAAATTAATCTTTTAGAGCATTTTGATCAACTTTTTTTTTTATTTGGTTGGATCCTTGATTTTCTATGTTCTGTCGAACCCGTAAGCTACGACATAGCTTATAAGCTTAAACTACGTATAAGCACGGACGCAGATCTAGCCTTTCTGTCAAATCTTTCCTTCAATTGTGTCTACTTCTATCTCCTCGCAATTTGCAGTCCATTGTTTGTCAGCCAGTGGGTCGTCAGCAAAAGAAGCAATACTACCGTCTTCATCGCTTGATGGGTACGATGATCTCTATTTCTGTCCTGTAGGGACGTCTCAACCCGCCTCTGAATCCAATGACAAAGAAGACACTGTCAACTACTTAAGAGAACTCGTCTGTGAATGTGTAGTGTAGTCCCAGTGAGAACTATCTACTGCAAAGACAGGTTTCGACTCTCCATTTGACGTCAAGACCCCTTGCTCTCTCCAGACCTCATTTGCAGGGCCGTGATCCTTTCAACGTTGACGTTTAACGGGACATTTTAAAAAGTCGTGCATTTGACCACATCCAAACATTTTCGCGCCAACTACGCCAATAAATATGCTTAATTTTTCTTTTTTTTCTTTTTTTATTATTATTTTGGGTTTAGGTGCACTTTAAGAAAAGTAGCAAAGTAAGTGCCTTTCTAAAATGTCCCATTTTTACCTTACAGGATTTGAAATCCCAAAAATAGATTGTGCGTCTCCTTTGGGAATGGAAAATGGTAAGATACCAGATTCAGCCATAGTAGCATCGTCCAGATACAACCAATACGGAGGACCAGAACGCGCGCGGCTCTACATGCAGAAAGAAGGTAACCATCAAAAATCGTTTATTAATTATTTTCAAAGTGCAATCAACTGTCCCCAAGTGGACACTTTCCCTAAGTCGGACACTTGTGATTGATCTCGGCCGAGATGCAGAGACTTCTCTTCACAATCAACTAATTGCTTCTTATAGAGTACACCTTCGCAAGACATAAAACGCGCTCGTTTTAAGTACGGTGCTCTGTTTTTTTTCTTGGGGTGGGGGGGTATTTGAAAGCAGATTTTAGTCTTAGTAATTGGAATATTAAATGAAAATTGGAGGTAAACATGCATTTTTCGGAGACAGGTTTCCGTTTTTGAAAAGCTCTTTAATTATAATTGACAGTTAGAAACTCAGCAATATTAATTACGTTGTCACGGAGCTCTGATCCTTGTCACTTTGAATGACCTTCGTTTATCGCGACATGAGCATGCCAAGCAATCGGATTGTATCTTGTGAAATTAAGTTTTTGTTCCTGTAGAACAGAGCCTGCTGTAGTAGCTAATGCTTGATTGAAAGGTTTTTTAGTTAGTCTGAGTCGGCTTCGTTACTGAAGTATTTCCAGAAGAACCGGACAAGGTTCTCAAAACGTGGCACCTCCGTTTTCTGATGAACGATCAGCGCGACCACTTGAGTAAGTATAGTTAGGTCCTGAATTTCCCCTCGATCAAAATGGAAACTACGGAAGCAAAATACCCAACTTCACTTACACCATCCTCGACACTGGAAAACCAGAACCTAGCAATCGAAAGGCAAGTCACGTCTTTGTAGTCCATAACGAAGGTAATAAATCGAGATGGCGAAGGCTTACATGAGGGAATTCCAAAATTTGCCCACAGTATATGGTTGCCAAAATGTAGCGAAATTGGCCGATAAAATATATTTTTATCTGATAAAATATACTTTTATTCGAAAAAATATCTTTTCATTGGATAAAAATATATTTTATTTGATAAGAATACATTTTTATTTAAGCGATGGAGGACGTTTTCCGTGTTTACATAGTCTCATCTAAACACGAGGGGGTTGGGAAAATTCTCGACAGTTAGGCAAACCCTCGACTGCGTCTCGGGTTTGCATAACTGTCGAGAACTCTCCCAACTCCCCGAGTAAAAACGGAAAAAGTCCTCTATTGCTTGTATACAACATTTCTCAAACACACATACACAATGAAAGTTCTAGATCACCAAAATGAAAATGACTGAAAATTTGGTGATGCTATAACTGTTGTTCTCTATGTGTGTGAGACGCCCCCTCTTCATCACTGCCCCTCACTATTGAACAAAAAAGATAGCCCTTGAAACAACATGGCTGCCATAAAGTTTAACAAATTTATTAATGAACAAATTTACCACGAGCTTTTCCCAGATGAGCCAAGAAGGTTTGTCCCAATACAAGGTCCGTGACAACTTCCGAGGAGGCCTCAGGATGGGGTGAATGCAGTTCCCCCTTCCGGCCGACAATGCCAAAGGACGTGAGGGGGATCAAACTCACGCTTCTACAAAAAGAAGACAGGCTTAACTACACTCTGTCGAAAAGCTCAGTAGAGTGCTTTCCGACCAGACATGCTTGACAAGGTTCTCCAAAGCTGTGGAGCATGTCCTGTAGAGTACAGGAAGTTTTGTGAAGGGATCAACAAGAAGTTAATCGCGACAAAAATGCCAAAGGACGGTGAAAACACTCTTGAGCTCAAAAATTACAAAAACAACAAAAAGCTCCTTTCGTCATTTACGCCGATTTTGAGTCGCTTGTCATCAAAGACAAAAAACGACTTTCCAACAACCAGGAACCTTGTAGTTATGCTTACACCATCATCCGCAGTGATGGCAAAAGGTTTGGTCTGAAACTTTATCGTGGCAAAAACCCAGTCGTTCACTTTCCGAAGCAGATTCAGAGCGATGAAAAGAGAGAAACCTATTCCGCTGAGGATGAGGCTGAAGGATGGAGTCGCTCATCGAGATGTGGTTGACTGTCACATCTGCAGTTAGGAGAACTAAAAAGACTAGGAAAAGGTTTTGCAGGCATGGGGTCAGTGGCTTATTGTTTATCTTACAGAGGTGCAGGAAATATTTGCCTTCCAAAATTGCGTGGTTGATTAGCTTATAATTTTTGTCTCGATTATTGATTCTAAAGATTAAGTGGTCTTTAAACATTGTTACCACCTCATTAAAAAACAACTGAACTTTGGGGCAATTAAAAAGAAAGTGTTCTAAAGTTTCTATATCCCATTGGCATGAGTAATACCTTGGGGGAGTCGCCGCACTGTTTTAAACTTACAGAACATATCATTAGTGTAAAGGGTCCTATTTAATACTTTGTATTGAAATTCGCGCAATTTAGTAGACAAGGTTACGATTAAGAAAATATCTTTCCAATTTAACTGAACTTTTTGAGAAATAAACTTTTCTTCATATTTTTTACATGCGGTTGGCTCCTTTACAATCGGCGAAACCACCCTTCAATACACCAGTTTGGATTTAACTTCCTCAAGACCGATTTCTTTATCATTCATATGAACACAAAATGTGTTAAGATCCAACGGTCGGGTAAAAACGGTGTGAGAAATTTGTTGGAATTCAAGGAGCTTCGCCACAACTGCGCACATTCTTGTTATTCCAAAGCACTTCTTCCACAATTTCTTCAATTCTTGAAGGATTTTTAATATTTAGCGAAGACCGCGACATAAGGCATTCCTTATAAAATGCGGGGATTGTTACAGGGAGCTCCTTGACGAACATCTCCTTTCACTTGAAAGAATGATGTGGTATAGCCGTTATTCGAATTCAATGGAGCCGAAACTAATTGTGGAATGGCACAGCACTTTAGGCATCCTACGGATGAACAGTTGCTGCGTTCAGATCGATTTTCATAAGCAACAATCAATTGCAATCTGTCCTCTTTGAATTAATTACACAGTTTGAAATATCCTTAAACTTTTAATCCATGCTATGAAAGTGTCACAAATCCAGGAAATTCTAGGGCTTAAGAGAGATTCCCCGCTAAGCGAGTCGAAAGCCTTTTCAAAGTCAACGGTCGTTAGAATTCCTCTGGAGCTATTCATTTTGTGAAGTTGATATCATTAATAGAACGAACTGCATCAAAGATGGTTCAACCTTTCAAACAGTACTGATCGGAATAAACTATGCGAGGAAGAATGTTCTCTAAACTTTTAGCGATTGCCTTAGGGCCGATCTTTACGTCCACATCTACCAAGGAAATTGGTCTCCATTTCTTAATAAAGCGCCTATCTTTTCCAAGGGATATTACAGCTTGTTTTTGAGTAGTCGAAAGTTTGCCTCGCCTTGAGTCATCTTAGTTCCTTCCGATTTTAGGCCAAAGCGTCCTATAAAATTCAACTGACAAACCGTCCTTTCCTGGAGTTTTATCGTTTTTAAACGTAGAAAGGATAGTAAACGTGAGTTCTACCTCACAGGTTGCTTCTATTCCATTATCTGTCGATTTCGGAATATTCGAAGAGTTTAAAAACCGGCAAGCTTCTTGAACCGGGAGGAGATCGGGGTTTTCATCGTACAGATCCTCGAAAAATTATAATATTTGTTCCGAAAATACGCCTACCTTTCCAGGTAAGCTCAATCACCAATCGCCGTTAGGAAAATGAGATGGCA
Source organism: Astreopora myriophthalma (assembly GCA_014634185.1). Classification (NCBI taxonomy): domain Eukaryota; kingdom Metazoa; phylum Cnidaria; class Anthozoa; order Scleractinia; family Acroporidae; genus Astreopora; species Astreopora myriophthalma. The sequence continues at coordinate 92,414 of BLFK01000417.1, read as the reverse complement.
CCCATCCCCGTTCATTTTTATAATCGCCTTCTCGAATGAAACATTCAACATACGTAAGAATAGTGGCTGCTTCCTGTAATTTGGAAGTCCTGAAATGTGAAATTGCTCGGAACTCTTTTCAACTATTTATGGGTCCGATGTCGAAGGGGATCCAAAGAATCGGCCTTTAATTCACAATATTACGTTTTAGGGCACACACAGGGCTCAGTATACGGGCAAAAATGCTTAAGTGGTTCGTCAAAATTGGGTTCGCATCTCTAAACGCCATTAAAAAAAATCGTGCATAAAAATATAATTCAACCAGCATATGGTAGTTTTCCTGCAAAGTGGCGTAAGTAAGTCGTTTTGAACATTGTAGCCTTCTTAGACATTCGTCGCTTTCTGAAAGTGAACCGGTACAATTTGCACAACAGTTTTTCCGGACCGAATCAGTCAAATATCTCTGTATTTAAGTTCTTTACATTCGTTGCTATAACTGTAACGTTGCTGTCTATCGTATTTGGGCTTGTAATGAATTAGAAGTCCAATGTGAATGAAAAATATGGTTGTTTAAATTTTATCAAGTTCACAGCGAGCCAAAAATACAACACACGCTCGCTCCGGGCGCGAGCACATGGGAAAGCTGTTGTCCCATTGGTTGATGACCATCAAGTGACATCGTAACACCTTTCCTTTTGTAAAGAAAGAAAAGGGGCTTAAAACAGGAACAAAATGCACGAATTTTACAATAAACAAGTCTAAACTATCCTTCTGAGCAACAAACACAACAAAACATTAAGAAGACTATGAGCCCATGAATTGTACTAAGCTGGGCACAAAGTTCAAAGTCCTTAGGCTGAAATAAAACGTTTTTAAACGGTTCAACGTTCTAGAATGAGACTAAGCCATCTCAAAGTCCTTAAAACGAGCGGGTAGTTTGATTTGACGTCTGCCCCTAGTTACTGTTCCTTCTCCTGCGGGTGGGTCTTTCACCGGTGGAAGTGCTTTGGGACTCAAAGGTGGAGCTGCGGCTGCGGCGTCTGTTGTCACCTGTTCGGGTGGTGGTGTGGGCGGTTGTCCTAAGTCCTTCACTGCCTTTTCTTTCGGTGGACTTGGCGTAGCTGTCATGTTAGAATGCTCAGGCTCCACTTCAGGCATAGATGTAGCTGGAGGTTGATAGCGTTTCTTTAGGTGTCTGCGGTTTCTGCAAAAAACTTTACCATCCTCAGTGCGTGCTGCATACGATCGCACGTCCACTTGGTCGTCAACATGGGCTTTCTTCCACTTTCGAGCTTGGTTACTTGGTAACATGAATACTGCATCTCCCTTGTGTAAAGGCGGTAGCTCTCGAGTGCCTCTGTTGTGGTAGTATGTCGGACGCTCGTTCTTCTTGAGTAGTTTGTCTCGTACCTCAGTGGGGGTTGTAGGTTTCGGAAGACTTGATGTTGTTGGAAGAAGTGTTCTTGTTCTCCTGCCACAAAGTCTTTGCACAGGTGAACTGCCTATGCCTTCGGTCGGGGTATTTCTCCAGTCTAGAAGCGCTAAATAAAAGTCAGTTCCAGTTTGCTTAGATTTCTTCATTAGCAGTTTTGCTGTCTTCACAGCGTTCTCTGCGCGGCCATTACTTTGAGGATAATTGGGTGAACTTGTGACTATTTCAAAGTTATAGTCCCTCGCAAAATCTCTAAACTCTTGCGAATCAAAGGGTGCGCCATTATCGCTCTGGAACACGTTAGGTATGCCATGATTGAAGAAATGGCGTTTCAATCGGGTAATAATTGCTTCAGCAGTCTTCCTTTCCAAATGATCAATCTCAAAGTAACCAGAATAATAATCCACTGTACACAGATAATCTTTCTCATCTAAGGTGAATACATCACAACCAACTTTCTGCCAGGGGCGTTCAGGTACATCATGAATTATGAGAGGTTCTCGTTTGGGTTGGTTGGCAAACATGTTGCATGCGTCACACTGTTCATGGATGGCCAATAAACAACTTCTCGAGCTCGTCTGAGGCATCCTTGTATTCCAGTGTGGGAACTGTGGATCTTCTTAACTTTTTGTCTAAGAGTTTGGGGGATAACACATCGTTGTCCTTTAAATATGACTCCGTCCTGTACGGCTAGTTCATCTCTAACATTGAAGTACTGGGAGACTTCTTTTGGTACCGAACTGTTGTTATCGGGCCAACCTCTTAGGATCACTTGCTTGAGGATCTGAAGGGTTGGGTCTTTTGCTGTCTCTTGTTTTATTTCATTCAGCTGCTGCTCAGAGATTGCTAGGTAGTCTACGGAATGAATGCTTTCCACTTCTCTCTCTGTGTCTGATCTTTGTGAATCTTGCGGACTTGGGGTTGGATAGGCTCTTGATAGGGTGTCGGCGAGATACATCTCTCTACCAGGCCTGTATCTGATTTCTGCATCATATTGCTGTAGGCGGAGGAGAAGTCTCTGAAGTCGTTTTGGTGCAGATGCTAGCGGTTTTCTTGAGATAGAAACCAGGGGCTTGTGATCAGTGTAAAGGATGACTTTTCTGCCATAAACGTACTGGTGGCTGTGTTCTTGTTCTTTGGCCCAGTACCATGGCACATCTTTATGGGTTAGGCGTCTGATAGGCTCACAAATCTGAGAGAGGTCACCAAGGAATTTTGAGAGGTACTTCACCATACCCATCAGTCTTTGCACTGCGGCCACATGGGTTTCTTCATATTGAGAATTGCTTTCACTTTAACAGGGTCCGGTTTAAGACCTTCTTTTGTTAGGCGATGACCAATGAACTGCACCTCATCGCACATGAATTCAAACTTGTTCTTTTTAAGTTTAATATTTCTCTCTCTGCATCGATCCAGGAGGGATTTTAGGTTTCTGTCATGGTCTTCTGCTTCGAGTTCTGTTTCCCCTTGACCAGTGATCAGTATGTCGTCAGCAATTTTGAAGACTCCTTTCAACCCTTCTAAGTTTTGGTCCAGTTTCATCGGAAAGATTTCTGGGGCAGGGGTGATCCCGAAAGGCATTCTGTTCCAACGATATCGCCCCCAGGGTGTGTGAAAGGTGGTAAGCTTGCTGGACTCTTCGTGTTGTTTAACTTGAAGGAAACCTTCTTTGAGATCAACTTTGCTGAAAACTTTAGCCTTCGACAGTTCTGTTCTCTTCTATTACCGGCAGAGGGTAATGGCTTCTTTTTAAGGCTTGGTTTAGATAGTGGGGATCAATGCACAAACGAATATTTCCATCTGGCTTCTGTGCTGCAATTATACTTGAAACCCAATCTGTAGGTTCTTGAATGGGGCTTATTGCTTTCCTCTTAGTAAGTCGATCCAGTTCATTCTTCAACTTCTCTTTGAGGGCAATAGGTACGCGTCTTGGAGGCATAATAGTGGGAGCAACATTTGGGTCTGTATCAAGGTGAACTTTCCCTTGCATGCACCCTAACTCTTCTCCGAAGACATCTGAATATTCCTTCAATACAGCTTCTTTTGTGAACTTAGATTTCTTGACATCCTGAGATTGCGTATCTTCCCCTAGGGATAAGATGTTCTGCGTCTGGACAGTCAAAAGCTTCATGCGCTGTGCAGTCCTCAGGCCAAGTAACGGCGTGAAATTTCCATCAACAATAGTGAAGTCAATCAAGTACCTTTCCATATTCTTGGGGTTCACCAGGGGCACGCTTGCTCTACCAATGGCCAGCATGGTTGACTTTGAGTACATTTTGAGGGTGTGACTTGATTTCTCAATCATAGTTCCTTTGGGGAGGTACTTGACAGGCAAGACGTTGCATGATGAACCAGAATCAACTAGCATTTTAACTTCTTTGTCACCAATCTTCATAGTGGCAAAGATCTTGCTCGAGTATTCATGTGTGATGGCATTGATTTCTTCTGATGTGTAAGATACTGAGAGGATTTCTTTTTCACTTTCATCCACCTCAAACTGATTCACTGAATGCTTTACTGGTTTTCTGCTTCTTGGCTTGCTTCGCTGTGGTTGGGTTTTTATCAGCGGACATTTTGGGGCAAAATGATTTTCCTTTTTACAAATGGCACAAATCTTCCCGAAAGCTGGGCACTTTGATCTCTCTCTTTCATGATTCTGGCCACAAAAACGGCAATCTTTAAGAAAGGAAGATTTATCCGTACCTTTAGTCGACTTCTTGACAGAGTTCACTTCAGGTGTGTGTGAGGTCTGGGATGACATGGCTTCCAGTTGAGATGATGTAGCTTCAGCGCTTCGGCACATATCTATACACTTTTCAAGCGCAAGTTCCGGTACTAAGAGTAATTTCTTTCTTAAACTGCTGTCACGAACTCCACAGACGATCCTGTCTCTTATCAGTTCATCTTTGAGTGTTCCGAAGTTGCACGTATCGGCGAGAGATCTAATTTTGATGCGTAAGTGTCGATAGATTCACCGGCGTCTTGATCGCGGTTATTGAAGCGATATCTTTCATAAATAGTGTTTGTTTTTCCAAGGCAATACGATTCCCATAATTCAAGGATTTTCGCTAAATTTGTTTTCTCTTCTTCGTTCTGAAACGGGAGGCCATTGTGAATAGCGAGCGCTTTTGGGACCAATACACGTTATAAAAGCGGCAACTCGATACTTGTCGGTCTGCTCATTGAGACTGTTGAGACGCGTTACTAATTCATAAGCACTCCAAACCTGCTTCCATTGCTTCCATTTGTTTGCTAGATTTCCAGTTAAATCGATTTTTGGAGGAGCCGGTACATTGCTGGTAAATATAGGCGCTTGTACGACTTGACCTGCATCAGCTGGTGGATCAGGCGGCGGCATGCTTCAATCGCTTGCGTACAAAAGTTCACTCGCTGTTGACGTTCAAACGACGTTTTAAATCCAGGAAAACGAGTATTCGAGCTTCTTCTGACACCATGTAACGTTGCTGTCTATCGTATTTGGGCTTGTAATGAATTAGAAGTCCAATGTGAATGAAAAATATGGTTGTTTAAATTTTATCAAGTTCACAGCGAGCCAAAAATACACTACACGCTCGCTCCGGGCGCGAGCACTTGGGAAAGCTGTTGTCCCATTGGTTGATGACCATCACGTGACATCGTAACAATAACTACCGTAAAACGTAATACTGAATTCAAATAAACTGTTGCATTGCTTTCTAGGTAGCTATTACGGAGGATGGTGTTCACAATATGCGGACGACAAGCAGTTCGTTCAGATTGACTTGGGACAAGTGACCAATGTTACGAGAATCGCTATTCAAGGCCGATCAGACATAGGCTGGTGGACAAAGACATATACGCTGTCTTACAGTAATGACGGGGCAAAGTTCACGCCATATAATAACGAGCAGGTAACTGAGAAATTGATAAATCTAGGGAGTAATTTTTCTCTTGAAAGAGACCGTCCTTTGCGGTAACAGTCAATGAACAGTGGTAAATGACTTCATTGGCATACGTTTGCATTTGAAACATCCATATATCTTGACTCGGGGTTGTGTTACAAGTGTTATTTTTGTATTACAACGTTGACGGTGTGACCCGAACGCGTTGCGATTGAACTCTGAACATGTCTTTCTTTTAAGACTTGAGCATAGTAAAAGCTTATTTTGTGAAATGTTAGTGAACTGTATAAAACCCTGGACTTTTAGCTTTCCTTTGTTGGTTTTAACCAATTACCAACACATACAAAACCATACGAATATCCATTCTCTTTGACACGGACACTGTTACTGATCTGCCTGCTTGAAATGAACATTCTCAGGTTCGATGAAACTTGCAATTACCCTGGTTACCAGAGGGTTTTTTTGTTTTTGTTTGGCGTGATCTCTATGTAGCTTACATGAGGCATATGTATCAAACTTTTTTCCCAAAGACCTTACCGAATAAAGAAATCCATGTGCTCTGCGAAGGATAAATTCAAGTTGTTTAGGGTTTGTCTTCTCTCGCTCGTTTTGGACGTCTCGATTAGAGCCCTTTATGAATCTTAAGGTTAGATTTGTCACAGCCTTGTAGCTGTACAAAGGTAGGTTACCTTTTGGCGTTGTAACGCTTTATTTATTTGTTTGGCGCTGATGTCGACCGCATTTTTGTTGGATACTTTGGATCCTCAAATTTCTATACTTCGTTTCTTTACTTTTACGATTATTCGATTCATGGATCAATTAGAACCTTACTGCCGAGGAAACCGTAAGAAAAGAATCAGTAAAACAGTCACCCTATTAACTATAGGGTCGTGCGGAAAAGCTTTGGGTTACCAAGTCAAGCCGAGAAGCCGTTGTGGCGAGGGGAAAAAAATCGTCTCGTGCCTTCGTTCGCCGTTCGGCGGGTTATAAGAAAAATAAAACCACTGGCACCCAGGATAACTTGCAATAAACATGTTCAAATGTTCTCACTTAGCTGGTACATATTTAAAGCCACGTCTATTAGCTGGTACATATTATTAAAGCCACGTAAACTAGGTGGGTTGACCCACCTAATTTTATTGTACAGTAAGATTTAACTTCGATTGATAGCTATGGAGCAATGGGCTACAGTTAAAAGGAGGTATTGGTGAAGGGTTGTTCCCCCGATCTGATTTTTCAAATGTATAAGCAAGGAAATGATAATATTAATTTAACCCTCACAACTCATTATGCGGCGTTCCCGGTCTGCGTGTAATCTAATTGTGTGTAATCTATTGCCTATGCTACTCTGCTGAAAATTTGACGTTAAATAAAGTATAGTTAGTAGAGGAGAAGTTATAAAGCTATGATACGGTATACGATCATGATTATTTTGATGTGTCTTTCTAAGGTTCTCCAAGGCAACGCAGATTATAAAACGCTCGTGGGGCAAATCTTGGAAACTGACATTGTTGCTCGATTTATCAAAATCAATGTCAAAACATTTCAAGGATATCCATCATTGAGAGTGGAGCTTTATGGGTGTACTGATGGTAAGAGAAATCCTTACAATGATGAAAAACAGCCTTCGTCAGTACAGATGCCAAACAAAACTGCAAATATAACAGTGGACTCATTCTTTAATTCTACGCTCTCAGTTTGTAACTACAATATTATATTTTTTAATGAAACTGAAGTAGTCGGCTTGTATAGATTACAACCGGGCACATTGTAATTTGAAACATTTTGCAAAACTAATTCTGACTGCATTTACATTAGTCTCAGCATTTATCATTCAACGAGTTGTGTTGCTGAAGCCGTTGTTATATCGTGCAACGCTACTTCGAGAGACAAGCTGCACCCTCCGTATAACAATCGTTGTGCGACGAGTTAACAAAAAGCAGAGCCACATGTTACCTGTTATGCAACGATTTAGGCCTTGCCACTTGCAACAATGCCTAACAGTCTGTTAAGCGAGGCATGCATAATATTCTATTACAGTCCTCACACTTTGTAAATTCTTAATTCCCAAGGTTTTCCTACGCCGGCAACACCGCAATGCATGAATGCTCTTGGAATGCAATCCGGAAACATACCAGATTCAGCTATCACTGCCTCGAGCTCAGGTGGGGGGAGTGAGGCTTATGTCGGCAGACTTGACTTTCTTTCCGCCGGAAGTGGTAAATATGGCAGTTGGTCTGCAGGAAAAAGCGATGTAAACCAGTGGTTTCAGGTTAATTTTGGAAACTGGACAAAAATCTTGGCAGTAGCGACTCAAGGAAGACAGGACACTGATGAGTGGGTGAAAAGCTACAATGTTTTATACAGCTATGATGGCGTCTTTTATACCACTGTTAACGAAGACAACGGGCTTGAAAAGGTAAGAGCTTGAGACGATTACATTTTGTACCAAAAATTGTGTGGCCTTGTAGTGTAGTGAAACATTGAATATACATCCCCTGCATAATAAAGGTTGGTCATTTATTT
>BLFK01000417.1:67341-77383 GCA_014634185.1 Astreopora myriophthalma | reverse complement strand
AAGAAAAAAAAAAACAAAAACAAAAAAAAAAACAATACAAAACCAGAAGAAGCCGAACGTAAAGTTTACTATCATTTTCATCTCCCATCATCTTAAAAATTTGAATTCACCCAGAAAAGCAACGATGAAACGAGGCTTTCGTCCTCTTTACCCCGCATTAGTCTACCTGGGCCTCAACTCTATGATTGCTATTCACGATTACTGCGCTTACGTATCTCGTGTGAACTTTTAGGTGTGTCCCTGTGACGTACTTACATCCATCCAGTTCATCTTACTGTCATCCCCAGGCTAATTGCTTGTACTCATTCTCGGCCAAGAGTACATATTGTTCATTCAGCAACATTACAGTGAAATAGTAACTGGGATCCAGTGTGTTTCCAGTAGTCCGTGATGCCTCTGAGATCTCCGTTAGTAAGCAGGATGATTCGGCGTTTAACTTGGTCAAGTGGTAACACCATTCGGCACGCTTGTTTGCTCATTCGAAAAAACAGACCGTCAGTCGATACACGCAAGAGAGGATGAGGTAAGAGAATATATCTCTATGCCCCCTGACAATTACTCTCAGTTTCGCGCCACGCGGTAAGGCTATTTTTAGCTTTAGGCCCATGACCTCGCGGTTTATATTCATTGGACGGACCAATCAGAATACGTTCTTCAAGTAAGTAGTCTCATGACTTCGTACTAAAAATAGATTGAAAAAAATCAACCTCGTTCCCACGGCTTTTCTTCCGCCCGCCCCCTCCTCGGCGGAGAAAAGCCCTGGAAACGAGGTTGAAAAAAAAATGTCATTGATAAAGGCCCATGTATGTTGGATATGTTCTCTTACCTAATCCTCTCTTGATACACGTTATTTCTTGGGCCGAGGATGTCAAGAATGACACCGTCCTCGTAATCGTTTCAATCATGTGCGAATTCAAAGAAAACTGAGACACCACGAATTTATCTTTGGTTTATTTTAATTTGTTTCTCTTTTAAAATTTTGGCAGGTAATTGACCGAATCCCGGAATCTCGAACGGAAAGGAGAAAAGTCCTAAACAAAATACTCTTAGTAGCTGGGTAGAAGAGAGGAAGCGAAATAAAGCGGAAAAAGTTAGAGATGAAAATTAAATAAACAATTTAATAAAACTAATACGCTTAGGGCAGTCGTGGTTCGGCTGCGTTCCTCAAATCATATCATTTGGAGTTGCTTTGAAACAATGGTAGAATTTGTTCCAATGGTAAATAAAAGAGGGCAGAAAATTATATGCACATATGATAAAGCCCCGACGTCAGGTATCGAGGCCACGTCCACCGAATGGACAGAGACGCTTAGGCTACGAGGAGGGGTTGTGGGCTTGGGGTATAAACGGGTAAAAACATTCATTTGACAGGAGCGAGGATGGCACAGTTGGTTAGTGCGCGGCCTTGGTGCAAGAGGTCTCGAATTCTATTCCCGGATGTCACATCCTTGTTTCTACTTCTTTCCTTTCTGTGTAACTTTAAATACCCTTAAAAAGGAGTACTGATTGAGAGGGGGGGGGGGGGGNNNTGAGCGCACCGTCGACCTCAGATTTGTCAGTTGAATTACTTTTACGAGTTATCGGCCTTAAATATGATCGCTTTAATTTTTACTTTACTCATGATTTGGACAGTGAACAGCAATAAACTTGAACAATGTCAGGGAAAGAAAAGAAACGACAACCCACATGTAGAACCCAAGTGCAAATCTTCAACTAGGACTGAGCGCATAGCGAGAAAAACGTTTATTCCACGACGGCCACATCACACACTGTCACGAATACATTAACGCTAGCATTTGTACTTTTGCTAACAATAGCCAGCTTGCGATTGGCCAAAGCACCGAACACTGACTAATGCTTCGCACCTCACACATACCGATATTAAACCACAGTCCGCCAAAAGTCATAATTTGATTGCTCTGTTAACATATAACGATTTAGAGGGTTTATTGATCACAATTTTACGCTGAAGGAACGAACAAAGTTTGATCATAGCTGTCCAGGCTACCCAGACTGCTGAACTTTCAACGGTCACATCCCAACCGAATTGCTTAACGCTTGTTTTCATTACCGTTGGAATCGGAATCGCAAGGGAAGTAGTAACAGCGCTTACGGCCAAGTGAAATCAGTCCAAACAACGGAGGCGTAACCGGAGTCGTAAGCTCGACGGAATCGCAGTCGCAATGGTTAGAACGTTGCCATTATCGTAGGATTTCGCTTCCTACTCCGTCGCCTACGTTTTAGTGAAAACTGCGTTGTCGGAGTCCAAAGCAGAAGCGGAAGACTTAGACAATCAAAATGCTAACTCTAGAGCATTGCGATTGGTTTATTCTTCCGCTTCTGCTTGCGACTCCGTCAATGCCGTAAGCGGCGGAGTCGGAGCGGTGATCCAAAGAATTGCTTACGACTTCGATGTTTGATTTTCGCTAGATCGCAACGCTGTACTCTTATGATTATGACTCCGAGTGCGACTCCGTCGCTAGTGAAAACCACCCTTAAAGGCTTTTAAACTGGGTGAAAGCGGCGGGTTCTTCGTGAAAGCTGGCTTCCTTTCTAAGCAAGTGGATATTGGTTTCGGACTCTGGACCTTTGTGCTACATCCCAGTTCACATCAGAGTGGACAAGGACGAGTTCAAGAGTGATCATCGCAGTTAATGAAGAAGGCTTGAACGGGACTCCAATCCATGATTTCCAGTGTGCGATTGCGTTGCACACTGCTTTACCAACTAAGCTACATGTATCAAGCCAACTGAGAGCTGGTCACTTGCGAGTTCGTTTTATACCCCTTAATAGGTCAATGTATGATGAGAATATACATGAAACTTTTATATATGTGAACTGCGGATATGTGATAAGTTGCTTCACTGACTGCAATGATGACTCTCCAATTCATCACATATCCGCAGTTCACATACATGAAAGTTTCACAAATATTTTCATCGTAGACAAAGGATGATCAGGCCTATTTTTCGGATAAAATTCTCCTTGATCGGGGATCGCTCACTGATTCCAGAGCTTGCGAATTGTGTAGCCTTGCTCTCTTCTAATGAAGGTTAGGAGTGTAAGTTTCACCAACTAACTGAACTCGGTAAACACCATGTTTCCGAACATAACAGAAATACAATACGCACGCGACGTTCAAGAACTGTTTCGCAAAGGCGAACTACAAAAAAAATAATAATAAAAATAAAACCCGCGAACGCAACCAACGTGCAGTTCCCTAGAGGGTTATCACGTGACCGAAGTCCTAACGTTAGCCACAAGGAGCGAATCGCAAAACCAGCCGAGAACGCCTCAAACAGACATAATGTAATCTAATGTAATATGTAATATAAAACCCTATTGACATTAAGGGGGATCCTCCACCCCAAGACCACCTTTTTCTTCAAAAATCAATGTCACACTGCAGAACAAAACACCATCATGCAGCTCTTTGCCGTGAATGACACACGTAATGATGTCTGAGTCTCTTGTTGCCATGGAAACAGACCAAGCTTTTGCAAGATCTCCTTAAAAGTGCTCCTTCTGTAACATAAGTGGGCAGAAAACACTTAGCCACTGAGGCAAGAAAAAATGATTTAGGTTACGAACCTAAACTGCTTGTCTGACTCTGGTTAGGCATAGACAGATTCTGCTCGGCAAGTTTTGAGCAACTTTTTCAATTTTGAGCAACTTTTTCAATTCTGAGCAACTTTTTCGATTTTCAGAGCAACTTTTACCAAAACGATAATTTTTGATATATTTTGCCATTTCAAATCAAACACTGAAGGAAAAATCTTGCTATAAGCACGATTTTCACTTTGTATTTGGGTGTTCTGTGGTGTATCTTCCATATATGGATGTTTCGTTGGGTGTTCTGTGTTAATATTCCAAATATAGAACAGCTTCCTCTATTGCCACATTAAAACATTGAAAAGATTAATATTCCACAGCACTTACCGATCGTCCATTGTGGAAACAGTGTTTAGACTGATGGCCGATGAAGAATGGGGCGAATGTGAAAAAAAAAAAAGACTGGGTCCAGGAAGTCGGTGAAAAGAAAATGGCGGCTATTTTGATCGTGCAGGTTGAGCTGGTAGGCTTATGTCTCTTCCCCCGTAAAAGTAAATTTGGTTGATTATTTAGGGTAGTCCGCGGAGTAGTCCGTGGGGTGGTCCGCGGAGCGGGGGTTAGTGGGTAGTCCGCGGAGCGGGGGTCAGTGTTTTCAACTTTCTGAACCTAACACGGCGTAAGATGAAGGTCACGTTCCAACTCGCACAGCCGTGATGCCTATATGAATAAATAGATAATTTTTTTTAAGAATTCCTCCTCAACCTTTATTACATATTCATTGAATTAAAATATAAAAATTTCGAATACAGAATAAATAGATAATTAATTCTTCGCTTTCTCAAAACGTGAGCTTGGCGCCATCGTAAACAGCGTCATGTAACAGTCACGGTAAGTGTTAGCATTTGTTGAGTTTATTAAGTGTGCCGCTGACCGCACTTGTAGATATGTTTCTGCGTTCGTGTTCGAGTTTTTGTTTGAAGTTTCAATTGTTGTGGATCAAAAACGAAAAACTTGTAAGTGATTTTGTTCGTGTGTGTTTCTTTGTGTGCAGTTCAGGTCTTTTGACGGTTTTCCTTTATTTCAGTGTGTTCGATTGTGTTTTTATTTCAGTGAATCGTTTATTTGATTGTTTGTACGAATTAACCTGTCATTAAACGCATCTCAAGTATTTGTTCGATCCACGAAGTTGACCTCAGTAGGGACATTGGGTCTCTACAGTAAGTCTACCGCTTGTACGTTTCTCTTAAGTGTCAGCGGTTTTCCAGTTATAATTAAATTTCAACCTGCAACCTGCAAAATATTCCTGCAGGACCCCTTTGACCTTTTAGCATCCTGTACAGTGTCTTTTCCACTGTCTCTTTTGTTATGTTAGGGCGCTTTCTTTTCGTCAGAACTGGTTGGCCAGACCAGTCAGTTTGCAAAGAAAATGCAACAATTTGGACAAACAGTACAGTTGCATGATATCCTCACATTCTTTTGGAAGAGTAAATATCATGCTCGAGAAGTGTGTTATTTTGCATTGGAGGCGTTGAAGAGTTAGCCCATCCAAATGCCCCGTCTGGCCGGTCAGTTCTGTCACATGGAAAGGGCCCTACGGTTTCCCGGTCTCTTGGTCAAACATAGCCTGCAGTGCAGGCGTATTTTTTAGTGTACGAGCGCTCAGTATACCCGTTGGCGAATTGTTTGGCCGCCATCTTGAGTTTTTAGGCAGAGGAGAGTTGGGGAGAGAAATAAATTGCTACCAGGTGGTACCAGGTGCTGTAAACTCGCGCGCACTCGCGCGCACTGCAGGCTAGGTCAAAACCCGTCGAAGACCCTGGAAACTAAGAGAGGCCTGGTTACATAGCCATTTGGCTGATCAATCCTACGGCGACCCTACGGCTTTTGTGGCCACCGATTCGCAAGAAGGTTGTATCACTAAGAGCACTGTTTTGAAAGGGTAAGTAACCTTTCCATAAACACGTGAAATGGTACGAATTACAAGGATTGTATACGCTGGCTAATATGCTGTTCTTTTTCAGGGAAGTAAAGAGTTTTTCCCGTCACAAACAGGCATCAATCACACCAAAAAAATTCAGTACCGCTCAAGGGTAAGTTGACAGTCACTCGTGAGTCGGGAAACTCGACTCTATTCTCGATCCTGTTAATGATATGTTAAATATCTATGGGCAATTTTGGTAACGAAACGGTATTTAGTCTTTCATAAAAAACAGTATTTCACCGCGTAAAGACAACACATTTTTTAGTGACGGCACATTAAAGTTCTGATCAGTAAGTTGTCGTAAGATTTTCTTTAAACTTTTCTCGATTGTTCCCTACATTATGGTGACTCGAAATGTGCAATAAAAAAAAAAATAATAATAATAAATAATAATAATAATACTAGAAGTAACCACAGGTTAGAAAGTGCGGGCCTGAATGCACTTGAAGAGCTTTTGTTTAAGATGTTGGGAATGGGCCGAAAAGATAGCAATGCGTGCCTTGTCTGCAAAGGAAATATTTGAAAGACCACTTCATAGAAAGCGTGACAGAAAATTGGCGTTACTTTCGATTCTCACCAACTGATCTGATAATTAGGCAATCATAGGCCATTCGTCATATCGCCCCTTCAGAAGAGTTTTGTCAAGTTAGCTAATTAAATATTCAAGGCAGAAAATGGCGGCCGGTCGCAAAGGAACGTTTATTTGCTCAAAATTGAGGCAAACTCTTTCAGAGATGGAAGTCAGGACATTTGTGATGATACAGAGAGTAATTTGGGACCATTTGCTGGCTTTTAAGGGTGAAATTATCCAGAAGCAAGCTTTATTTTTGTTTCCGTGTGTTGAATAATATCGCGGTGTTATGCTGTCTGTTCTGTTTTTCTTTCGTTCTCTTTCCTAGCCCGCCGAGGTAATTTTTTCGTCTAAATCATGTAAGGAAAGCTCGGAAAACATGTTTAGCTCTCAGGCAATAATTCTGGGATTTTTTTTACCAAAACGTCGGCTTGTGTTGTTCGTGTTTTTCGGTAGCTATGAGCGACCGTGGCTACATCGTTGAGTCAAGCAATGACGCGAGGTGAAAAAGAATTTTTATTAATTCTGGTTTTCTTCCATTTCGCTGAAATCTTAACATGATAAAGCTGGATTGTGAAGGAATAGACTGTACTTTTACCGATGTGTGATAGCTATTAACTCTGAAGTGTTATATCGCTTCGAAGTTAGGGTTTGTGAAGAGATTTTTGCAAAGCGTGGGTTCGGCCCCTTCGGCGTAATTAGAGATTTTTGTTGACCCTAAAGGCAAAAATATCCGTAAAAGGTCATTTCACTGATGATTCAAACGAAGATAAATTTATATATGTTCCGAGCTCAAGTTCTAGTGAAAAAAACAAAACATTTTTATTCGACGAGGGCTGAGTTTTTAATTTGTTTCCCGCGAAAGCTTGAGATGGGTTGACAGAAGCTTACATCCCATGTGACAAACTGTCGTGATAACGTCAGCAAAAATGTACTTTGATCTTCCATGTGACAGAAGCTGTTGTGATTGACACATTTTTCGCATTCTGATCGTTCTTAGTGCAAGAACAAAATTTCAATTTCCGGTTTCAGCGTCCCTGTTATAAACGTGGTGCGCACGCGTAATATGCAATCCGCTGGTCACTGTCAAGATTAGGGTTGCGGGCCTTTCTTGGGCCCGCAAATAATAATAATAATAAAAAAAAGTCACCAAGCACATTTGGGAGATATAACGGAAAGATTTCCATACAGTTCCCTACATTACTTATACATGCATATTCCTACTAACCCTCTTCCAAAAAGAACGAGTGTGAATAGAGTTTTGCTAGGAATATGCAGGGACCTGTACGGAAATCTTGCCGATATAACTTGCTCAAGTTGCTCATTTAAAGTGCTACGGAAACGACTTTCCAAAGTGGCTTTTCAGTACTTAAAATGTTTTTTCTATCTCAGAAGGGCACTAATTAAAAATCAAAATGTTTAGTTATCAAGAAGTTGCCCTGATCGGGGCTTGAAGTATGGTACTTTAGTGGGACAAAGTGAGAGGAATTCTGAAAACATGAGTCGGCAAAATTCTCAGCAGTTAACCACACTATGATGTCACACGGTTGATATCAACAAGAACACTCTGAGCATCTCAGCTGTGGCTGTTGAATTCGCTGTAAACCTCACTCATGTAAGGATCTTTTAAGTCTAGCTATATTGTAAAATGTCTTCTTCGGAAGATTCAGATTCAAATGCAAGCTTCAGGGGTGTGTCTGAGGCGTTGGAGAGTGAAACTGAAGAAGACTTCGGAGCAGTTGGCAGACTAGTGGACCCATACCGTTTTGAGCCTGAGGCCCCTGAAGACTATCAAGAACCAGATGAAGAAGACGACGAAGATGGCTTGACTCCAGCCATATTAGAGGCTATATCTGAAAATGAGATCACTATAGATACGTGGTAAGTACGGTTTTTGACCACAAAACTTCAGGACAAGCTTATTTAGTTTCCAGCAGACTTGAACTACACACTTTTTTGCACTGTTCATGGCTTCTTATTCACCAGTAACTATGGTAAGTTGTCTTCGTCCAAATTCAGGTGTAAATGCGGATACTGCAACACAGAGCTACTGTCCAATGCCTTGGAGTTTTGTTACTGCAAGGAAGTCACAGCAGCCATTCGAGGGAATGGAAGGGAATTGTATCCTTGACCACGCAGACTTTGACGCCTTAACAAACGCTACTGTGCTGGAACAGGTTTGCCCTCGTATGAAGGACAGAAGAGGTCGCGGCTATAAATTTCCAAGCCGAGGAACTCAAAGTGCCAAGAATGAGTAAGTATTGTTGCCTTTGTTTGTTAAAACTTTAGTTCATTTCCATCACTGATTCAAAATATTTTACCTGACTGGATCGACACAGTTCTAAATAAAGCCAAATGTATTGGTTCAACTACACAGGAGCACTAGGATTTTAGAACTTATTACTAAGGATATTCCAAAACATTTTCTGTATTTTGGGTGAAGAAGTAGTATTACTTCTTCTTCTAAGCAATATTTTCTGGTGTGGGAATTCTTTGTAAGAATGAAGCAAAATACAACTGGGACATTAGTAATGGTGGGTGCTATTTTCATACAGTATGCTAACTGTACCCAGAAAGTTTGTTGATTATCCTTAGTTTGTTTGCAAACTAAATAAATAAAACACTTTTGCATAAGTGAATGATGTGTTGACATCTAGCCAATGGCTATTGTGCAATTGCACAGTTAACATGATGTCATATTTTTCGTCAGTAACAAGTAAACAAACATGAAGAATAAGCCCAAGAAGCTATAATAAATCTCTCTTCCTTCTTAGGAGCTGTTGTGCCACTGCATACCGCTTTCTAGTGCGATGGTCGAAGTACTGTAGCACACTAATGCAGATAGTTCTTTATGGCCTTTTGCCACTTCACAAGGAGTTCACAGCCACTTTCCTTTCCAACTTTTTTACTGATTTGGCCACATGCCAAATATCAAAGAAGTGTTGAGTACCTGGCTCCTGCTCCCTGATCGATTTTGCAATTGAACAGTGCTGGTCTGACATGAACACAGCAATAGCCGACCCTGCTGCTTTTAGGAAGGCAAAACTGTCTTGGGCCCCCTTCAACTCCATGTCACTACTGCTCTTTACTTGGTTTGCCCGGCATAAAATGAAATATATACATTATGAAAGATTACTGAAATTAAATGTAATATTTACTACAGATTTTCTGTAGCAGTGGCTGCTTTTTTTAACTATAGAGAGCTTTGATCTGGCTAGTATTAATGAGTATCATGCAGTCTTTACCACATAGATCCAGGTGTAAAGGAAGCACCAAATTACTATAGCAGGTGTTTATACCAGGTTTTATTATTATATGGGA
This sequence comes from Astreopora myriophthalma, assembly GCA_014634185.1. Lineage (NCBI taxonomy): Eukaryota > Metazoa > Cnidaria > Anthozoa > Scleractinia > Acroporidae > Astreopora > Astreopora myriophthalma. Next base: position 67,958 of record BLFK01000417.1, on the reverse strand, counting down.
AAATGGGTTTGTTGTATTGGGCTGTTCTTTTGTGGCAGTCTTGTAAAGATGCCACTGTGGAGACAGCAGCCCATTTTTTCCCCCTTAGCTGTTATAAAGAGTGCATATAGTGACAGCATACTTGAACCAGTTCAAAATGTACAATTTTTGCAACTGCACAACAGAACATTGTGTATGCTCCATATTTTGCAGTGTCCCATTGAGTCGACCCTTCCATCTCCGCACCAAATGGCCTCTCTTTTTCTTCAGCTCATTCACCAAGGTCGTCCTATATCGTGCCCAGTGGGTTAGAATGGCTGGGAACAGGAACTTGCTCTGGTATACAAAGTAAGTACTTGCACTGTATATAGAGATCCCCATGTGTCTTAGTGCCAAGAGTACTTTACTAACAGTTGCCCCTGCCATCAGAATAGCAAAGCTTAGCAGGATATTCCTGGCTGGGCATCGCCGCAGCACTGATGGTTGAGACCTCCAGACAAATGACTTTAAACTGCAATTACTGCAACACTGTGTCACCGTCACCATGGTCCCATTCTTCTTCATGGAGACCTGGCCCCTCTTCTTTGCAGTTGAAACAGAACATGGAGAATATGGCCAGTAGTCTTGTGTAGAACATA
>BLFK01000417.1:39582-54575 GCA_014634185.1 Astreopora myriophthalma | reverse complement strand
TTGCAACTACGATGAACAAAATGGAGAATCAACGCAAACTTTACCTCAGGTGCCAGGGGCAGCTGCATAATTAGGATATCACTGAATAAATAGCACAATGAAAAAAAAAACGGGTGAAACTTTATACAGGAAAGATGTTAATTTCCAGCGTAAACTTACCTTCCTCAGGTGAGAGGAAAATTAACGATAACCTGTCCCCTCATCATGTACCCAGTTGCCCTGTTGTGCTGCAATGCATCCTTTATCAACATTTCATTTGTAAATATTTGGAATGGACAAAGAGAACCATACATGCTTACATGTAGAACCTAAAACGCAAGGACTTATTGGAAAGCTTACATGCTTGCGAGGAGAAAGAAACAGCTGTTTTCTCCTCGCAAGCATGTAAGCTTTCCAATAAGTCCTTGCGTTTTAGGTTCTACATGTAAGCATGTATGGTTCTCTTTGTCCATTCCAAATATTTACAAATGAAATGTTGATAAAGGATGCATTGCAGCACAACAGGGCAACTGGGTACATGATGAGGGGACAGGTTATCGTTAATTTTCCTCTCACCTGAGGAAGGTAAGTTTACGCTGGAAATTAACATCTTTCCTGTATAAAGTTTCACCCGTTTTTTTTTTCATTGTGCTATTTATTCAGTGATATCCTAATTATGCAGCTGCCCCTGGCACCTGAGGTAAAGTTTGCGTTGATTCTCCATTTTGTTCATCGTAGTTGCAAATTGCAGCACTTGTTCTGATTGGTTAGTCTGATGTTTTGGCCAATGGTATTGACTGTAATATCAAGCTCTAAGTCACACCCTCTCATTTGGTGATGAAGACGTCGTGGCAATATATTGAGGTATTATTAATTTTGCATCTCGTGAGCTCTGTACAATTTGCTGATAAACATTTTGGTCTTGTTTTGGTGTCGTTTAACGATGCCGCCTTGGACTGGCTGCCTTGGACTGAGGCAAAGTTTTGTGTAAACATGCTGTTTCAAGCGCGGATTGGAGTGTTCGTGTGCAAATTTCAAATTCATTTGCTTGGCGATGTCATCCCAAGCTTTGCAGGCTTGACTTCTGTTTATGCGCTTGAAACTCTCGGCCCACAGGTTGACTAGCATTTTAGCTTCATCGTCTGACCATCTTTCATAAGATCATTTTCCATTATCTACGGGTTCAGGATCAGGAGATGATTGGGAAGACGAAGACACTGAAGATGAAGACGAGAAAGAAGTGCTTGCTTGTGAAGCGCTTGCCTGCATGGACCTGGCCGGGAGAGCGTTTTCCTGCGCAATGCTCGCATGTGAAGTGCTCGGCTGTGCTTCCCTTCTAGTCATATCCCTTCCAGTCATATCCCTTCCAGTCATATCCCTTCCAGTCATATCCCTTCCAGTCATATCCCTTCCAGTCATATCCCTTCCAGTACACGAGAAAATATTGCAGGTATTCCATCCTATCGCTGTAAAAACCTTGAAACTGTGTGGGATTATGGTAGCCACGTTTGTTCATGTTGAAAGACTGTGAACTAGAACGGAATTTCCCGTGCGTATTGTTTTTCATGTTACAGTGACAAGCGTTGACAGTTACCGGTGTGATTCCCATTGTTTGGCTTGACTTTTCTAAATCTGCCTGCCCCACCCAAGCACTACGGCGTCTTTGATGCTCTGCCGATTTGCAGAGTTTTTGCCAAAGAGGAAAACCTGGGGTTGCACTAGGCAAACGCCCATGATGACAGATTTCCACCGCACAGTAAACAAATTCTGGCAAAGATTTCCCAAGTGCTACCCATGCCAAAGTTTCAATTGAGCAGAATATCTCTTGTTTTTGTTCACATTTGCCTAGTGCGTCAGGAAAAAATGTAATATTTTAACAAGCTCAATTTTATCTTTTAAGCGCTATTTCGAACAAAGTTCATACGTCCAGTAGAACCCAAGATATAAATGTGCAATCCATGCTTTGAACTCACTGTGAGCGGGTACCACACTGAGCGCTCTCCAGGCTCTCGCTTCTGCTCTGCATATAAATTCGTTTGCTCCGCTGTGAGGTTCCACACACCATCTGTAAAAAAGAGCTGGAAAAAATCCACAGACTTCATGCCTCCTCTGAGATCAATTCTTGGACCAGTAGGTTGAGCAAATGCCAACTCTTCACGAAGATTTATTTCCCTCCTCCACTCACTTATTTCGACGACATCTGCATCGTCACCAGGCTCAGAAACACTTAGATTTTCTTCTTCCTCCTCCTCAAACTCCTCAAAGTCAGTGCCTACGTCGTCTTTAGACTCTCTATGTTCAAAAAAACTCGCAAGAGGTAGGTCTTCTTTGTCAACGAACTGGATTTGAACAGTATTTTGACGAGAACCAGAAGCAATTTCATCCAAAAAAGCTGCAATATTTAAATACCCTCATGCTGAAAGATAAACTTCGGAAAAAAATACGATTTCATGCTCAAATTGACAAAAAAACAGCCGCTTATATGTTCAGAATTGAAGAATTACATTTTGTCTGCCATTTTGAACAATATCTAGACTAGACAATATCTTGTCTTAAAAGCAAAATTTATCAGCCCTGTTGTGCCCCAGGACCATGGTTTGGACCCCTCCCTTCAGGAGTATACAGCAGACTGAACAGCAAGAATTCACATAATACTACTACTACTACTACTACTACTACTACTACTACTACTAATAATAATAATAATAATAATAATGATAATAATAATGCAATCACTTTTCTGTTGACTTCTTTAAGACGGGCGGCCGCTCCTGAATGTGCTCCTGTCATGAGAGCAGCTCCATCACGGGTCACTGAGCCCAACTTTTGAATCTGGAGACCATAGTCATGTACCTTTTTTGTTAAAATGTTGAAGACTGTTTTGGCATTAGCAGAGGTGGAATCTTTTAAAATGTCCTCAGCAAACAAGAAGTGTGTAAATCCACTTTCTTGGTCTTGGAATTGAAAAACTGGACAAGGGTTATCAGGATTTCCATCACTGAGATGTGTGTAACCTCATCGCTCAGTAAGTCAGTAAGTCGGCCTTCTTTGCATTATCCAGAACCTTTTCCATGAGAGCTTTTCCAGTTGCTAAGAAAATTGATGTTACTGTCTCCTCCCCTGAATAGTTTAAGAATTTCATATTTTCTGGGCTCACAATTTTGAGAAGATCGATCAAAGAAGATAAGTTTCTATGAGTAATTTCTTCCTTAGCAAGCCAGTATGCTGCTAGAAAAGCATTCAGCAACGCTGTCCTTGGCTTTCTCCTTCTCGATTACTTCCTTGTGAAATTGGGAAACTCAACTAATCGTCTCTGCTTTGATAGCATCCTTGTGCTGCTGAGATGAGAAATGATCTTTGAGTGTTGATTTTATGAAATGCACACTTGGAGAAGAATAATTATGGTATGCCTTCAATTTGTTTTTGCCATTTTCAGTGTTGTGTTTCCTACAAAGAAAACAGAACCCTTTCCCTTCTTCATCGACAAGCCAATAAACACTTGTCGTTTGGCAGAAGGAAAGACTCTTATCTCCCTACCAGCTATGCACAAATCTGTCCTTGGTCCCGTTTGATATTAATCTCGATACTCCTGCCTCGGAAAGCTTATTACAGTTTTTGTCCACACGTTTAATAGTTGTGAAGGTGCAATTTAGAGTCTTTATTAGGGAATATCTTTGTTAATTCGTCCAACACTGCATGTGTTGCTTGTTCTTTGGGGACTCCGAGCTCAGGTTGGTTTCTTAAAGTGGCCTCCACAGGGTGGACTTCAGAAGTGTTTTCTTGACGAACAGATGGAATCAGAGAGATTTGTTCACTGGTTGATTCTCCTACTCATGCCACAGAGAAAAAATTGTGAACATACTCAGAAAATGAATGTCACTATCAAAAAGACTTCATTTTTTGTGTTCATCCGACATAAGTTTACAATCGTGCTTTGAATTTTTTTTTAATAACCAAATCTTTCAGGTGGTCAGGTGTTTTAAGAAAAGCATGAAAGAGGTGTGACAATAGAAAACAATATTACTTTTTGGATGGACACTGCTATTAAAGAAAAGTTTTTATCTTCAACATTTTATATCTTTTGTGTAAATGAGATATGGCAATCCATATCGTTTAGGGTTATGGGATTTGGACACTGAAATTGCATTGTGATAGGATGTCCAAAAAGTGGAAAGAGGCTCAATAAAAATTAATGGGCTTCATCTCATTGTGAACTTCACAGATGTATTAGGGGCACGGCTTCTTGTGACTGTCAGCCTCCATTTCAACTCTTTCCATTTCCAAGTGTGTGCAAAAATAGCAAAGGAAGGGTCACAGGAACGCGAGCTGTAAACAGACAGGATTGTAAAGAGAAAAATTAATGTGGAAACCCACAAAACATTCCAGAGTTGGCACCAAGCATTTCATATGTGGGAAACCAACAAAGGAAAATCCAGGCCCTGCTTTACCATTACCAAGGATCTGTTGCTGTTGAAATGCCAAACTTAACATCCTTCTGGTGAAGCGTGGAGAAGAGCAGTTCACTAAAGCAGACATAAAAAAGACCAAAGGAATTGCTAATTTACGATTTTCACCTGATTTTCAACTTTATTTCTATTTTTGTTCTCTTTAAATAGTGACATTATTCTCAAAAACTGTAAATTACATTCAGTAGTCTGTGCCAAGAAGCCCATTTTGAAGGTCAACAGTTTGAGTAATACCCACGTTTTTAAGTTAACTTTTGGCTGCCTGTTTTCATATTACACTGCCTTCAAAATGCATGAAATGTAGTCTCAGACAACCTAATTTCTAAAATTTCCCAGGGGAGCATGCCCCTGGCGCCTCAGCACTTGTTCAGTCCGTCTTCTCGTTGGATTGCACCCTCCCGCAAAAAAACCTGCCAATGGGCCTGAATCCACTGCTCTCAACATCTATTTCAGAAGTAATTAGCACAGCACTATCACTGGGAGTTGCACTTGGCTCCTTGGTGTATTCAGCATTGCACATCATGATGAAACATGAGTCTGAAAGTTCATCTTTGAAACAGTTGTAGAATGTTCTTCTCTCCCTGTCATCTACTTCTCTCTTCTTTGCAACAGGTTCAAACAGGGAGCACCTAAAGTCAACAGTGGGTCTTTTAGGTTCTGAAATGATTAGACTGTCAAATATTAAGGTTATTATATTGAGCTCATATGGAAATAATGAAAAGTTTACTAATTTCTTTGTTGACCGCAGCATATTGTTAAATATCAGCCAAGTACCTTTATTTCATTTTGAAGATTTCCAATTCATGTCAGCAATCATTGGATAACTGTGTTTTCTGCTGGTGCATTTGACACACATTTCTTGGGAGTGCTGGTCAACCCAGTACTGTTGGCTGCCTCAACCCTAAAGAGCAAAGGTGTCACAAGGATGCATGTGCTGCTCATTCTCATATGAAAACACAGACCAAAAAATCAAGTGTTTCGGTATATCGTTACCAAATAATGTGATGTTTTGAAAAAGAAATTATCCATGAACTATTGTTACACATCCACAAAAATTGTTCAAGAACAGGCTGCCATGCATGGTGAGTGGCGTGTGATATTCGCAAATGGCAGATCACCTAACCCTGAAACAGCCAATCCCTATAATCAGTGCCAAGACTTATTTGGCAGTAGAGTTTGTGGTCTGCAAATCTCACACACCGTATTGAGCACAGCGCACTTATAGCAGCCACTAAATCTACAACAAGTAAATGTTCCCTCTTACCCTGCAATGCAAGTACAATAAGCAGTGACAATTTTGCCGGTCTTTTTCTCCACATAGATCCAGGCTAAATGTGGGACATGCAAGACTTTCATGGAATGGAAACATGTTGCTTTCATAAAACAGTAGCCGGATTGATCAGTTATTTTGTGAACTGATATCCCTTTCAACCATCCTGAGTTATACAATCTGTAAGTTTTGCCTTCTTTGTAATCATTTTGTGTGCGCTTGTGGAGTTCAACATCCTTTCCTGGATGATCTACCATATGGAAAAATATGATATCACTGACTTCAGGTCATATAAAACAGTGAAAATGGGTAAATGCTCTGCGATCTCAACCACCAAGCTTCCGCTTGTACAAGAATGTGTGAAATTGCTTTAATTGAAGCAATTGACAAAGATATGGAGGGAAAAAATACCAGGGGAAAGACTAGAGAGTGGATAAGGAGAAGAAAGGAGAAGGGTTACTTTAACAGCATCGTGCGAGGGCTGTTGACAGAAGATACAGGAGCATACAAAGACATGATGCGAATGACTCACAAAGACTTTTTGGTGATTCTTGAATATCTGGAGCCCTATACAGGAAAAATCTGGCAGAACTAAAGTGACTGCTGCTGAAAGACTGATGCTCACAATATGATTTCTGGCAACTGGTGAAACGTACCGATCTCTTAGCTTTCAGTTTCGAATATCAGTTTCTGCAATATGCTACATTGTGAGACAAGTCTGTGAGGCAGTTCACAGTTATCTTGGCCCTGAGCACCTCATAACACCATCAAATAATGAAGCGTGGCTCGAGATTGCTGAGAAATTTGAATGAATGTGGAATTTTCCAAATTGTATTGGTGTGGTTGATGGCAAGCACATTGTTATTCAAGCTGCACCAAATTGTGGTTCAAAGTATCATAACTACAAAAACACTAAGTCTATTGTACTCATGACTATAGTTGGGCCAGAATATGTCTATGTCTATGTAGATGTGGGCACCACTGGAAGAGTATCTGATGGAGGTGTCTGGAACAAATGTGGGTTAGCTCAGTCAACACCCAAGTGCCTTCCATTTGGTGTCCAGAAGGTGCCACATGTCATTTACACTTAAGACTCACATCATGAAACCATACCTGCAACAGGGTTTGACTGAAGAAGAGGGTTTATAACCACTGACATAGTTGTGCTAGAAGGATTGGTGAGAACTTATTTGGAATATTAGCCAATAGATGGCATGTATTCCAAACTGTGCTTATGCTCCCTCCACACACTGCTGATTCCATTGTTTTGGCAGCCGTAGCTCTTCACAACTACCTAGAAAGGAGTTCATCAAGAAATACCTACTGTCCTGCAGATTTAGTGGATACTGAAGATGAAGATGGTGGTGTTGTTGCTGGGAGTTGGCATTAAGATTCCACCACAGATTTGCTTTTGTCTCTGTCTGTGTCATCAACTGGGCACAATAAAGTCAGAGTACTTTTCCAGTGAAGGAGCTATTGAGTGGCAGTGTCACTGACCTATGCCTTTCCAAAAGTTAGAGGGAATAAAGGGTTTCAGAGGGCTCAGGTTTGGAATAATACAATACTGATATCCAAGTTTACTGAGCACTATGTTAAATCAACTGACTGAAAAGTAATGGCATCAAACACCTTGAAAACATTTAGGTATTTAAAAAAGGGACTTCAATACTCTGTGAAGCTGGAAAAAGTTATTCTCTTAGCTCCTTTTTTGTAGTATAAAGAGAGGTTGGAAAGTTGTCTGATAAATAATTATTTCTCACATATAAACCCACTCCTGCATTAGTGGAGATAGGTTGGCACACTTATATGTTATTTTTTAATTTAGGCTCTGTTAGAAAATAGAAAAATACGGTTCAGACAACATACCATTCTGTAAAAGACTTTCCTTATTGCAGTTTGAAAAGGAAGGTGAATCACTTCACAGACATTCTGAAATACCTTCAAGAACAGATTTTATTTCAACCCTTAAAAAATATTTAATTTTATGGGCTGAAAAATTAAAGAGACAAATATTGATGTTCAACACTTATGTTACAGTCTGTTATCTTGACAGACGCAAGCAAAAAATGGCTCATTTTTAACAGAGACATTGATTTTGTCTCTGATTGCTTTGATTATTACAACATTGCACTGTTGTGTTGCAGTCTTTTCTATGTGCAGAGTTTGCATTACCTATATACAGGACGGTAACTCTGGAGTATATTAAAAAGAACCACTTGAGGCCCCTGCCTCTATATGTGGTTGCCAACTGGATGAAAATGATGGGTCATGGTCACTCATTTGGTTGATATCCATTTCAAAAAGAACATCATTGATCCGCTTTTCAGCAATCAACCTTGTTCTTCTATCAAATTTTGAGTCTCACTTACATACAGTGAAAGGGACATTGCTGTCTTGTCTCTGGTGGAGGCACTGGCTCTTGTAAAACCTTGATGCAGGTTGATAATAGTTCTTGTTTTATGTCGTTCAAATCATCTGCTTTCCTTTTTTGTGACTTAGGCCGAGGAGTCTCAAGAATTTCCTGACATTCATCTTCACGAAAATTGTCCTTGTCTGTTTGACTATCAATGGAATCAGGATATGTTATGTTTCCCTCATCTGTTCCAGTTCCCAGTCCCTTTCATTACGAAGATGGTAATCTTCGCTGGGACTTCCCACAAGCAAACGTTCTTCTCCAAAAGTGCTATGAGCTGGTGTACTTTGGCATCCGTCCACTTGCGAGTCCTTCCTTTTTGTTTGGTGTCAGTGCTCGTCTTTTTCTTGCTGTTTCTTAGAGGTGTTATTATTTCTTGCTCAATATCATCAAGACGTTTGACCAGTTTCAAACTTCCTGCAACAACTCCCAACAACACGCAACAGGGTGTGCAAACGGACGCAACATGTAACACCCAGCAATGTTGGGAGTTGTTGCACAGCAATGTTGTCTGTTTGCTTGTAGTTTTAGAAGTACTGTTTTTCTTTCGGGTATCGATATTTATATCACCCATCATGATAAATTTCTTGGAAAAAAAAATACGATGAAGGGTTGCTTCAAGATTATCCAAAAATTATTGGCTTGAAAACTTTGGAGGTTTGTAAATGACACCTACAGTATAATTGTGTCATTAGATTCCATCTACATGTTTTCAATTAGATCTAATTTAAGATCATATCTCATCGAAAAAGAGTAACGAACTTTGATGTGCATTGCAATGCCACCACCTGTGGAATATGTGTGATTTTCAGTAAGCAAACTATAACCAGGAATTTGGAAACAATTGAAATCTGTGCAAGAATTGAACCATGTTTCAGAACATCCAATGATGTCAAAAGAAATACAGTATCAGTTGAATCTGGAAGATTGCACAATTGTTGGAAATGTTGATTTGGGCTTCTTGTATTTAGATGAAAAATAGAAAACTGTGGTTTGACAAGAGATAACTTGTTAATTTCATCCATTGTATGAATCCCATGATCATTTAATAATTGCAAAGTCTGGATCAGAAGACTCATTTACACAAACGAGCTATGAAGATTTAAAGCAAATGAGTCATAAAATAAGTGCAACACAGAAAGGGGTTTACAGAAAAATAAAAGTTTTGTTCAGTCATCTGGAATGTGAAACAAGACACCATCAATATGAAGATTACCATGATGAAATCTGGGTCTTCTCCCATTTTCAAAGGCTTCTTTCATCAGTGGTCCCAATTTCTTCTTCTTTTGATGGTCTTCACAAATAAGGTTGTCTAAAATACGAACATTCCTCAAATCTCTTTTGGTACATTTTAAAATCTTAAATTATAGTCCCTCCAGTACCTTTCTAGCAACAGCATCCTCTCATATGCATTGTTAATATCTTGTGTGTGTTTCTTGATGACAATCTCAATCTGATTGATTCTGACATTTGCAACATGTAGGTCTCCCGATAATACTTCTAGCTTTGGGTCGAAGGATTCTTTCATTGTGGCAAGTAAACTTTCATTTTGAGTGACTTTACTCTGAAGCGATTCGGTGTTCTTCAGGATCTTGAATTGAGTCCCTTTCAATTTTGTTAAATCTTTCGTATGATAGTCAAATGGTTCCTCACATAAGTTTCAAAATCATCTTCCACCGCTTCCTTTTGTTTCCCTCTTTTAGAAGACATGTTACTAAGTACCAACATGAAAAACAATAAAATACTAGTTAAGATGAGGCACAAGTTTTCAGTTTTGTAGGGCATTTTGCTTGAGCGAGACAAGACGTGTCCATCTTGCTCTGAGGACTGCTGACCAGTCATTCATAATATGGTATGTTTGTATAAGTATCCATTACAGTGTGAACAAATAGAGAATTGAATAGGCCATTTCCTTGAGGGCTTATTTTACTAGCAAGACCAGAATGCATTGAGTGACTTCTATTTTCAGGCAAATATTACCAATTGTCTCAATATTCCATGGAGAGCAAAACAATCTGCATAAGAAAGCATTTTTACAAAGCATCCTGGTCTTGCTACTAAAGTGATGGCATCATGCAAATGACCTATTGGATTGAATTGAGTATTGAGCTAACAAACACAAACTGATTGGGGACACTCTATAAAGTACAGAAACTAATACTCAATACATTTGACTATACACCCATTGCACAGATATAGCAGATAAAGTATGAGACCCTCCATGGGAAAACTAGCAAAAAAGTTATGACACAGGCAGTGTATCATGGGGGATATTGTGATTTAAACACATTAATATTATTCGACTCGTTTCTAGATCACTAATTTCAAGAAATGAAATGATTCTAGAATAAAAGAATGAGCTCAAATATGTTGTACTGCCCATATTTAGCAACTAACGTAAGGAAAACTTCAAAATGTCGGGCCAACGTTTTCAAGTTTAAACCCATCTTTATCTTGGCTGTGTCACTGAAAACATCTTTAAACAGTGTCTTGTCATGAAAACAGCCTTTTAAAGAAATTTTAGTTATTTTGTGGCTGCTCTCAACCAAAAAGTATTCTTTGGATTTTTAACATGCTACTAAAAATAGTGTGATATTGCTCTTTTAAGAAATCTGGTGACAAGTGGGTGACTACCGAAATGTGGGTGACTCCAGGGAGCAGGAGGATTGATGACAAGGCACGTATTGCTGTATTTATATGGCTGTATCCTACCCCAGTAGAAAACAGATCTCCAAGGAAGTTTCTTGGGGATCTTGTTAAGTGGTGTGAAGGGATTAAAGGTCCATGTGTGAGAGAATGATTCTCACTTGTTGTAGTTCATTTGGTATGTGGTTGCTGCACTTGGTCGCCAGGAGTGCATGATTCTTGAAGCCTCTGAGCCTCTGTCAAAATTCCTTGGTTCTTGAGGGATCCAGGGACAATTGACCATGAGCAGCTTCGGTTGAGATAAAGAGGGGGTATTTTCAGAGTTGTTTGGAAGAAACAACAGTTTCTTTCTGTTTGGCAGATGAATGGGACTGTTGATCACCATTGTCACCAGGACAGGCCACCATGACTGGGTGGGCCATTTTGGGACACCAAGAATGGCCTGTGCTGTCTCTCTCTGGATCTTCTGTAGTACTTTAGATATAAGAGAACATAGGAGAAACATTAGACATAGTCTGATGCTACTCTGGTTTGAAAATGTTTAGTGAAAAGTTACAATTCACGATCCAACGTTTTGACACTCCTGTGCCTTCATCAGGGGGTGATCTGATGCTGCGACAAGGACCTTTTATATGCTCACTAATTAGTGTCCTTTTCTTTTAATAAGGTGATGTTGGGTAAAAGGTTAATCACAGTTCAAAGCAGTGTGGGCAGAGTTGATGTGCCATGCTTCTAGACAAAGGTGTTGATGGTACTGCTGGTTTGTGGTGATAATTTTAGAATTTCCCTATGCAATTATATGGTTGGTTTGGCAAGTGTGCTCCAACAAAGACGAGTTCTCCTTTTTGCAAAGAAAAATGGCTTTTTGGTGCTCTTTTAAACATGTACCAAATGAATGTCTGGTCTGTCCGAATTACTCATGATCTCAGTCATTACAAGGAATAGAATAAATAGTGCCAGTTCTTTGTTCCCTTAGAACAGGATCCTTTGGTTTGGAAAGTCTTTTGGGCAACTTTCACCTTACGGCTACAAAAAACTCTCTTGACAGGTTCTGTAACACCCTGGATGTGCAGGATGATGGCAGTAAATCCTGTACATCCAGGGTGTTAGTAGGTGTCAGCAGGGTGTTAGCAGGGTGTTAGCAGGGTATTAGTAGAGTCCTCGTCCCCAGAAGTATTACGAGAAGGAGTAACTGGTTATAAGCAATTACGGATAAATGTTTTGGGGTAGCCATTCGCCTTTGAGACACCAGAATCACTAGTAGCTGGTAGACAATCAGCCCTCGTGAACGAGGTTCTAGCTACAGACTTTTGTTGGGTACGAACGCTGAAACAGGTAAGACATGTATTGTTTCCAGGAGATTTGAAGTGCATTTACTGCAATGGTGTTCTAGCTAGGTTTACAGGATGAAAGTGTACAAAACGTGCATATTATAGATTTTTTGATCTGCATCTCATGAATATTTCCTTGATGTTATTGTTCCACTGTAACAATGTATATCTTCATTACTACATTAATAACAGTAATGTTTTCATTGAGTCACGAGTCAACTGAACAGACTACATTACAAGGATCTCAGCCCCCCTTTTGCACTATCCTTGGCCTTGTTTGAGCATTAATGAATAAGCCCTCTATTTTTCTTCATCAGCCAAACTTTGGTATCCTTATCAAAATTAAAGTCCTCCCTGTTTGGTCCCATGATGGGAATTTGCATGAAGAAATTTAGTGTCTTTGTCTTTAGTCTGTTGCAGAGGCTGGTTTTAGTTGTGTTCATCCATGAAAATCCACTTTAATAATTGGTAGTTGATACTGGTTAAGTTACTGCTATGCAAAGGGGTTTGCTGATTAGTGGAAACCTTTCCTTCATGGTTTGCAGGGTATGAATGCTATAGACTTATTTCTTGAATGATGGTCCTTGAAAGGTCATGTCCAATACTTCTCAATACTGGGTACATTCACTTTCCAAGTCTGCCCAATCAATTTCAAAATGTGCAAAAGATGAAACTCTGCGGCATGTTCACTGAGTCAAATGCTGTGAGAGCTGTAAGAATTTGGTTGTCGAGAAATCTGTTCTTTAATGGGGAGACAAGGGCACTGATGAATTTTCGCTTTATGTCCCACAATTTTTCATTCTCTGAAGCAGTAATTGTGTAAGGCCGTAGGCTTGTGCAAAGTAATTCATCCAAATGTTGAACATGCAGATCATCTTAAGTCTCCATCTTCTGGATAGTTGACAACTGGAGAGGTTCAGTGTGTGCACAATTGACATTACCTCTTTGGAACAACTTTGAGAGCCTGCCAAAATGCAGAAGAACGTCAAAGACAAAGAGACAGACAAAGAGTAGTGATGAAATTTGAATTTGTAGGTCTGCATCAGTTTGAACAAGGCATGAGGGGTTGCATCACTTATTTCTTGAGCTTCTCTCCCTAAGCCTGCCAGTATTGAAGGAAGTTAGCTTCTTGAAGCTTCTGTGGCAGCTACATGCGATAACCCTCTGTGAAATAAAAGGTTCCATATTAAATGACTGTGCGAAACAGTTTTCTCCTGTTCTCAATTAGCTGTGAAATCATGGTGCAGAGATGCACTCATCTACCAGCTGGATGCACAAATAATTTGTGACCTTCTTTGGGAAAACGGACACTAACGCTTTTCCGTTTAAATGGCGAAACCGTTTACCATCCGTTTATATCCGTTTAAACGGCTCATTCAAGCGTTTAAACGGTTTGCTTATCCGTTTAAAAAAATTTGCATCCGTTTAACGCTCTAGCGAAAACGTTTAAACGGTTTGCTTATCCGTTTAAAAAGAAACCCAGCAGCTGTTTAAACTTAACCCTGCGAACAGAACTATCAAGCTAACAATCGCTCGATGTAACTCGCCGGAACGTGAACTGCACGTCACAGCAATGGTAATTTTGGTTTCAACTTATCCGTGTTTATAGAAAGCGAGTAATCGTGGTACACTTGGACAAACGACAAAAAAATTAAAATATCGGTTTGGACAAACGTATAGCATCGAGAGCCGATGAAGCCATTCATTCGGCTACCGTGATTCTGCCATCGATCTTGTTCATTCAGAACAGTACACTTTATCACCTTGAGATGACGCTTGGTTCCTGTGTCCTAGTTTGAATCGTTCCTCATAGACAAGTTATTTAGCTCAGAAATTGAGGTCATCGCTTGGTGGGATTGTGAGGGACTACAATCTTCCAGAAAATGTTTATTCTAACTTATTCTGTAGCCAACTTGATCACACAGTCGTACGGCAGGAAGAAGATAAAATAGCATCCGCACGCTCATTTGATTATGATGTCACTTCCTCGCCTGTCTCGCATTATATTACGGTAATGATTACCTAACCCACACTTGATAATCATTTCTTTCGTAATGATTACCGCTCACCGACGAAAAAACTCACTCGAAAATTCTCAAGACACTGATATCAGTCTTTTACGACGACCTCAATCTATTCTCACTTATAATTTTATGCGATGGACAGCTTGATTTGGAAGGGACCGAGAACAGCGACGACCTTTGTGACCTTCTTCCCAGGTTTCTCTGGGAATGGTATTTTTCCTAGTTTGAGCTTGCGGGAATTTGGCAAATGGCCGCAACGACGCCGATGCTGCCGTCAAGTTTTTATTGTGACGCATTATCTTTCGATAGCTATGGGACACAAAGCGATGTTTTGAAACCAAAAGGTCCAAAATGTGTAATCTCCTTTAAGCCAGTGACACATTTGACGATTTTATACGGCGATCGGCGAAAATCGCAATCGCTGCACCGGGCACACCTGGAGATTTTCGCCGATCGGGGCGATCGGCATATAAAATCTTTAGAAAGCGAATCATTTCTGGCGTTATTTGACCCTGACGCGTCTCGGCTTCTGACAAGGTCATGTCAATTGCAGTTCATTGCGTATGCAAATTTGTTTCGTGCAGCTTCAAAACAAAACAAATTATAAACAAAGGAGAAGATGACGAAGAATTTGCGATGGCTATTTGTGACAGTATGAAGAGTTAGTTGCGCCTGTTGTACGCGTGTATCAAAAAATTTCTTGTCAACATATAATTATCCACTAGTTCTTTGATTCCAGAGTTTACGGTTTTTGTCATGAAGCGTTTGTTGCAGTAACCGTTCAGGTTGAGATAATGGCAGCGAAACTGTCCTTTATAAATTGTGCTACTGCTATATCAACAACCGTCAGGGAAGAGAATCAAC
>BLFK01000417.1:23985-26011 GCA_014634185.1 Astreopora myriophthalma | reverse complement strand
GCAGTGACGGCAGATTCGTAGGTTGTGCCAGTGTCCGGTAAGATGTCGAAAACATCGTTTGTTGCATCGCCTACGTATGTAAGCAATAGGCCTCGACGAATAGTCGGGTCAAATTCTCGTAGACTTAGGAGAAGGTTTTCAAATCGACGCACCCATTTCTTCCATCGTTGCCCAACCGTGGAAGGATCTGAAGAGGGGTCGAACGGCTGAAATGGCGGTAATCCACTTCGAGGCGTAGCGGCAGTGGCTGCTGCGGTTGAATTTGTCGTAGTTGAAGTGCCTGAAGAAGTGGAAGAAGTTGAAGCAGGCGGTGGGTCCTGTTCACCATCGGACATTTTGGTTTATCCTCGTCGCCAATGTTATATTTGATTGCTATTTATTCCAATAATCTGATAAATGTACTACGCGTACATGTTATACATACACTGTACTAACTGCAACTGATATAAACTCGATCACGTTGCCAAACTAGTTATAACTCTTACGTAATCAATCGTTAAACATTAACTGTGATCAAGATACGACAGGTGTAAAGCTGGCAATAGCTGCCATTGTTGGTTCGACCAGCGGAGACAGCGATCTTGACTGTACGGACTGCAAATGTTCTCTCTCTCAAATTCCTTTCTAAATTTCACCGCTTTTCCATACGTAAGACCCAATCTGGTAAATATCGGTGCATCTGGTTCTCTCCGAGCTAAGTCTTTAATCGAGGAATCGTCGATGATTTCCTCCTCTAAGTAGCAAAAGTTAAAAGTTTGAGATGTTTTAATTATTGTCAGTTCAAGTACTAAAAGCTTCCCAAATTAAACATACGTCGAATGTCTGAGTGTACGCTACGTGAAACACTTACTTTCGAAAGCTGTTTTTATTTCCTCGCCAAATGTGGTTTCTATCTTCTGTAGTAAGGTTTCTTTCTCTAATTCTTCAGCTGCCATCTCGTGATACAGCAATGGCAGTCAAAGAGGCCGAAGATGAAACGCGCCAAACTTAGCTTACATCGAATATTATTAGGGCGTTTCTTATTGGATTGTTTTCCCGCCTTTTTCTCTGACGTCGCTATCCTCTTTCTATGCTTGGAGATGCTTGGAACTTATTGGTTAAAATTGGATTTGCCAAGGAAGCCCGCTGCACCACTGAATTGCTGGCGTATCTACTTAAAAACAAACATGGCGGTTCCTTAGGTGGCTCGAGAAAATTAAACTTCCGAACTTTATTTCCTGATGAGCAGTTATTTTACAGAAGGAGCGAATATACCTTGGTCCAGAGATGAAATTTCTGGTTGCGAATGCAATGAAAAAATGTGCAGACATGTACACTGTCCTTGCTTTGCGTGCAGTGGAAGGTCAACTGACAAAAAAACGGAACTTCGACACTGGAAAGAAACGTGTCCGTTGGCAGCCACCAATTCTGCTACTTTTGTTAACAGTGACTCAGACAATGATTCACACATTTCAGACGATATATCCGTTGAAGATGTTGGAGAATGTGACCAACCAGTGGAAGATGAATTTGGAACTGGTTGTAATCCTGAACCGAGACGAGATCTGCAACAAAGTGATAGGATTGACAACGATGAAGCAAACTCCGTCCAGAATCCCATGAAGAAGTTAGTAGTCAAGGCGGTTCTTGGGGCACTGAGAATAAAGCATAAAAGTGGAGTGTCAGTGAGTACGTTTGAAGATGTCTTGGAGTATGGAAAGACATTGTTATTTACATCTTTAGGTGATGTTTTTTTTTTGTATTTTGTTCGTTTTTCCTTGTGGATAGTGACATTTTGAGTACTTTATGGCCAAAGAATTGGAATGATGTACAATTGCTTTTGAAAGAAGAGGGCTATGAGGATGCTAAACAGTACTTCATTTGTTTCTGTCGTGAGGAAAAAGAATTCACAAGGGATGGAAAGACCACCAAGAAGTTTGTTTATGATGGGAAGTGCAGTGTCATGGAAAACAAACACGACAGGTGTCCTCACTGTGGTAATGAAGGCTACATAAAATACATGTACTTGGGTCTGGAAAATAAAGTG
>BLFK01000417.1:6485-21485 GCA_014634185.1 Astreopora myriophthalma | reverse complement strand
AATGGGCAAGAAACTGTCGTCCAGCTGCAAGAATTTGTCTGTCCGTAGTGAAGGTGATATTTGTAGTTTATTAGGCCAAGGAATTTGTTATCCATTACAAACCTGAGTGACCTCTAGACAATTCAAAGCTTAAGATACTAATCGATAGTTTCATAATGTACACAGGAGTGGGGATTTATAGTGGAGCTCTGGCGGCCCAAAGGGCTGCCAAGCGGAGCCCCATACTCATAGGATTTGGTAACCGATCAATTGCTTTTCTTGTGGTAATCATGGCTAGCGGTATTGGTCATGGGCACATACGCATGACGACGACGATGATAATAATAATGATAATTATCAATACTGGTGTACTTGTGCCCAACATGGCAGCCATTCTCCACCTACTTTATAGCATACATCTTTGATGTTGGACATCCATGTTATGGTCAATTGGCAGCTGTCAAAAAAAGGTATACGCTGACCAGTATCATGTGACGATATCACAGGCTCAAGTTCAGAGCTCACAGAGGTCAGCTGTTTTTTTTTAAGTTGACTGCTGACCCAGCACTGGTTTTTGATTGGATCGCAGGCTCAAGTCAGGTTAACTTATTAAACCAAAATGAGGCTTAATTTTTTACATGCTTTCTGCAGGTTGACGTGGCTACATGGCCATTGTCAAGGCTTTTTGTGCTTATGTGGGAAATGGTTTGGAAAAAAAAATTTCACTCATTTTTTGCTGGTTTTAAGCCAAAATAGGTTTGACATGTATAGCTGTGGTCAGGACCACAATGGTGGCTATGCATTTATTTAAGTCAAGGAATACTAAACTTAAAGCTGAGTGTTTTTAATGTTTAGAGCTGCTTTTTGCTATGTATCCCATTTTTTGGCATGTATTTTAAATGCACCACTGTGATGGTATTTGGTAACCTACTCAGTATGGCAGTACACTCTTGTGAACTTGCTATGTTAGGGCATATTTATTGTTAGTAAGTAAGTAAAGACTTTATTTAAAGAGGGTTCAACATTTAATAGCCAAAGGCTAATAAACTTGTGGCCCTCAGAAAATAAAACTATGAATACAAATATATAATATAACTAGGTATATCTATCAATAGACTGCCAAGGAGCAAAAATTTGTATTTTGTGGTGCAAGAATGTTACGACTGTTTTCTAACAGTTGACAGTTTCTAGGTGTTCCTTGTTAGAAAGGATCATATCAGGTTTGTAGAGGATGTTATTAGTAAGAAGCTTTATTTTTGAAATCTGCATCATTGACAACATGTTGAATACAAATTACACACTGATTCATTACTAAGGTTACCCTTACTAAACGACTGGCATGTGCGATACTGGCTGGCCAAGAATAACACCATATACAATAGAGTCAGCATCATAGTTGTCTGCATTCAATTTGTGACTGAGCTGTGCACTTTTTGGCTTGTAGACTAAGCTGGACTTTGAACTCCCGCTTGATTAGCTTGATTATGCAATTTGTTTTCGACTTTTGTGACTGTTTTGATAGTGTTGCATGCTAGCCAGTTCAATATTTAAGTGATTCAATTTGTGCTTTGCTTGTTATATAAGAATACAAGAGTACTCTATTGAAGTGCACACAATTGAAATACCACAAAAAGAATGCAAACAAACATATGTAACAACTGATTTTACTCACCTTTTGCTCTCCTACCTACAAATCCACAAAGCACAGGCACGGACTGACCTCGCCGCTCTCGAAGTCACATGGCAGCGAGGGAAGGCACAACATCACAAGCAAAATTTCCGCGATGTGATTGGCTTATTTTATTCTATTGTTACATTACATTACTTTTTTCTCTGGATCACTCGACATTTTTTCACCTGCAGCTCGATACTTTCGCGTGCGGCTCTATAATGCTGCTGCCTCGTGGTCCTCACCTCTTGGCTCGGATCGCTCGTTGGCAATAATAGTTAAAACGCCAACATTATGAGAGACGCAGGTATATTAATTGCAGTAAGAATAAAAACTTAAATTTAAAAAGTTAAATCCTGAAATGTTCCAAATGTTGCTGTTCATAAACCTGTTCATAAAAAGGTATCCATCCCAGCTTATTGAAAAGTGTCACATGGGGGCTAGGCGGTTAGCATATAAAATGATCCTAGGTGCACGCTTCTGTAATTTCAAGACTCTGTAAAGTAGGCCCTTGTCACATGACGACCAAGTAACGTCAGCATAGCTCATTACCGGGCGAATAATGGCATTATAGAACAACAGTCGCTGTTTAAGTGACAGAAAGGCTCTGATTTACTTGAAACACCTATGTGCAAGGCAAGCTTATTGCAAAGATTTTCAACATGACAATCAAATGAGAGTGAACTATGGATTGTTTAAAAACCTAAAAGCATAGCACTTTTAACATTTACGAGCCTATTGTCCTCAACTGTGACAACAAATTCATCATTGATCTTGGACGCCATTCTTCCCGGTGATTGCTTCACCATGGTTGATTGCCACCATGGGTGATTGCTTGGCCATGCTTCCCGGTGATTTTTAAGACTTTGGACTTTGACTTGTTGATTGGGAGTTTATTTGAGTCGGCCCACTGACATATTTCATTTGCTGAGTTATTTAGTGAAAGTTTAAGTTCAGGTGAATTATTAGAGTGAGGAGATGCTGTAAGGGTCGTATCATCAGCATACACGTCTACTTGTGAACTGACATGCAGTGCTACATCGTTGATGAATAGTATAAAGAAAAGTGGGCCTAAAATACAGCCCTGAGGAACTCCATGTTCCATCAGTGCCTCACTTGACTCTTTTCCATCCAGGTGAACTACTTGCTTCCTTCCAGTCAAATAAGACCGACACCATTTAAGTTCTGTATTCACAATGCCATATACCTCCAGTTTCTTCACTAATAGTTCATGGTCAGCCATATCAAATGCCTTGCAATAGTCAATAAGCACTACTCCAGTTACTCTGTCCTTGTCCAAATTAAAAAGGAGGTCATCGATAATTTTTATAGGGGCAGTTTCAGTACTGTGGTTTTTGCGAAAACCAGACTGCCTTGAAAAAATCAAGTTATTATTGCAAAGAAAAGTGTATAACGTATTGTGCATGAGGCGCTCAATGTCTTTGGACAAGGCAGGTCGCATTGTTTTTCCACCTCTTCTCATTTTAACTCATTTTAGATTTTGTTTGGTTTTCTTTATTTGATTGCTTTCATCAAGGCTAAACAACAACAAATTCAAAATTGTTTTATCCCGTAAATTTCTTGTTTAAGTAAACTCTTTCCTGTAATTACCGGGAGGAATCGTTCCTTCAGAAGCAGTAGGAAAAAGACAAAAAACAAAAATCAAGCTTTCAAGCGATTGGCAACAAATTTTGTGTGATTTCTGGGGTTACATAGCCCCACACTTGACTGTCGGTGAAAATTACAACTCACTCAGAAAAGGTTTTGGAGGCCAATTTCAACAAGAGAAAGGTGTTGAAGGTGTTTACAGGGATAAAGAAACTTGTCTTTTTTTGTATGGAAAATAAAGGGAGAAAACGAGAGAAAGGCAAGCAGCATTTATTTTGCGTGTGATTGTGTTGTAGAGGTTTTAAGTCAAACGTTTTGTTTGCTAGTAATTTTCTTTCATTTCGCGGCCTATTTTTCTTTTTGCATCTAGCCTATTTGGACAGATTTTTCAGTTAGAAAGTGATTTTGTGAATGACATGTAAAATTTGAACTCTCACACCTAGCAACTGGGCGCATAATTTGCCATATAATCCATGCTATTGATTTACACCTAAAACCTAATCGTTTTACAAAAAAAAAAAACAACAACAATGATAACAATAACCTAATCGTGCTACAAAAAAGGTCACCGTAATGTAATATGCACAATTTTTCGGCAATCGCTGTGGCAAAGACAACATAGCTCTGAGAGGCAGACGAGATGATGACCCAGGAAATTCAAGTCTTCAAGTTAATTTCCAGGCATTGCTAGAATTTCAAATCGACAGGGGTGATCAAACAATAGAACAACTTCTCAAACCAGCACCAAGAAATGCAACATACATTTCTAAACCACCCAGAATGAGGTGATAACAACTGGGGTGAAATGTATATTGAGTAATTTGTCACCTGAAATCAAGGGAAGCAATACTTGTCTGTTATGACTGATGAAGCTGCAGGTTTCTCAAATACGGAAAAACTATCTGTGAAGAGTTTGTAGGATTTCACTGGGAATTTGATCATTCTGGTGATGTTTTGTTTATGTGATTAGTGAGTAGCAAAATTCTTCCAGAATGCAGGAAATAGCAACTCTGGGAAGACCATTTCCAGTTTTTGTGGAGTGTGAGAGGATGCACAATACTGGAAACAGGTCAAAGAATCCTAGATCACCCCTGTGTCTAGTCCCTTCTTTATAAGTCCCAGTGCTCCAATGAGCACTAGTATAGTTTCAGTCTTCATACCCCACATCCTGTTAATTTAAATCTACAGATCTTTGTACTTGGTCAGCTTCTCTGAATTTTGTGGAGGGGTTTCTTTCACATAGAATTGCCATATCAATGAGGATAGACCTCTTTTCTTTCTTGTCCTTCATAATAATGTCCAGCCTGTTGGCGTTTATCTCTGTCTGTGCAGTGGCATATTCCAGAGTATGGTAACTGCTTTGTTTTGAGTCGCTGTTGTTGTTTGTACCACTTCTCAGTTGTCTCGATTCTGTAGCCCCAGCCTGCAGATCTTCCAATGCATGTATGCTTCTGACTTGTACAGGGAGATGTAGTCAGTTTTTGCTAATTCCAGGCACCCTGAGACAATGTGGTCAATGGATTCATCAAAATTTCCACAAACTGATCTTGTGCTGCAGTGATCAGGCCTTTGGTTTCAGGTTTTTGTCCTGTATTTCTTAGCCACTGATTTGTTATCCATGGATCCACATTGTTGGCATCAGTGACGGCACATTTCACTTTGGAATGATATTTAAAACTTTAGCGCTAATCATGGCCATCACTTAGCAATGACACAAACGCTTGAGCATGTTGATTGTCAACAAGCTTCAAACAACTGAATGACGTGATAAGTTCGAACTTTCATTTGTAATTTATAAGGATCAAAATTTGAATAATCATTCTGATTATAATCCCTGAGGATGTTTTTGTTGGCGTAAGCTGGCTCATGCCAAATAGTTTCAAATTTACTTGTTGCGTGGAAAAAGTCCACTTAGTTCTCTGAACTGTGCTTTGCAAATGACATTGGTGGTAAAGAGCACGAATTAAAAAAAGTAGGGGGGAATGGAATGAAGTGAAGGGCTTAGTTAGTCCTCTATTTATAATTTTATTGCACCTTGAACTTGCTTCATACCTCCGATAGTTTGATTGGCAGTGGTTTAATGCTGTGAAGAGACCCATGTATTCCCAGAGCTATATCCATTGAGTAATGATTGGCGGCTAGTTCTTAAGATGCAAATTGTTATGCCCTGTGTGAAAAAAATCTGGGCCAGTAAGTACATGGTGTGAAAAACAATGACATTCTGGGCAGTGTCTGTGAGGATGACTATTGCTTGGAGCACTATGCACAATTTTGTTGAACGCTTTCTTTAGCAAAGATGTTTTGGGCTCACCTTGAGCAGCATACTTTGTAAGGTATTCTACACCAGCATATTGCTTAATGACCACTTGAAATTCACAGTTCGCTCTCCAACCCTGTACTTCGAGCTTGAGGTTGTTATTAAGCCAAGACTAATTTCTCTTTGTGACAGTTTTTGCTCTGTACTGTGGTTCATCACCCTATGAGTGAATTTGTTTGAACTTTAACTTAGTTTTAGAGCAATCATGCATTGGAAAGTTGAATCTACATTTTGGTTCAAAATCACTGTTCCTCTTAGTTAAGCAACAACTTGTGTTACAGTGAGTATGGCGCTGAACCATGTTTAACAAATCACAAAAATCATCGTGCATAACACAGCCTGGTGTCTCCTGGTCACATTTTTGAGATGGATGACACTTGGCCTTATCCATGCACCATCATTTGGTGGATTTGGATTAACAACAGAAAGCAACCATTCAACATCTCTACTTGCTATTGTGCTTGCTATTTTAGCTGCTTTATTACGAGCAATAATGCAGTCTAATTTAGAAACAGGTGGGCTCAAAAGGTTTAACAAAAGCATGAGGGTTTTTGAGTGAGATGTTTTTGAGCCGACATATCACGAAGGTTGCACATAAAAATACAGAACGCGCTTGCTTCTTCACCTCCAAGAGTCCCTCGCAATCAGTAGTATACAGCACTAACTTCTTCTCTGCTTGGATTGAATGAAGCATAGAGTCTACAAGACAACAGAAATTATAGATTCCTGCCTGATTTGAAGGGCCAAAGTAAAGTGATTCGTAAACGTTTTTACCTTCCTAAGTCGTGTCGTCGTCCACGCTAAAATAGTGATGCAATGGATCCTTTTCAGGATAGCAAGCCACTTGAAAGTATAATTGACCTCTCACAATTTCGCAGGACATGATGTTTTAAGCATGAAATGATTAACTAGTTAAGGACACTTGGGTGCAAGTTTGTGCCGCCACAGGCAAGCTCTCAAGAATCAGCCAATCAGCACCCTCTGGAGGAAACAAAAATGGGCATCACGTGATCAGTATTTTAGAAAACATGGGACCGCGAAAATGTTATCACGTGCCCAGAATTTTTTAACCACAGACTGAAACCAACAGTCCATGAAGCGGGCTGAAAAAAAGCCCTTGTCCACGGACGTCTGAGATGGACAGTACCTCCATTTCTTTTTCTTGCTCTAGTAAGACTGTATCGTTGCTGAGTTGCCAAGCCAAGTCCTGTGTAGATATTTAACTGCAAACACGCATAAAATTATCTCTGACTTTTTCGTTGTTTTCTCGACGATTCCTCGCTTTTATATGGCCTCGAGAGGATGAAGATGGCTTCGCTTATCTCTGGAAATGCTTTCAGTGTCCTTTTCTGGCTAAATTAGACCTTTCAAACCTTTTCCAAGCGAATTTTAGTTTCGCCGACGGGAAACTACTGGCGGCCAAGCCAGTCATGTCGTGCACAAACGAGTCCAAACATTCTTTTGTTACCAAAATGTCTGTCCCAAAGGATAGAAAATGATTTTCTACATTGAAATATTTCGAAATATAAGCAAACAACAAGTTTTAGAAGGAAAATAGCGAGTGAAATGAAGGAAAATAGCCAGTGAACACCACGTTTGTCCTGTGTAGATATTTAACTGCAAGCATGCTTAAAATTATCTCTGACCTTTTCGTTGTTTTCTCGACGATTCCTCGCTTTTATATGGCCTCGAAAGGATGAAGATGGCTTCGCTTATCCCTGGAAATGCTTTCAGTGTCCTTTTCTGGCTATATGAGACCTTTCAATCCTTTTCCAAGCGAATTTTAGTTTCGCCGATGGGAAACTACTGGCGGCCAAGCGTGAGCATTCAAAAGATGTGACTGGAAGTGACTGTGACGTAGGCTTCCATTGACTGATCCTGTTAAAACTTGGCTTCTGATTGGCCAATTATATAGACTTCCTTTGTGTGAGGTGTCAAGGCAACTGGATGTAACGTAAATTTTCTATGCCCATTTCTGCTATCGATATAATTGTACCATTGGTTCACGCGTGCTGCTGGGAAAGAATTTTGTAGCATATACAACGTTTTTGACATAAGAGCATAGGAAGTGACAATTTTTGGCCGAGTTTTAGTTTTGCTTAAAACTAGCCTAAATTTTGCAAGTTGACTGGAAGTGAACTTAAAAACACGCCCTGGTATTTCTTTTTTTATCCAAAAAATACTATCGGCTTCACGTTTGAAAACAGTGGAATCAGCGAAGCGACACTTACACGAAACAACAACAACAACGAAAAACTAACTGAATTTTTTCAGTCCACAACGTTCTCATCCCCGACCCGCGCCAATCAAAGACCCCGTTTGTGGGCGAACGGGGTTTTTCGAGGGTTTTGTCCGCAAGGGTTTTATTCTCTTCTCCTCCCCTCTCCAATTTTTCTCTTTTTTTTTTGCTCCCGCTATTCCTGCGTGGCTGAAACTTTCAACTCGCAGGAAAGGGTTGTTACGTAGGCTAGTGGGATCACTATATGTTTGTTCGCATGCGTTTTAATAACAGAAAAGGGCAGCTCATTGAAATGTTCATAACTTGATTACTGTTCTGCTCAATGAAAGAGCAATTAAATTATGCTACTAAGTAGGGAATAAACAACTTGCTCATTCGTTTCCTGATAGGTGAACAACTCATCTGTAAATACTGTACGTGCCGCTTTCCATTAATCCATATTTTCGAGCTTCATGACCACTTGCGAAGTAAGGAAAGATCGCGTTTACGTGGCATTTTTTTAGTTCTAGGCCGCAAAACGACAAATCCAATCATTATTTTAGCGTGCACGATGACTGGACTAGCGAGGAATGCTGTAATTTGGCAAACACGTACACGCCAAACTTCCGACATTATGATGAGAGTCCCTATGCTTTTTTCGTGATGCGTGAAAGAGCATTTTTAGTTTTACGTGACACCTGAACGAGCATTTTATTTCGCGATTCGAGAATCTGTTTTTTTTATATCCACAGGAATTCGGTTTTTGAGTTTTTGTGATCCGTGAAATATGCGTTCACTTATACGTGATTCGTGAATAGACCATTTGTGCGGGACTGATTTGTCTCATTTTTGGAGATTTTAGCTTCATTAAAAAAAAATAAAACAAAATAAAAAAAACTGGGTAAACTGTTTACACTTGTAAAACTGGGTGCAAAAAGTGTACGGCCAGCCAATTCTTTAATATTTCTCTCCTATTATAAAGTTTGGGATATTTTCCTTTGATGGCTAACGTAAAATTATAAGGGTTTCAAGGGTGCCTGAACCAAAAAAGCGAAAAATAATCGCTAGGCTTGTTCATTACAATTCATGCCTGAATGGCAGTGTCACCACTTTTATCTTGGTAACAGGGCTTGAATTTCTGGTATGAACAGAAGCCAATTTCATCACTGTGACTGAGCAACAAAATGCCGCAAAAGAACAACGAAACCTTGAGGCAACCTTGTAGGTGTGCCCTTAGAGTTGAAAATTATCGATCTTTTTGGGCTGTGCTGCTTCCGAACGTTATGCCAATTTATGGCCTTCTGATCTCAGCACGCACAAAATGAGGGTTCCTTCCATTTTATTCAACGTTCTTAATTTTACGATCCAACAGACATTAAGCCAGAAAGATAAACCGATTTTTTCTGATTCGCAATCCATAACAACAATAAGAATTGACCTTTGCTTTGAATATTAACAGCATCGTAGTGCCGGGCCTTAATTAACTGGAGTCAGCTACTTATCTCTTGATAAATGTGCGGCGCAAATTCCGCATTTTCATATTCTGGGAACATCATTAAGTTTTTCTTTTTGGCTGGGAGAGGTGGTGGAACTGGCGGAAGCTGTAAATCTGGCGGCGAATGTGTAGATGCTGAAGATGCTGTATGTGTTGATGGTGGAGGAATGTTGGAAATGGGCAGCATTTCATGGTTGTCAGGGTTTCTGTTGTCTTGTCGCCTTCGGCGTTTCCTGATAAAACACAAAATCTTGAAGAACCCCTCCCAAGAAAAATTAAAGGCAGCAAGCCAAACAGTGCATATAAGCGAGGAGAGAGTGAAGTTGAAGATGGAGACGATGTTGCTGGAATTGTGGAGGGTGATGAGGAAGACTTGACAAAAGGTGATGAAAATCATCAGTTGCTGTAGTGAAAGCTGAAGAATTGGCAGAAGTAGAAGAGTATGACAAAGGTCCAGTGGGAGTTGATGCGGTCAAGTTTGAGAAAGGGGAGAGATCGCTCATCTTGAACTCGCGGCAGTCCAGTTTTTCTGGCCAAGGCACATTGATTTTTCGAAAAAGGTGAATGCATTTAAAATTTCTAAGCAAAGAGATTTACAGGGTAAGAATGGATCTAATTCCGTATACACAGGTGAACACAAAGGAAAGTTGGGGGTACAAATGAATAGATGAGAAAGCAAAGAACACTGTGAGTAAAATAAAGGTTCAAAATGAGTAAATGTTACTTCCAGTAAGTTCAGGTCAACTTTATCTGTGGTCAGGTATGTGTAATTCCTACCAATAACGTTTTTGCAGTCGTGCACCCTCATGGGAACGCAGCTTTTGTCATCCGTTTTTGCTGAGGAAACGAGGATTAACCCCCAAGCAATTGAGAAAATGATGTGGAAAGCCATCCTGTCTGTCGCTGAGTCGAGAATGAATAGATGCAAGACAAATTACAACCTTGACTAAAGAAATGGCTCGAATGTCACTGTTAGCAGATTATTGGGATTGGGGATTGACCGATTTCCGGATAGATAATTGATAACTATAGGACTTCATATCCTCTTGATGGACGTAAATTTCACGTCTATCAGATTTCTACAATTACAGGAATCATAATGTTGTTGCTTTTAAGGCAAAGTTTTTGGCGTTCCTCCATTTGCGTATGACTCTCGCTCCGTGCTGGCCTCATAATTGCCTCTGCTCGCCGGACGCCCGTCAGCGGCATTGTCTTGGTCCTTCACTCTGGCGCAATTTATTAGTTTCTCTTGCCTAGAACAGTGTGCTGTCTTTAACAGAGTTATCCTATTGTGCGTACAGATCGGAATATAAGATAGATGTGGACGTAGATGGAGAAGTGAATGGACAACAGAAGTGAAGGAAACAGGAAAGGTGAAGAAACGTGCGGAGGGCTCGAAACGAGCAAGACCAGATGTGGATGCGGTGCCAAACAAACTATTTAAAACAGTCTGCTATTATGGTGACACTAAGATAGCAATAGTTAATGAGTATTTGTTATCATAAAAAACAAAAAGAAGTAGGTCCAAACTTAAAATAAAGATTAATATTGAAGAAGCAAATGTTTGGACAAAATTTTTGGTTTGAATTTCCAGGCGTCAAAGGGAACGGTTTTTCAGTGTGTACTATAACCTGTAACAAGAAAACGAAGCCTCCGATGGCAGAAAGACGATGGATAGTTTCGAAGGAGAACAAGATAATGAGTGTGATTATAGTTATCGGTTGAGAGCGACAGTGGTAGTGGCGAGCCGACAACGAATTCTCTTAACAGATTGGATGTGAATTTTTGAGGTGTCAGTGTTGAGGACAATAATTCGCTTGAGCTAGACTCTTTGTTTACTTTGAGAATGAAACATTACGCAAGAAAGAAGGCGTCTATTTGGCAAACACTAGTAATTTTTATTTACACTATATGATTTTGATTTTGTTAACAGAAACAATGTGCACTGTCGTATCGGGAGTATATATGGTGGTAAAAAGCTTTCAATTACATAAGCTGTGATCGTTTTTTTTTTTTTAAGGCCTGTTTAAATGAGGCGGGCTAGCCCGCTTTACCGAGATCTCGGCTAGTGCCTATTTTCTTTGGTAAAATCTCGCTTCGTTTTAACATATAAGGCGGGCCAGCCCACTTGTGGAGATCCCGGCTTGAGCTGTCGAGATCTCGGCAAGCCAGGCTTGAAATTTCTCATATAAAAAAATCTTCCATATAAACACTTCAGCCCATTTACCGTTTATCTTACGAGGGCGGTGTTCAAGACTTTTGTTGCTGTTATGGCTCTGAAAAGAGCCGTTTTGTGTGAACTGGGAGAATGCTGCTAGCACCATCACATCTCTTATAATCTTCTTCAAGAACGTCTAAGCTCTCCATGACCGCAATAACTTTTTTTCGTAATATGCAATTTATAGCCATGAGATCAGTGCTCATCAGATAAGAAATGACCATGAAGGGAGACTACGAGATGAGTTTGGATACTATTACTGTCGAGCTGACTGTGGAAGAGTTTATAGCACAAAAGTGACAAGGAACAGGTAAGACCATGGCTTATGGGATATCCTTAACAATCAATCTATTTTCGCCTTCTGGTCTACGAATGCTGTGAAGTTCAATTAACACGACATTGATGACTTGACTCATAACAGTAAAAAAGTAAACCATCAATCCACTTACCAATGTAACTTTCTTCTTTGTTCTGTAGACATGAGCAACGGTTCCACCCATACATTGACCTACCAGAAGACATTACTGAAGAGGAAACAAAAGATTCTAGGAAGAGTGACCTCCCTACAATTATCACTGTGCTAAGCTTAAATTTGGTTTAATCTTGTTTGCTTTTAATGATGCTGTAAAGGAAGGCGATGGTCAGAGGCTTCTTGATATTTACAAGCTAGCATTACTCTTGTACAAAGCTGGTGGGCACTATAAGTATGCCTATGTGGTGCTTCTTCATCTAGTAAGACTTGCAGCTTTATATTCAGAATTTGAAGCATTTCAGCTACTCTGGAACAGATTTTACAATTAGTATGGTCTCCTTGGTGCAAACCTCTCTTTGGACCTCTTAAAGGAGCAGATGAACAAGGTCCTGAAGACTATGAAGAGAGCTCTGGGTCCCAACTTAAACCAGGCCAGTGCAGCCCGAGTGGCTGAGGCCCTCGCAGATCTTGAACTACTCCTACTTTCCATTGATTCTGATTGTGGTCTGGACGATCATCATGGTTACAGATCGAAAGGCAATAATGGAGACAGTTTTCCAGGTCATGTCAGACTTGATGAAAATCAAAGCCTTTAAGTATACACAGGGGAGGCCTGGCCATCCTTCCTTTCCAGATTTCCCAGGCAGCATTGTCAACGTGGACTACAGGGATCTTCATCAATGGATGACTGAGAAAAAGAAGCTATGGCAGTCCATTTATGAAGGCAGAAATTAGGTTAATTGCACTGAGTAATATCAAATCATACAATGCAGGTGGTTTATCATGATTACAGTAAAAATCAGAGGACACAGTGTTATGACCACCTTTACCGATGCTACACGAAATTTTTAACCTTGAAGCCCCAAGGGTGATAAACATTGAATTTCTCCTCACAACAGTTTGATATTACATTTCAGATTATGATAATGGCTAATTAAAATTGAACTGGTTTCAAAAATTGCAATTAACCAAGGAAAGAAATTGAACCACAACAAATCTACAATAAACTGTGATGTAAATATGAATGTACCATATTGCAGAATACTACAGTATCATTTTTTTCTCAACTTCTGATTTACACTTTTTCATACTAAGGATGTTTAGTTTTATTTAAATGAACTCCTCTTCAATGTCCACTCATAGTTTGTAGGGGGAGACTGGTTAGGAAATTCGGTGAACTTCAAAGGACCAAAACAATCGCGGCTCTGGGATGTTGAACTGACCCATCATGTGACACTGAGCCTGGACACTCAAAACAAGATGGCGGTTGGCGTGGACTCTTTTTCTGCCTCATTGGAGAAGATTTGAAGCCATTTTGGATATTTTAGCGGAGGATGAAGCCTTAGAGGAGCAATTTGAAAGTTCAGTGAGCGATGTAAGTACCATATAAGAAAATTTACTTCTTTTGTGGCTGAAGCATAGTTAAATGGCACGTATTAAAGCTTGTTTCAAACTCGCTCGCTACGTACATATATACATGTAGTAAAGCTTATACTCGCTCAAAATTATAGCATTGTTTGTCGTTTATTTATTTGTATCTCCATGTCAGTTACAGGTTCAATCAACAGACATTGTGTGCAATGACTGCGGGAAAACACTAAACACAGCAACCAACAAGAACGATCGACTTTAAGGCGGAGCATTCTTGCAGAGATTGTGAATGATGCTGTGCTAAATGTTAAAGGAAACAAAATCTTTAATGCTGACTTACAAAATGAATTCAGCCACTATGAATATGTACTGATTACTGAAACTGATGAGGGATTTTTGGTGTTAAAAATATTGTTTGATGGGTACTTAAAGAATGCGAACACTGAAAAGTTTTATGGAAAATATTATGCCGAAGATCCGTGGAAATCTACAAGTTTCTTTGAAGGATTATCCCGAAATGCAGCTACATTGCTTGCAACCAAAGTGGCCGATAGTATGCTAGCACACTGCAAGCATATGAAGTCATCTCCTGACAACAGCGTTCCTCTACACAAAACTGTATTGTGACCTTTCACGGGAAAACGTACACTAACGACTTTCCGTTTTCGAACGGAATTCCGTTTACAAGCCGTTTGGAACCCGTTCGCAAACAATTTGCATACGTTCGAACGACTTCGGTCATCCGTTCAAAAAAATTTGCATCCGTTCGAACAGCTTGATCACCCGTTCGGTAGAAACGTCCAACCGTTCGAACAACTTGGATACCCGTTTGGTAAAAACACTCATCCGTTCGAACGACTTGGCCACCCGTTTGCTGAGAACACTCATCCGTTCGAACGACTTAGTCACCCGTTTGGTGAAAACATCCATCTGTTCGAACGACTTGGTCGATCACCCATTCGATAAACGAAATTTCGCTCAGGGCTTCGAAAAATCGAAGAAGCGAAATTTCGAAGAAGCGAAATATCAACAAAAATTCGCGCTAAAGGGAGCAAAATAACGGCGAAATTTCGCAAAATTGAGGAGGCGAATTTTCGAACAAGGGAAACATCAGCAAAAATTCGTGCTCATTGGAATGAAACAGCAGTGACATTCCGCAAAACCGCTACACTTGCAGTGATTTTTGGACAAAGCGTACCCATACTAGAGAAAATATACTGAAGAACTCGGTCCTACAGTGAAGTGCTAGATCTTTGTTACTTTGTCAATTAATTTTCATTCCCCGCGAAAACATAAACATTACACGCAATGACAAAAATAACATACCGTATCCAATCAGCCACTGATCCTTAAACAATCAGTCATCGATCCTGGTAACCCACATTCCCACCCTGGCCTGGGCAAAGGAACCAAGAGTAGTTTTGCGTAATTTCTTGACCTGATTCACTTTAGCAATAATTTCCTCATTTTCAAGCACTTCAAGCAGATCGCTTTCAGACATGATGAAAGTTTGCACTATAAAGAATAGTTTTCCCTGGTTTTCTCTGAAGTGTAGTTGACATGACAACGCGGCCTTCTTTCAGAGTGATCGATGCGATTGGATGGTATTGCGTTACCTGTCACAACTGTAATTCTTATTTATGCAAATTTGGC
>BLFK01000413.1:1902048-1916398 GCA_014634185.1 Astreopora myriophthalma | reverse complement strand
TTATTCACCACAATCCCCACCTCAAAATTTTGATAGTTTTGTACAAAAGAGAAGTATATACTTACAATAGGCTCTAGAAACTGTAATATTTGTATTAACTTGGTTATGTATGGTGAATGCTAATTAAAACTTAAGTCAATCAGTCAAGGTTAAGTACTACACCTTTTGCTGATCATTTAGGCGAAAAAGATATTCATTTTCACGAAGTGTAGAATCAATAAGGCGAATATACATTCTATAACACCAAGAAGCACTTCATTAACGCCACGGAACATTCAAGAGCGCAATTTGCATGTTTATAAACGTTCAATAGTGTCAACGAACAAACAAGAGCATCTTTCGACCATCAAGGACGCCAAGTGAGACAATCATTTATTGAAAAGTTACATTCAATCCCGCGAATCGTTTAACATTTGTGTAATAATGACAAACAATAAAGGGAAACAAAATTTCAAAATTGTTTCTTAGTCCATTCGTTGGAAAGTTCAGGCGTCCTTATTGAGGGGTACTAGGCACAGAACATCTGACGCGTTCGGAACACCAGATAGAGTATATTTACAATTCGGGATTCAAAGGATCCCTAAATGAATGTGAACGGTAAAAACTAGGCAACACAAAAAAATACAATTAGCAAATGCAAGCAAAAGGAACCTAAAAAGACACTACAACAACTTACAATTCTGTGCGATACGAATTAACAAAGCGAAACATCATGAAACCGAACAAATCGTGTTCGCCTCCAAAAATAAAAACTCGGGCAGGCATCCTCGTGGCATGAAAACACGGCCACCGATTGGCCCTAAGAAATGACCTCCAAAACGGGGCCGCCGATTGGCCCAAACACTCCTGGAGCCAAAAAAGGAAGGTCAAGGCCAGACCACCCAGTCAACACATCGACATATGACTCTGCAGCTCCACATGACTGGTGTCAAGTCACTAGCTCATTTACTACAATTATGAGAATAAATACATACATACATACGTACACACATACATACATACATACATACATACACATATCAAACTTTTATTTTGACTCGAATTTTACAGCAGCCTACAAAGCTAATATCCTCGAAGGAAAACAAACTAATTGTAATACCAGACAACGTTAAACATGTATGACTTAGACTACAAGATATATCAAAAGCTGAAGATACAAAAATTCATTAACCTTATGGATTAACCTTATGGATCGGCATTTCAGTCCTGGCTAAGTGTGCACGACATTTGTCAACTGCTACTTTAATGGCCTCAGCCTCGCTGGCCTCCCTGGATCGGAATCTCCGGGAGCTCAGTGGCAGAACATCCGAACTAATGATTGAAAGCAAGCTTTTAGCCAGGATTTGAAAAGTGCGCGTCCACCAATTCATATGGAGCCGAAGGTCCCATCCCCCTAGGGGGATGAAAAATCAAACCCTCTTACACGCATTTGCCGCGATTCTGGGAAACGGTCACATCGTTTTAAAACAGCTATTTAGTCACCAGTAACACCGGTTTTCCCTTGTATTTGAAGTAAAAACAGCTATGTCTTAACTTATAGCAGCAGATGTCAATTTAATATTATCATAAAGGCGACTACTCCCCATGGCGTATGAAAGAAAATAGCTGTCATTGATGTGGGGGAGTGCGTAGAGTACTTTCAAGTTCCAAGACGTTGATCGAACTGCCTTATGAATCGTGCATTCACGCATGCGCAGACTGAATGCCAAAAAAAGTAAAACGCCAAAAAGTAAACTCTTGACCAGTAGTGGTACCTCTGGACGTGTTGCCTGAGCGGTGTACCATGACGTGTCTCCCCGAGATTTCGGCCCGCGGATCGCTTATACCAACCAACAGTTCCTCGCTGCTTTCAGATACCCGTCCACGACAGCCTGTCTGCCCTCGTCGCGGCAGTGAGGGAGAGAAATGGCGGCCCCTAGACCATATGTGACAGATCCCTTTCGTACTCACAGCTCAGTCCCAGTTAACTTAACATATGATTTCGAGCAATATATATCGAAACCGTAACCCATTTGCTTTCCGTGTGGTACGCAATTGAGTACACCGGAAGTAGACCGTTCGAAAAATTTGCGCCTGCGTATTTGCTAAAATTGATAAAATGCTGTCTTCACGAGTTGCCCCGCGACATTACACTACACAAACCACCGTTGGCGTATCTGACTACTCCTTGACAGGCTCCAGAGCTACAATGTTTGTGTTCATACCCCCTCCCCACTCAGTTCAGTCTGGCTGTTATCTTCGGAAAACACAGAAAACAAACATTGGGTAATAAATGACAGAAGTAAAGTCGCTCTTCCAGAATTGTGTGCGAACTTCGATTTGCTCGCTCAAAGCTTTTTAATGGAGTGACTCCTCCTACTGAGCTAAGTGATTGCTGATAATGCAAGTTTTTATGGATGTCTCAGTGAAGAGAATGTATGGAGAACATCGACCGACCATCTGAAAGTGGTAGCAAATTTCTATATCTCTTCAAATAAACTTGGCCTACCTCGAGTGTCTGCTTCTCTTCTTCAGGGCAAGAGTGCGTGTTTTCGGCTGTGTCAACAAAACGGCCTCAGAATAGCATAGAAATCGACTCAAGATTATTTGAACGGATTTAGAAATTTACTACCACTTTTAGATGGTCGGCCAATGTTCTTCATACATTCTCTTTACTGAAACATCCATATTAACTCGCATTATGAGCCTGGGTTACATTCTTGGGTTACATGCTTGGGTCGCATAGGCGAATCTTAACTTTAGGGTCCGTTCATTTGGGACTATTCTGTCTGTTGATCTCTATTCCGATTCCGGTATGTGTATAAATATGGCAAAGAGATGGATCATCCTTGCGGATGAATAGTAATTATCAACATCCTCTCTTGGAATTATCCATATTTAATGATCGTAGTTTTAAGCCACATGTTAAAGTGGTTTGTAATAAAGTTAAGGCTAAAATTGCCGCCCTAAGAATTTTGCATTAACCCAAAATCATACCTTTTTTTGTAGTGTAATAAGCTGTAATTAACAAAGTCAAGGGAAGCCCACCAATAACCGGCGGCTTGTGGTGGGGTTTCTATAAACAAACATTTAAGTTTATCCTGTTGAAGGTGGCTGAACGCAGTTTTTAAGTTCTTATACTTCCTGTAGTGCGATATTTAGGCTGTTTTTGCATGAAAGCTCAAACGTGTTCACAAACAAGCGCTACCAAAAAGGTTTATATTTTTGATAGTTTGGTTGCTCTACGGGCTGTTGCCATGGTAACGCATCTAGGTCAAAACAAGTGTCGAGGGATACTTTTTTAAAATTAAATCTCTTACATAGGGTCTGAAGTATCTGATTTTAAACGGGATAGGAAAATCAGAGAATTGTCTTAAACAGGGTAAGGGTTTGAGCGCCCGGGCCTCACCTCCCTACCCAAGCATCTGTTGAGTCCCTCCCCCCTCCACCTATGCCTGGGGATCGTTAACCGGTTTTTGTGTATCATTCATCCATCCATCCGGATATTAGGCCGTTACAGAGGCTACAACTTTCGTACATTGGAAGGATTTGTATCACATCTTACGATCATTGTATCCTGAAGATATACTTTACGGAAGTGAACTTAGTACAACTAAGCCTTTTTAAAGACATTTTCGCTTGAAAATGGGGCAAATGTTAGCGGAGTTACAGCGGCTCAAAGTCGGCCAAAATCCCATACATTTACTACTATAGTTTGCCCTCCCTCCCCCTCCCCTCCGCATCACCAGCCCCCTGCAAGATGGCGTCACAACCTTTAAAAAGGTCTACTGAAAATACTTTAAGAAATGCTGAGGTTGCCAAGCAACATTTTTTCGGTTAAAACTGGTGAAGCCTTAATGCAAAATCATAAACACAACCATTGTTTCCTTCAGTTTTCACTGAGGGGGTTTACATCAGTAAATCACCGACTGCCGATTGAGCATAAGCCAACTGCTGGTTCAGCGCAGACAAACCAACCAATCACTGAATTTTCATGAGCAGAAATGCTATTTCGCCATGTCAACTTCTGGCTGCTGGACCTCAGCGCGAGTCTACTGGTTTTTACCAGCACAATATACGGGAAAACAGCACGCCGCCATCGTAAGCTCTCCGAATTAATCGAAGTAGGCTCGCCGACGGGCAAAGCGGGGAAGGAAGCTGAGCTGAAGTCATGCGATGAAAGGTCGATCAAATCACATATTGCTGCTACCCTGCGCCCCTTGTTACTCTACGCAATGTGTTTCGCCGTGTTGGCAGCATCGGTTTTCCTCTTCCAGTCGCATCCTTTCTTCATGGTCTTCGTGCAGCATATCACGGTTATTTTCTGCATTTTAATCGCATTTCTTCAGCGGTTTCGGCCGTATGTAGCACTCTCTTTTGGAGGGCTCTTGCCGATTATTTGGATTGCCAGCGCCGCTACGCAGTTTCGTTGGGTCGTAAATGACCTAATCATCGCCTTGTTCTCATCGTTGGTCGGCCACGTGCACTTTCGAAATTTTGCGTCCCTGCAGATGTTTCTTTGGATTGCCGTTCTCTACGATGTCTGCCTACTGAACACGTTGTCCAGAGATTCTCCATCTTTATTCAGCGCAGGGGATTGCGACACCCTCCTTTGCAATGCTCTTGAAATCAATAACGAATGGGAACTGCCAACTTTATACACATTCAAGTTGGGCCCGCAGCAAGAACACGTTTTCCTTGGGACTGGCGACATCATTGTCGGGTGTTTGATTGCTAACTTTTCTCAGAGGTTTTTCAAGTCGTCAAGATACTTATCTGGCACAGTTTTCAGCTATGCATTTGCAATTGCGTTGTTAAGCAAAGTTGAAGATAAGCCGTATCCAGCCTTAGTTACTATTGTACCGTTGTGTAGTTGTCAGCTAGTGTTGTCAGCCATTTTATCGCGTAAAGCGAGCAAACTGTTTTCTTTTGAGCGTTTGGACAGTGTAGAGAGGGAGAGCGGAACTTGTATCGAGATATAGGTGTCTGTGCATATGTGTGTGAGTGGCCGAGTGATAAGGGATACTGCACGAACACGGACGTGTCCTTCCATTACATGGCAGAAATCACGTCGATTAAGTTAGGGGTAAGCATTCCAGTGAGAAATTACCACACCTTGGAGAATTAAACCAAATGCGATCTTTTTTTTCCCTCTTGACCTGCGTCAATCGACAAAATCCAAAGTGCATCCTTGTTGACAGAGCCAACTTTTATTTTGGTCAGCGTGCCACCATAAAAGCGGAAACGGTCATCCAAGTTAAGCCTTATACGCTGGGGTTAATAATTGGATAGGTGAGCACCTAGAATCACACTTGCGAGGCCTTTTTTCCAGATGATTTTTTTGTCGATTTGATTCCTCTACTTTTGGGAGTAAGGCTGCTTGCTATCCTACTTAGTACTTCGGCAGGAGGAGAAAGTGAGTTGCAGCAAATCTCTGCATCAGCCTTCTGCTGGTGTAGTTCTTCGATTAGCTGCGTGATTAAGTCAATGTCAGGTTGACAGAATCTTTAATAAGTATACTCCTAAAACAGGATAACTATACAAGGAGTTTCAAGACAAAAATAAGTATATAAATAAATGAATAGACAAGTATATGTATATGTGTACTTACGAGCATTCATTAAAATTAAACTATTAAAATAGTAATAATAATAAGAACAAAAACAGGCAATACAATTATA
The DNA here is from genome assembly GCA_014634185.1 of Astreopora myriophthalma. Classification (NCBI taxonomy): domain Eukaryota; kingdom Metazoa; phylum Cnidaria; class Anthozoa; order Scleractinia; family Acroporidae; genus Astreopora; species Astreopora myriophthalma. The sequence goes on along the minus strand of BLFK01000413.1, from coordinate 1,910,738 downwards.
TCCTACATGCATGACATTATGGATTTAAATTCATCTGGTGAATCAGGGATTAATGATAAAAATAAATTGTTCCAAGTTCTTAAAGCTTTAGGGTAGAAAGAAGTGTGGCAAGTGTGTCATTCAGTGTGGCAAGTTGGCAAAATGGTGCACAATTAGGAAGTCTTGAAACTCTTGTACTGCGAGACACTTCAGGTGGTAAGGAAATACCAACAAGCTCTTTGTAGATCTTATAAAAAAAAAAGCATTTGGTTAGTCAATCTACGACATTCCAGTGAGTCCCACCCCAGTGCTTTGATGATTGGGGAAACATGGCTGAAACGGGAATAATCATTGTGAACAAATCTGGTCGCACGACGTTGAACCATGTCTAACTTGTCGATGTTACACTGCGTGTGAGGGTTCCATACACTACTGGCATACTCCAATTTGGGGCGTACAAGTGTGAGATATGCTGTGTTCTTGACCTCCGGAGTACGGCCAGATAAATTGGAATTCGTCTGAGAGGGCCAAGGGTTGAATTCGCCTTCTTACAAATAATATCAAAATGTTTGTTCCAGGACAAATTGGCAGATATAGATATGCCTAGGTAAGTTGCAGAGGAGACTCTTGAGATAAGCTTACCATCCAAAGTATAATTAAAATCAGTAGGAATTCTCTTGCTAGTTATCCCTAGATGATAGCACTTGGTCACATTAAGGGTAAGTTGCCAAGTCTTGGACCAAAGGAAAAGACGATGAAGATCTTGCTGAAGACATATGACTAACGAGGAATTGAACGGCTCATAATATTTTTCACAAAACAATAGAATTCAAGATGGCCACCGTATCGGGAAAAAGGCAGCCGGGTAGCCGGGCAGTGTTTTAATGGACGATGCATAGGTAACGTAGAGTCGAGGGAAGAGCTTGCTAGCCTGCTGGCTGATCGAGAGGTGTTGTGCGTCAGACACAGAGCTCGTCTCATATAGATAGTCCAGGGAAGTCTTTGGATATCGAAGTTCTGTCGTCATTCTGTCCAGCTATTTAAGGTTGGTGGACGGGCGGGCGGGGGGCAGGCTGTAAAGTTATGATACGAGATTGCAGTTGTTTCCGTTTACACTGATTTAATGAAAATCAAGTAATTTTTACTTTTTTAAGAGCAGTTTCTAATCTAATTTAAAAGGAAAGTGGGCTTATAATCCGAATTCTGCGGCCGAACAACTGAAAACGTTTTGTTTAGCGTTACTTCCAATCTTGTCCCCAACCTAAGGCCGGGATTCTTTTGGTCAGCACCGAAAATAAGGACATTCGTAGAAGAAACGTTTACTTCTTATCCTAGATGTTTCTTTAAAGCGAATATTAGTTTACTTAGGACTACAGGACAGTACTATCAACTTAAAGAGGGTCAGCTCCATTGGACTGAGCCTAAATGCTCTGCTATCTCTTTCTAACGTCTATAAGCTTTGTGCATAATTCCATGGCCACTGCTGATAATTCAGTTAAAGTTTGCTGGAGATTGCTTTAAATGACAATGGACATTTCGGATGTCCAGGAGAGCTCCTTCCAGTGCACGGACATAACGTTCCTCAAGCTCTGCTGTCATAGGGCTCTCAAAGGCCTGAAAAATGAGAGACAAAATCCCAAACAACTTGCTTGGACATTGCACGGCAGGCGTTAGCTTTCTCTTTATTCCGCAACCATTTCGAGCATTCAGAGCGCTAATTGGCTGAATGATGTCGCCATTAACATCTGTTGCATTATGTAGAACAGTTGTACCAACAGGGAAACCTGGTTCATCATCAATGGCCAAGGACTGGTTTCCAGAAAAGGCTGAGTACTGCACCGTTTTGGACTGATTGTTTATTTTGGAGGTGGATGCCGCAACATGCATGTACTGCACATCATCCTGGGGAAATAGCGGATCTTCGAACAACCTCAAGGCTTCTCCAACATGATCATATTCTGAAGCAGGCGCCTGCTTGTGGAACATTTTATCTGTGGTTACAATTTCGTTCTTTGTCTGATTACCGTAGGTATCGGTGCATGTGGTTCCATAATCGTTTAGCTCCAGAATGGTGAGAACATCATCTAGTTCTTGATTCCAGTGATGATCGTTGTTCCTGAGTTTAGGGGAAAAAAATAGGCATCATTCTTAAAATTTGGATCATGGGATAATGCCATTCAAGAGCTTTGATTGCCTTACGCACTTGTTCCATTGCAATTTTTGGATTTTCAAAAACTTCGAGAAGAAGATAGTTCGAAAACTGATTTATTACGAGATTTAATATACAAGAAATCGATCAGTACAAGAACATTGAATGATGACGAGGGCCACGGCCTTGTTGGACATAACTCTGAATTAGAACTGTAACTATCTGTTCTTCGAATGCCTTTCGCGGCAAGTCTTGTTTTCGAGTAGCATTAATTTTTTCTCAGATCCACTGTTGTCTTGATCTTTCAGGGCGTTTCTTTTTTGGAACTGTTAGAAGCGTGTTAAATGCAACATTGAATTAAGATTAAAGACAGTGAAGTAAGAAATTGAAGATACCATAATGAGCGCTAGACACTTACTTGAGCTTTCTGCCCTTTTTGGGCTTCGGCTCGGCTATAGTGGTACTCATGTTCTGCAACTTGACGTTGATGCAACTTGGTAGGACGCATTCGGGGTCGGTACAGGAAAGATTGTTTGAGTGAACGCCCGAACAGACATTGAACATAGCATAGCTGGCATTCGTGCACTTCATCGCGCCTGAAAAGAGGATGTACATAACTTTTTATAATTAGGGAGATGTAGGATCGCGTTTACGACCAACTTCAAACGGCAAACGGTGCGCAGCCTGCTGCTTGTCGTAAAACCATGTACCTTTTTTATTCTAGCTTATTTTTTTAACTTTTATTTTTTCTCCGCGGGCTATTTTTAGTACTTGCTCTATAGCTTATTGTGACGTGGATCTTTCCCTTGTACGACACATTTTGGAAAAACGACTGTACAAAACCCTTCCCGCAAACCCGCAACACACCAAAAGACTAAGTAATACTACAAGTTTAATAAATTTAGAATACATAAACGATTACTATACACAATTTAACGGGAACGTAAAAATAACTATTTTCTATCAAACTACTTAATTATTTAAGCTAAATTACTTATTAAAGTTCAGTTCTTTCCTTGTCCTTGAAAACTTCTCCAGGCAGAAACAACAAACAAACAAACGAACTGTTACAACCAACAAACCTCCCCAACAACCGTTCGCACAAACCTCTTCTCTTCGGGCGCCTTCTTCTCTTACTTTGCTCTTGTCTGATTCTTTCGCACGCAAATTCATGTTCTGTTCGCCTTGAGCTCCTTTTAACTAGTTTTGAACTCCTTTTAACTTGCTTTGAACTCCTTTCACTCGCCGCCGCTGACAAAAGGGTTAATGTCAGGGAAAACACGGCTGGCTCCCACCAATGGCTCTTGACAGTGACTTGAGCGACTTCGCCTACAACCTTTCAATTCAAACTTCTCAGTCCTTTTCCTTCAAGATGATAACAACCAACCACCTACTTTTAAACTGACCTCTATTTAAATACTCCTATACTTATTATAATTACAAAGAAAATTCTAGAAAGCGCTAACTATAAAATGTACAATAAATACTAATTACACAACAAGATATGAAATACACGGTGATGGGAATAATAATAGTTAGTTAGACTATATTGAAATTTACAATACTACACACAAATTCCTAGGANNNNCCTGCTGCTTGTCGTAAAACCATGTACATTTTTTATTCTAGCTTATTTTTTTAACTTTTATTTTTTTCTCCGCGGGCTATTTTTAGTACTTGCTCTATAGCTCATTCCTCTCTTTCTAGTACTTGCTCGATAGCCGTGGCTAACAGGCAAGAGACCAGCTGAAATTAATTAAATTAATTTCATTACGGGAGAATTTGTTCGTAAGCAGCAAAATTTAGCCTCACATTTGCCGTTTTTTTTTTCCCTTTAAATGAGCAAAAACTGAGAACTCAGTCCATTTGTCTCCTGTATTTTCAATTCAATCTGAGAAGGTCGGTTCCTTCGTTTCTCTATCTCCAGGATATCGTTTTATTTCTTCGGCTCTGTAGCAACTAGAATACAAAAAAAAGGAACGTGTTGATTGCGTGGTTCGTTGTCAAGTGTGTATTGTTGTGTGTATGCGTTGTAATACTGTCTAAGTGTTAACTAGATGTCGTGATTATTCCCTGTAGTCCTTTCACACGTTTATTTGTAAGTATATAAGTTTGTTTCAGCGTCATTACGCATAATTTTTCCCTTTAAGTTCGGTCGTTGTGCAGTATCTACCTTCCTAGGTTCGGTTCATAAGTTACATTGTTGTTTGCAGCCCTTTGGCATCATTTATCTCAACTCGCACCACAGTTTGTAAGTATTTGTTTCGTGTTTTCCGTTGCTTTTTTACGTCCTTTACTTTTAGAACAATTTATGTAATTTGTCTTCATTTATTTTGTTTTCAGTTGAATCGCAGTTGCCGGTGTTAAAATATTAAATGTATAGCGCATTCAAATGTGGTGTTTCCTTCAGTGGTACTTGAACCTTCGACCGAACAGGCTCTATTCAATACGATTTGTTTCAACCATTCCTGTGAGATGTGCGATCAAAACATTGCCGCTGGATCAAGCAGAATGTTCGCACTAGGTTTACAGTTTTCTCTGTTTGCTCTCCGGATAGTTACGTTCTACTCTTTCCTAATTTTGACCTGAGTTTACTGAATGTGGGTGTAGTTTTTGGCGCATTGAAGTTAGCAAGTGAATTTAGCTGTTAAGCTTGGGTCGACTGACTGGAGGCCATTGCACTTGTACACTGCTAAAATGAACCACATGAGCTTATAAAGAGCATGAAAGGGAGTGTTTCATACCGAATTGAAAGAAGACGTGGAGCCCAGAGGGGGGAAGGGGTGGGGGTAACCCTCAGAATTCTTGATAGGCATGTCCCGCCAGGTTTTCCAAATCCTGACCCTATATTTCAGACCACAAAACATACAATTTTCCACACCTGTTTTCAGACCTGGCTTCTGAAAGTTGTACTTGGTATGCGAATCCATTACCTTGTCCAAGTGGAACTGAGTAATGCCAAAGTCAAGAATTGGTAAAAGTAACCCGAAAGTTCAGCCCGAATGATATGTTTTGGATGCTTCTCTTTGTCTATTATTCATTTGGAGTTGAAGAGACAAATACGTTAATACGCTCTCATTCATGGTTCCTCAAAAACCACACCCGATTTAAGACCAGAATGCTCAAAATCCATACCCGCTTTCAGATCAAAACGGTTCACAAACCATACCCTTTGGGGCGGCACATACCTATAGATAGCTTATGTAAGGGAGTACCCCCCGGGATGCGGAGAAAGTCTGGCGAAATCTTACCTCAATGGCGTATTCCAGTCTCTATTCACTGCGACGGTGAAATGAAAATTGTCTTGCCGCAAGAAGCATAATGACTGTATTTATTCGCAATTGTATCTTTCTAGTATTTTCTTAAAATGGTTTCATCCGTTCATTGAATGAGACGTAAGTAAGTGAACCTGTCAAACTCCACATTAATACTAAGGAATTTTATTTCCGTTAAGACGATTTACGTCAGTTTAGTGTTTGGCTCGTTTACGTCAGTGTAGTAATATCGTCGCGCGGGCAACAGCGATAACATTGTGCAACATTGTTGATCACCTCAAACAACATTCCCGGTGACCTAAAATGCGGAATTATAGCCCTAGTTTCATATAAGTACTTGCAGCTGTCATAATTGTAGAGGTTCATTCTCGAAATTTTACATGATTCTCAGTGTTTTCGTTAGCTCTTAAGAGCTTTTAAAAAACGAACTTAATCTCTCATAAGTTTTCTTCTGCAAATGACTGAGAGACGCCTGTTGATCTGCTTACCCAAAGTGGCGTACTTATTACTAAGAAGTAAACGAGCAATTAATCAAGGTTTACTTCCAGCAGCTGGAAATAGAAAGTCTTTAAAAACTCGTCGGAAAGAATAAGGGAGAGTTTTCGAGGATCTTCCAAGTTTCTTTCCGGTTCAACGTGGGGACTTGATCTGATTGCGAGGCTTGAAAGGAGCCTTATAGACCGGCACCAGCGTAAACTGAATGCGATTTTTGTTAGAACGTAATTTTCTAGTGCGCTCAGCTAAAATGAGAAACTTTCCTCTATGAAATGAATGTACACCCAATAATAAGGCAATCGAGAAAATATAAACCAAAAAACACACCAGGCGCCTGCAGAAGAGCTGAAATTGTCAACACTTCAACACATTGTTGTACGCTCTGCCGTGAATAGGGGTTACTGCTTGATGACAGCAACCAGCCATTTCTTCCTTAATAATATACATAGAACAATTTCTCCATTTTTATTGGCTGAGGACATGTAAATTTATCCCAGACAGAATACAGAGACGTGAAATGAGTGCAGACGGTTGATTAATTCTGATTGGTCAATAACCCACAGAGAGTGAATGAAACTCTTGAGGGCGCGTACACAAACGAGCGAGTTGCAAGCGAAAAGAAGCTAATGGCGAGCGCCTTGAGTAGGTTTTCTGAGTTCAAAAACAGCTCTAAAAACAAAAACACTGTTAAAAGCATTGCTTTTTGGTTACACCTTTGGAAAACATGGTGTTTGGAAAAGGAAAATGCCGATGAAATGGAAAATTACGAGCCGGGAAACAGCGTACAAACCGGAGCTAGAGTGCCACTCTAGGATCCACATCTAAGATGATTATGTATAGATATACAATTTAATGCATTCCATTTTCCAATGATTTCGAGTGCAATTTAGAATAAATAAGCACTCGTAAGTTTTTTGAAAGACCACAAATTGCACTCGCAATACGGGCTCGCGCAATTTTGTCATTTTTTGAAACAATTTATTCGTGCTTATTTATTCCAAACTGCACTCGAAATCACTGGAAAATAGAATGCATTAAACTGTATATCTTTTTATATTTCATACTTGGAAGAAGTTACCATGAAGAGAGTTTTTGGCCCTGAATGCCTTGAAATTTGAACCAAAACATTAACTGGACTTCCTCGATCATTTGCAAACCCACACAGATCTGAAGCATAACAGAAAACGACCAGTTTGTTTAGTGGGCACATACAAATGCATCTCAGCCATAAAGGAAATGTTCTGTTTTTTTCCGGAAGCCTTCTTTTTCTTGGGAAATTTGGTCAAATTTACTCAGCAGACCAACACCTCTTGTCGAAGCTCCTAGAACCAGGCCGGGAAAAAAGTATCTTTGTAACGGCCTTTCATACCCGGGAGCCTTGACCTCATAAGACAAAGAGGATTTTTCCGACCCCCGCGACACTGACATAAGAGCAAATCAGTTGTAAGGAAGGTAAATAAACAAACTTGCACGCAAACCGCGCTTTTAGTTCGACAGTTGCTGTAGCTCCGTATGTCTTAGATTCAACTCATGCTTGGTGATATTTCCTAGCCGTCTAACGGAGAGACAAATTCATCATTTTACTTCTTAGATAGCATTCGTAAGTGGAAAGTCATGCGCTAACGCATGCTTCTTAGAATTACTTCCTGACCTCGGCTTCACGAAAGCGAAAATTCAGTGAGATCAATGTATCTGAATAAAGTGCAACAACATTTCAGATATCTTTAGTAAACTTTCACTCTAAAACTTTACATTTTGAATAAATTGGTCTTTAAAATGATTCATACAAACAGCGCCTTCTCCTCTAGATTTGTATACTTCAATAGACGATGCAAACAGTGTGGTTGACGGTTAACATTTATAGTATCTCCTATATATCTTACCTAGATATCTTACCTTATCAGTTATTATTTTCGCAGAAAAATTCAACGATCTACTTTATTTACAGACATTTTGTTCAGTTAAGACGAAATAACTTCATACAACGCGATTTCCGACTCTAGGAGGATTCAACATTTCCGTGGATTAAGACGTCAACTTCTTTCCAAGTTCAGTGAACTCGTTGAAGTGTTGCATAATGTAAACTCCAGTTTCCCAGAGCATTTTCACGAGGACGCGGTCGTCGGTTTCATCCAAGCCAACATCACATGACATCGGAGAACTGAAGCGGTAATATGGAACTCCCAGCATCTGGCACCAGGCCCTTGCTCGCTCAACAACAGGGCCGTGAGTAGCAGTAGCCTGGAAACAGACAACAACCTAGATGATTACAGTGACCTCACACGGTCACTAGCAAGTTGTCCCACCCGGCCGCAAAGTCAGCACCCTGTAAGCAGTGGATTCTCTTCTCTTATCCGTTTGGAAGCGAAACGAGAGAGAAACCACTGCGAGCAACCGATCCGTTCCGTCCTGATTCAGGGACGAATAAATTAAAACTGAAAAAACTAGTTTTTTTTTTCTTCATAGGGGCACATGTGACCATAACGTGTGCGATAACATGACGTGATTTAATGGCCTGATGGATGTCGTCAACAGCGCATCATGATGCTTGACAGAGAACGGGTCGCTTGCTCGCAGGGTACAAAGTCAGCCCCTGGTGGTCAGCATTAGATAACACAGGGGTGAAGTCATTTTCTGTGCCCGCAGTGATGACAATCCACACAAAACCCTTAACCCTAAGCCTAACCGCTGGTCACTGAATCTACCTCAGCCGATGTTATTTAATGCTAACCGCCTCTGGTGATCACAAAAATCGTTACAACCTTGGCTCAGCGGAGCAAAATGTCATCTGA
>BLFK01000413.1:1892048-1899548 GCA_014634185.1 Astreopora myriophthalma | reverse complement strand
GACGGCGGGTACAGGTTGTAAACAGCTGTCTCTGAAACTGGAGAAAATGAAAAAAAAAATCTGAGAAATGATATACCAACCCCCAGTTCCTCGCTGCTTCAGATACCCGTCCACGACAGCTCGTCAAAAATCTTGAAACACTTGTGTCTCTTTCCCCTTCCCCAATGTTGATTTGAGTATCACAGCGGCCTCAGTGCTTCAAAACACGCGTGGCTCAACATTGGGGAGGGAGAAGGCACATTTGAGGCGCGGAAACAGTGTGAAGTAGAAATCTCAGGATTTTTCCAGAAAATTCGAGAGAAACGGTGTCTGTTTCAACGATTTGTGACGAGTATTGTCGCTGCTTCAGATACCCGTCCACGACAGCCCGTCTGCCCCCGTCGCGGCAGTGAGGGAGAGAAATGGCGGCCCCTAGACCATATGTGACAGATCCCTTTCGTACTCACAGCTCAGTCCCAGTTAACTTAACATATGATTTCGAGCAATATATATCGAAACCGTAACCCATTTGCTTTCCATGTGGTACGCAATTGAGTACACCGGAAGTAGACCGTTCGAAAAAATTTGCGCCTGCGTATTTGCTAAAATTGATAAAATGCTGTCTTCACGAGTTGCCCCGCGACATTACACTACACAAACCACCGTTGGCGTATCTGACTACTCCTTGACAGGCTCCAGAGCTACAATGTTTGTGTTCATGCCCCCCTCCCCCATCAGTTCAGTCTGGCTGTTATCTTCTTAAAACACAGAAAACAAACATTGGATGGAATAAATCACAGAAATAAAGTCGCTCATCCAGAATTGTGTGCGAACTTCGATTTGCTCGGTCAAAGCTTTTTAATGGAGTGACTCCTCCTACTGAGCTAAGTGATTGCTGATAATGCGAGTTTTTATGGATGTCTCAGTGAAGAGAATGTATGGAGAACATCGACCGACCATCTGAAAGTGGTAGCAAATTTCTATATCTCTTCAAATAAACTTGGCCTACCTCGAGTGTGTGCTTTTCTTCTTCAGGGTAAGAGTGCGTGTTTTCGGCTGTGTCAATAAAACGGCCTCAGAATGGCATAGAAATCGACTCAAGATTATTTGAACGGATTTAGAAATTTACTACCACTTTTAGACGGTCGGCCAACGTTCCTCATACATTCTCTTTACTGATACATCCATAATAACTCGCATGATGAGCTTGGGTTACATGTGACCTTATAGGCGAATCTGAACTTTAGGGTCCGTTCATTTGGGGCTATTCTGTCCGTTGATCTCTATTCCGATTCCGCAATGTGTATGAATATGGCAAAGAGATGGATCATCCTTGCGGATGAATACTAATTATCAACATCCTCTCTTGGAATTATCCATATTTAAGGATCTTAGTTTTAAGCCACATGTTAAGCTGGTTTGTAATAAAGTTAAGGCTAAAATTGCCGCCCTAAGAATTTTGCATTAACCCAAAATCATACCTTTTTTTGTAGTGTAATAAGCTGTAATTAACAAAGTCAAGGGAAGCCCACCAATAACCGGCGGCTTGTGGTCGGGTTTCTATAAACAAACATTTAAGTTTATCCTGTTGAAGGTGGCTGAACGCAGTTTTTAAGTTCTTATACTTCCTGTAGTGCGATATTTAGGCTGTTTTTGCATGAAAGCTCAAACGTGTTCACAAACAAGCGCTACCAAAAAGGTTTATATTTTTTATAGTTTGGGTGCTCTACGGGCTGTTGCCATGGTAACGCATCTAGGTCAAAACAAGTGTTGAGGGATACTTTTTTAAAATTAAATCTCTTACATAGGGTTTGAAGTATCTGATTTTAAACGGGATAGCAAAATCAGAGAATTGTCTTAAACAGGGTGAGGGTTTGAGCGCCCGGGCCTCACCTCCCTACCCAAGCATCTGTTGAGTCCCTCCCCCCTCCACCTACGCCTGGGGATCGTTAACCGATTTTTGTGTATCACTCATCCATCCGAATATTAGGCCGTAACAGAGGCTACAACCTTCGTACATTGGAAGGAGTTGTATGACATCTTACGATCATTGTATCCTGAAGATATACTTTACGGAAGTGAACTTAGTACAACTAAGCCTTTTTAAAACCATTTTCGCTTGAAAATGGGGCAAATGTTAGCGGAGTTACAGCGGCTCAAAGTCGGCCAAAATCCCATACATTTACTACTATAGTTTGCCCTCCCTCCCCCTCCCCTCCGCATCACCAGCCCCCTGAAAGATGGCGTCACAACCTTTAAAAAGGTCTACTGAAAATACTTTAAGAACTGCTGAGGTTGCCAAGCAACATTTTTTCGGTTAAAACTGGTGAAGCCTTAATGCAAAATCATAAACACAACCATTGTTTCCTTCAGTTTTCACTGAGGGGTTTTACATCAGTGAATCACTGACTGCCGATTGAGCATAAGCCAACTGCTGGTTCAGCGCAGACAACCCAACCAATCACTGAATTTTCATAAGCAGAAATGCTATTTCGCTATGTCAACTTCTGGCTGCTGGACCTCAGCGCGAGTCTACTGGTTTTTACCAGCGCAATATACGGGAAAACAGCACGCCGCCATCGTAAGCTCTCCGAATTAATCGACGTAGTCTCACCGACGGGCAAAGCGGGGGAGGAAGCCGAGCTGAAGTCATGCGTTGAAAGGCCGATCAACTCAAATCTTCCTGCGACTCTGCGCTGCTTGTTACTCTACACCACGTATTTCACCATGATGGCAGCATTCTTCCAGTCCGACTCTTCCAGTCGCATCCTTTCTTCATGGTCTTCGTGCAGCATATCACGGTTATTTTCTGCATTTTAATTGCATTTCTTCAGTGGTTTCGGCCGTATGTAGCACTCTATTTAGGAGGGCTCTTGTCGATTATTTGGATTGCCAGCGCCGCTACTATACCCCGTTTCGTTGGGTCGTAAATGACCTAGTCATCGCCTTGTTCTCATAGTTGGTCGGTCACGTGCACTTTCGAAATTTTGCGTCCCTGCAGATGTTTCTTTGGATTGCCGTTCTCTACGAAGTCTGCCTACTGAACACGTTGTCCAGAGATTCTCCATCTTTATTCAGCGCAGGGGATTGCGACACCCTCCTTTGCAATGCTCTTGAATTCAATAACGAATGCATGGGAACTGCCAACTTTATACACATTCAAGTTGGGCCCGCAACAAGAACACGTTTTTCTTGGGGCTGGCGACATCATTATCGGATGCCTGGTCGCGAACTTTTCTCAGAGGTTTTTCAAGTCCTCAAGATACTTATCTGGCACAGTTTTCAGCTATGCATTTGCAACTGCGTTGTTAAGCAAAGTTGAAGATAAGCCGTATCCAGCCTTAGTTACTATTGTACCGTTGTGTAGTTGTCAGCTAGTGTTGTCAGCCATTTTGTCGCGTAAAGCGAGCAAACTGTTTTCTTTTGAGCGTTTGGACAGTGTAGAGAGGGAGAGCGGAACTTGTATCGAGATATAGGTGTCTGTGCATATGTGTGTGAGTGGCCGAGTGATAAGGGATACTACACGAACACGCACGTGTCCTTCCATTACATGGCAGAAATCACGTCGATTAAGTTAGGCGTAAGCATTCCCGTGAGAAATTAGCACACCTTGGAGAATTAAACCAAATACGATCTTTTTTTTCCCTCTTGACCTGCGTCAATCGAGAAAATCCAAAGTGCATCCTTGTTGACAGAGCCAACTTTTATTTTGGTCAGCGTGCCACCATAAAAGCGGAAACGGTCGTCCAAGTTAAGCCTTATACGCTGGGGTTAATAATTGGATAGGTGAGCACCTAGAATCACACTTGTGAGGCCTTTTTTCCAGATGATTTTTTTGTCGATTTGATTCCTCTACTTTTGGGAGTAAGGCTGCTTGCTATCCTACTTAGTACTTCGGCAGTAGGAGAAAGTGAGTTGCAGCAAATCTCTGCATCAGCCTTCTGCTGGTGTAGTTCTTCGATTAGCTGCGTGATTAAGTCAATGTCAGGTTGACAGAATCTTTAATAAGTATACTCCTAAAACAGGATAACTATACAAGGAGTTTCAAGACAAAAATAAGTATATAAATAAATGAATAGACAAGTTATGTATATGTGTACTTACGAACATTCATTAAAATTAAACTATTAAAATAGTCATAATAATAAGAACAAAAACAGGCAATGCAATTATATCCTACATGCACGACATTATGGATTTAAATTCATCTGGTGAATCAGGGATTAATGATACAGATAAACTATTCCAAGTTCTTATAGCTTTAGGGTAGAAAGAAGTGTGGCAAGTGTGTCATTCAGTGTGGCAAGTTGGCAAAATGGTGCACAATTAGGAAGTCTTGAAACTCTTGTACTGCGAGACACTTCAGGTGGTAAGGAAATACCAACAAGCCCTTTGTAGATCTTATAAAAAAATGCATTTGGTTAGTCAATCTACGACATTTCAGTGAGTCCCACCCCAGTGCTTTGATGATTGGGGAAACATGGCTGAAACGGGAATAATCATTGTGAACAAGTCTGGTCGCACGACGTTGAACCATGTCTAACTTGTCGATGTTACACTGCGTGTGAGGGTTCCATACACTACTGGCATACTCCAATTTGGAGCGTACAAGTGTGAGATATGCTGTTCCAATTGATCCTGTTGCCTATATGCTGTATCCTATATGCTGTTCCAATTTATCCAATTCCAATTTATCTGGCTGTACTCCGGAGGTCAAGAACGTGTTCTTGACCTCCGGAGTACAGCCAGATAAATTGGAATTCGTCTGAGAAGGCCAAGGGTTGAATTCGCCTTCTTACAAATAATATCACAATGTTCGTTCCAGGACAAATTGGCAGATATAGATATGCCTAGGTAAGTTGCAGAGGAGACTCTTGAGATAAGCTTACCATCCAAAGTATAATTAAGGTCGAGAGGAATTCTCTTGCGAGTTATCCCTAGACAATAGCACTTGGTACATTAAAGGTGGGTCACCCCAAAACGCAGACCATGCAGACTGCTGACTGCAGACCGTGCAGACCACGCAGACTGTGCAGACCGTGCAGACTGAGTATTTTTTCAACTAGTTTTTGCATTTACATTTGACTCAGATTTTTGGTACGTATCTGGATGTGTTATTGATCATCTCGATCCGGGATGAGCTGGCACTGTTGTATCGATCCGCGGTGACTAGGAAAACAAAATGGCAGCCGACTGTTACGAAGCACTAGTACTGCCGTCTTCTTTTGTAAAGAATGTATATCCTGAAGTAACATTTCAAGTTGATGTGGGGCTCACTGCTCCTCCGTAAACTGAAGTTTGCACCGTTGACCAGTTAAAGACGATGCTAATACTGCACCATCTCAGGTGAAGATTAGAGTTTGGAGACTTCCTAATTCTTAGTTTTTCGAAACGTTATCATAAGACACGTAATTCTAAATTGTTAATTTTAAATTGAAGTTTTATTCTTCATTCTTCAGCATTGTTTACAAAACCTGGTAAAAAGAGTAAGTGAATTAGCGATAGTGTTATGTGTAGACTGTTGTTCGGCCAACTTTCCGCTAGCAATAAGGCAATGTCCTTCTTTAAGACTGAAAATCGAGATCAAGGTAAAACTGAAAGCACTTTGTCTTGCTTGTTAATGTTCTTGTTTCGTAAAATTAAGATTTCACCGAAAAAAAAGTAAAAAAGGCTATTCAGTCTGCACGGTCTGCACAGTCTGCGTGGTCTGCACAGTCTGCAGTCTGCAGTGTGCATGGTATGCGTTTTGGGGTGACCCATTAAAGGTAAGTTGCCAAGTCTTGGACCAAAGGAAAAGACGATGAACATCTTGCTGAAGAGCTAGACAGGCCTGATGGGTACCTACTTCTCTGTATAATACACAGTCATCCGCAAATAGACGTAGATTTAATTAAACTAAACATGAAATGTTATTAATAAATAAGGTGAACAGCACCGGTCCCAAAACAGAACCCTGAGGGACTCCAGATACGACAGGTCTTGATGAGGAGAGAGAACTCCATTAACTGAAACATACTGGGCCAGTTACTTGAACGAAGTCTAACTTAGACCGCGGTTTCCAACAATCTTTTTACCTCCGGAACTTTCTAGAAGTGAGTTGCTTCAAGCAGATTTTTTTTTTAATTTCCTTTGCACTTGCCTTCTCGACAATGTTTTCGACAATGAACAGCCATGTATTCTAAGTATTGGCCAAAAGGAAAGTGATTTGGAAAGCGGTTTTGTTTAAGCATTGGCTGAACTCTCTCTAAATAACCGGCCCACTGAGTACGATTGGACATAAGAGCTTTGATCCAACCAAGCATTTTACCTCTAATTCCATAAAAATATATGACTATGAACATATGACTAACGAGGAATTGAACGGCTCATAATATCTTTCACAAAACAATAGATTTCAAGATGGCTACCGTATCGGAAAAAGGGCAGTTGGGTAGCCGCGCCGGGCAGCTCAGTGGTTTAACAGACGATGCCGGATAGGTAACGCAGAGTCGAGGGAAGAGCTTGCTAGCCTTCTGGCTGATCGAGAGGTGTTGTGCGTCAGACACAGAGCTCGTCTCGTATAGAGAGTCGATGGATGCCTGATGGTGGTTAAGTGAGTCTTAAAAGTTAATCTGCAATTAACAGTTAACTGTGGGTTAATTTCCCGTGGCTGTCACTAGTTGGGCAATCGGACAAAAGTGTAATCTCGTTCCAAGAACTTTGCGTACCGTGGCTCATATAGGACATCATTTCACGTATTTTAATTGCAAAACGTACAACTTGGATTTCTACTGTCAAAATCCGGGTTGTGTTTACCGTGAAATTAACAACTCGGATTTCTACTGTCAAAATCCGAGTTGTGCAATTTAAAATGTGTAAGTTGGATTTGTATACCACGTGGTCTTCAGTTCAGTTGAGGGTTCAGTGTACAATCTGGTAAAGTGACCGAGGGGACTTGATTGTCGAGAAAAGGTAAGTTATTTCACTGTATTTTGTTTTGGCAATGATACAGATAATGCATGATAATTCTGATGCAGTTGTATGATTAATTTACTCTCCGTTTCAGGTTTTCTGTTGACCTTAAAAAGGGATTATGAAAGGTTCCTTCCACAACGCTGTGCTGTTGCAGTTCTTCATTTTAGTAGGCTGTGCATCGTTATCTCGAAGTGTTCTTCCGCTGTATATAGCACGACAAGGTGGTCGTAGTGGTAGGGGTTTTATCCTCACTACGCTAATTCATTTGCTTTTTTTGTTTTTGTTTTTGTTTTTTTACAACCAGACCTTTTTTACAACCGGGCCATTGACCCGTGACCCTTGAGGGCGAATGGTCTAATTGTTTTAGTATCACCCAGCCATTCGGACAGAAAAGGCAACAAGAGGCTACAGGTAGCCTCCCTTTTAGCCGATTTAAAAAAGAGTATTAAGCATGGTTAATTTTTACGCTAGAAAGCTGATGGCAAATAGTAGCCGGCCTTAGAAACTGGTCAGTGAAACATTCCACAATCGACAAAACTTAAGCCTCTACAGACAGAGTGTTCTCGG
>BLFK01000413.1:1884548-1889548 GCA_014634185.1 Astreopora myriophthalma | reverse complement strand
TCACAAGACTATCCGATAAGCTTGCTGCGTTCACCCCTTGGACTTATTATCTCTTTTCTGACGACATGCCCGTCCACTGCAAGTTTAAGGTCATCAAACCTGCTTTCAAGAGATCACAAATCTCCTTTAGGAACATCAAGTCAATCGACACTGACATGTTGTGAGAAGAGCTTTCTGACAGTGATCTTTACAAAAACCTACTATCATACAGCTTAGATGATCTGGTCACTGCATACAACAATACGCTTACGTCAGCTCTAGACCGCCATGCTCCTGTTATCACAAAGACTATCGCTGAAAGACCAACTGTTCCCTGGTTTAACCAGGAAGTGAAGTCTGCAAAACAGGAGCGACGGCGTGCTGAAAGGAAATGGCCCAGAACAAGACTACATATTGATTTCTTAGACTTTAAAGCCAAGAAAAATCAGGCTACCTCTTCCATAAAAAGAGCAAGGATGGACTACTACTCCACTGTTATACAAAAGAACTGAGCTGATCAGCGTAAGCTGTTCAGGTCAGCAAAGTCCGTCTCTGTTCGAACAAGAAGTTAATTTGATTTCCCAGGGATATCATGACAACAGCTAATGATATTGGCAAGTTCTTTGTACAAAACGTCGAACGCATCCGCGATGAACTCGACTCAACGGCCGCTCACTCTACCCCTGCAGAAGACTCACCATCTCTGTGCTCGACTCAGTTTAGTTCATTTTCACTCTTATGCTAGCAAGCTGTTTGAGATCATCGAGCGCCACCTACCTGACGTGCGTACGTATGCTGATGACACACAGTTATATATCTCCTTCAATGCTGACTCTAGCGCTGAGCAGTCCGCTGCTGTAGAGGCCATGCAAAACTGCATTGCGGACATCAGGGAATGGATGCTCCGGGACAGGTTAAGATTGAATGATGGCAAAACGGAGTTCATCATCATTGGCACTCGACAACAACTCGCCAAAGTAACTATAGACACTCTGCGGCAAGTCGGTGAAAGTGTGACTACCCTACCTACCTTGGGTGCTGGTTTGATAGACATTTAAGAATGGACACCCACATAAATAACATATGCAAGGCCGCATTCTTCCATTTATTTAACATTAGGAGAATAAAAAGTTTCTTAGCATGGAATGTACAAAAATTTTAGTGAACGCTTTCGTGACCAGTGGCTTGGATTATTGTAATAGTCTCCTATATGGGCTACCTAACAACCAGTTGCACAAACTCCAACGTGTGCAAAATGCAGCTGCACGTCTCATCTGTTATGTTAGTCGATTCGATCATATTACTCCTTCTTTGTACAGTCTCCACTGGTTACCCATTATCTATAGAATACAGTTTAAAATTTTACTTTTTGTTTTTAAAGCTCTAAATGGACTTGCTCCTTTGTATATATCAGAACTTTTGCAGCCTAAGCCAGTCCCTAGATATAAACTCAGATCCTCTGTGAATACTGCGATATCCGTAATGCCAGTAATTTAGATCATTTCAAGCGCCTGCTCAAAACCCATCTGTTTAGAGAGGCCTATAGTCACTACAGTTAGTATTCCTACATAATTGTAGCTATACCTTTTATTGTTAGTCTACTTATCACATGTTAGAGTTAGCCTATTACCTATTATTATTGTTACAAGCCACTATTGTCATTTATCAACCTATATTGATTTAAATAAGCTTATTGTAATTAGTTTTATCACTTAAATTGTAAAATTTTTTCTACTTTGTGATGCGCGTGTGAACATCTTACTATGTAACACGCGCAATAGAAGTAAATAAATTATTATTATAGACCATGTTTTTCTGAGGATGTTACGCTATGGTGATTTTGAAACGCACTGTTTATTTTTTGGAAACAATATAGTTTACCATAAAATTGTAAAATATAATGGATCCGAATGCATTTTAAAATATAATTGGTGCCAGCGACTTTTAGTAGTATTGAGGATGGGTTGGTATCAGATCAGTTTGAGCTGGTGCCCCCATCCTCTATACTACTGGAAATCAGAGAATTGCGTCTTAGGGCCTCTTTACACGACCCCGGGTTGCTTTTTACCCCGGGTTGAATCACCGCGGCGGGTAACCCTTTCGCAGTCAAATGTTTATAAGCGTTTACATGAAAACAGTAGTCAAGCCGGGTCAGCCCCCTTTGCCGGGTAACCCTTCTCGAGACTCGGGTTGACCCGGCTAGAAGGGTTTATTGTGTAAAAATGCTGAAAAACAGAAGGTCCTAAACGGCCAACGAAAACCAAGAAATGGTCAAAACAAAAATAAACGAAACGCGGCCGAAGCGCGAGAAAACTGGATAATTTGTTCAGTTTACAGTCCGGGTCCTAGGAAAGAGGCTAGGCAGGCCGAAACTGGCTCGTCCTAGGACCCGTCATATCATTCATCAATCCGAATATTAGGCCGTTACAGAGGGTACAACTTTCGTACATTGGAAGGATTTGGATGACATCTTACGATCATTGTATCCTGAAGATGCCTTGTATACTTTACGGAAGTAAACTTAGTACAACTAAGCCTTTTTAAAGACATTTTCGCTGTGAAAATGGAGCAAATGCTAGCGGCGTACATACATTTACTATAGTTTGCCCCTCCCATCACGCACCCCCTGCAAGATGGCGTCACAACCTTTGAAAAGGTCTAGTGAAGATATTGACGTTGCCAAGCAACATTTGTCGGTTAAAACTCATGAGGCCTTATTGCAAATTTATAAACACAACTATTCTTAGCTTTCATTTCTACAGAGGGGGTTTGCATCAGTGATCACCGACTTCCGATTGAGCTTAGGCCAACTGCTCGTTCAGCGCAGACAAACCAACCAATCACTGAATTTTCATAAGCAGAAATGCTATTTCGCCATGTCAACTTCTGGCTGCTGAACCTCAGCGCGAGTCTACTGGTTTTTAGCAGCGCAATATACGGGAAAACAGCACGCAGCCGTCGTAAGCTCTCCGAATTAATCAAAGTAGTCTCGCCGACGGGCAAAGCGGGGAAGGAAGCTGAGCTGAAGTCATGCGATGAAAGGTCGATCAAATCACATATTGCTGCTACCCTGCGCTCCTTGTTACTCTACGCAATGTGTTTCGCCGTGTTGGCAGCATCGGTTTTCCTCTTCCAGTCGCATCCTTTCTTCATGGTCTTCGTGCAGCATATCACGGTTATTTTCTGCATTTTAATCGCATTTCTTCAGTGGTTTCGGCCGTATGTAGCACTCTCTTTTGGAGGGCTCCTTTCGATAATTTGGATTGCCAGCGCCGCTACCCCGTTTCGTTGGGTCGTAAATGACCTAATCATCGCCTTGTTCTCATCCTTGGTCGGCCACGTGCACTTTCGAAATTTTGCGTCCTTGCAGATGTTTCTTTGGATTGCCGTTCTCTACGATGTCTGCCTACTGAACACGTTGTCCAGAGATTCTCCATCTTTATTCAGCGCAGGAAATTGCGACACCCTCCTTTGCAATGCTCTTGAAATCAATAACGAATGGGAACTGCCAACTTTATACACATTCAAGTTGGGCCCGCAGCAAGAACACGTTTTTCTTGGGACTGGCGACATCATTGTCGGGTGTTTGATTGCTAACTTTTCTCAGAGGTTTTTCAAGTCCTCAAGATACTTATGTGGCACAGTTTTCAGCTATACATTTGCAATTGCGTTGTTAAGCAAAGTTGAAGATAAGCCGTATCCAGCCTTAGTTACTATTGTACCGTTGTGTAGTTGTCAGCTAGTGTTGTCAGCCATTTTGTCGTGTAAAGTGAGCAAACTGTTTTCTTTTGAGCGTTTGGACGGTGTAGAGAAGGAGAGCGGAACTTGTATCGAGATATAGGTGTCTGTGCATATGTGTGTGAGTGGCCGAGTGATAAGGGAGTACTGCACGAACACGCACGTGTCCTTCCATTACATGGCCGAAATCACGTCGATTAAGTTAGGCGTAAGCATTCCCGTGAGAAATTAGCACACCTTGGAGAATTAAACCAAATGCGATCTTTTTTTTCCCTCTTGACCTGCGTCAATCGAGAAAATCCAAAGTGCATCCTTGTTGGCAGAGCCAACTTTTATTTTGGTCAGCGTGCAACCATAAAAGCGGAAACGGTCATCCAAGTTAAGCCTTATACGCTGGGGTTAATAATTGGATGGGTGGCCACCTAGAATCACACTTGTGAGGCCTTTTTTCCAGATGATTTTTTTGTCGATTTGATTCCTCTACTTTTGGGAGTAAGGCTGCTTGCTATCCTACTTAGTACTTCGGCAGTAGGAGAAAGTGAGTTGCAGCAAATCTCTGCATCAGCCTTCTGCTGGTGTAGTTCTTCGATTAGCTGCGTGATTAAGTCAATGTCAGGTTGACAGAATCTTTGATAAGTATACTCCTAAAACAGGATAACTATACAAGGAGTTTCAAGACAAAAATAAGTATAGAAACTAGAAATACGTGACTCGCAAAACCTCGCGAAGCTACATGTAGGGCTGTCGGCTGTCGCGGATTATTTTTTGTTAGATTAGCGTTACATATTTTGAACATTTTTCTTAGCACGTGGACAGATCACGCGGTTGACACTTCATCACGTGAACATTGAACATGCTGTATTTTTGTTGAAGGAGAGTATCTGGGTTTTTTTGTATGCAGTGTGGTTGTAGAGTTCGGTTTTGAAACCCGTTCGCTTGCTGGAAATCTGTATTTTTGGTGGAACATTAAAGAAGATAGATAAAATTCATGACAAGGGCTGGATGGGCAGTTAATTTGGAGTGTAGGAATGTGCTGTCTTTGCTGAGCCAAGCGATGTTGTCTTTGCTCTGTCGTTTCCTGATGTCTCCTTCTTCTTCGCTGCTCGCGCTGAATCTGAAGTCGCCTTTCACGTTGTTCAGAAGTTTCGTTGTTTAATCTCCTTCGGTGAATATGTCTTGTCCCTTGTGCGTGCTCCTGTGGTTCATTTGCATGACAATTTGGTCGCATTTTTCACTCCTCGATGAAATTACACGTTCGGCCTCAATGAATAAACATGAGAGTG
>BLFK01000413.1:1845986-1860394 GCA_014634185.1 Astreopora myriophthalma | reverse complement strand
CCTCACCCAAATGCTAAGCCCAAACACCTCAACTATTTATTCGGCTTAATTTCTCAATCTGAGAGCAATTTTAGCTGATTTAGTTGCAATTTCAACTACTGTAGGTCTAATTTATGACAAAAGGCTCGGTTACCAAGAATTGGCATCGACCGTAATAAATGGCATCGCTTGTTTACGAAAGGGAAATAGGCCACGTCGACGCCGCCTATTTCCCTTTCGTAAACAAGCGATGCCATTTATTACGGTCGATGCCAATTCTTGGTAACCGAGCCTTTTGTCATAAATTAGACCTACAGTAGTTGAAATTGCAACTAAATCAGCTAAAATTGCTCTCAGATTGAGAAATTAAGCCGAATAAATAGTTGAGGTGTTTGGGCTTAGCATTTGGGTGAGGTTAGGGTTAGTTTTAGGTACTGAAAATAGCTATTATTTATCTTTTATAAGGAATGGTTAGATAGCCAAAATCTACGGTGCTTGGCCGAGCAACTGGTAGGGTTGTGGTGAGTGATGTGCGCTATTAATCTAATAGCCCGGGTTCGATTCTTCAGTAGATAATTGTTCTTTATTTGCAAAAAGCAAACTTATAACAGTGAAAATTTTCTAAGTGTCGTTGAAATGGCATCGCTTGTTTACGAAAGGGAAAATTGCGTCGACGTGACATCATTATCAAGACATAAAATTAAGTGGAATGAAGACAGCTAATATATACGAAACGAGAATACACATATTGTTCTAAAATACACTAGGGAAAAACTATGCTAATTTGGATGAAAAAAGTAGAAAACGGTAAAATCACGAAAGCGCGCCGATGTAAACAAAATATTTTAAAACAGCTTTGAGCTAATAGTCTTTCCGGTTTGTTTGAAGTACGCTTTAAGTCCCCTTATGTACAGCATCTCAAACATAAGACAGTCCCACTTATTTTGCACTTCCTTAAATGATTTAGAGAAGCCCGAAAAAATTCCGGACTTCAACGGGGTTTGAACCCGTGACCTCGCGACGCCGGTGCATAACCAAGTTAGCTATGAACCAACTGATGTTGGGAGCTGGTCATTTGTGGGTTCAAATGTTCCCGTGATGAATGAATGAACGGATGAAATGATATATGAAATGAATCATATATTGAACTGACCTGAACTGCGGACATAAATCAAATGAAGCTAGCTATGATCCTCGCAGTTATGAACGCAATGTTAGCAATTGCGTAGAGAAGCATTTCTTTCGTTGATTCATTCATCACGGGAACATTGAAACCCACAAATTACCAGCTCCCAACATCAATGGCTTCATAGCTCAGTTGGTTGGGAGCGTCGCACCGGCATCGCGAGGTCACGGGTTCAAACCCCGTTGAGAGCCTGACTTTTTCCAGGCTTCTCTTGGCAATTGCTAAAATTGCGTTCATAAATGTGAGGATTATAGCTTCATTTGATTTCACATCCCCAGTTCAATATAAGATTCCAGGCGCTTTTTGGTGTACGTGCGCTAAGAATTTGAACGCTCCCGAAAGACCGCCATTTTGTACGCGCAGATTGGCTCGCCCCTGCCCTCTGCCTTCATGGTATCCAAGGATTATTCATCGCTTGACCGCTCAAATACGCCTGCTCTGCGGGTTAACCACTTAGGAGACGCAGTGACTGCATTTAACTCAAAGAGTGACACTTTTACTGCTTCCTAGAAGCGATGAGCATTTGCCTTTCTTGCATTTCTTATACTTTATTGTTCGTTATTTTTCACAAGGCTCATTTTCCTTTGTTCTTCCAGGCTGATTATATTGAATAAACCCCGCTAATTAGCAACTGTCTGAAAAGCTGGTGGCGGCTTTGACTGTAACAGGGGAGAGGCTAAGGCTGCCCCTAGGCAGAGTTAGGGGAATATTTATAGACTATCAGCCTCGTGCTGCAATCGCGTGCGTTCGATCTGGTCACCCTCAATTACACTCAGCTGTTCAAATGTCAACTCCTACGCTCTTGACCACTTCTCGAAGCAAAAAAATTTTCCAAACAAGAACACTAGGGTGTGAAGCAAAGTTTTTGGATCCTCATCTCCTAATACTCCCTTCTCCGACAGACCCACTCATTTCTGCCAACTTTGTTTAAAGTGGTGAAAAAAATGTTGGTTCTCAGCACTATTCGACAACATTAAAATCCCAGTGCGTACTTTCATCGTCAAGCTTGGTTGGCACGCATTTTGGTTGTTTTGGTCGGCGTATCAAAAACAAAACAAAAAAAAATAAATAACATGTATATTATACTATTTCACCATGTGGAAACCCCAGTGCCTGTGTGTCCATTTCTCACGGCTGGTGGAAACCTTTGAGCCATTACACAACACAATTGCATTAATCCATTACACATTACATTACATTACATTACATTACATTACAGATGTTGCGCAAAATTCCAGACCATATCCACGTAAAGCTTCTCGGTAAACAGATATATCCTGTTTCCTCTGCTAAGGATTTAGGAATTATAATCGATGCTGGTCTGACCTACGATGAACAAGTGACTAATCTAGTTTCTTCTTGTGCTGCTAGTTTGTGTCAGACCAATAGAATTAAGTATGTTTTAGACAGGCAGACCCTTACTACTATAATTAAGGCATTAATTTTCAGTAAATTATATTACTGTTCTTCCGTATGGGCGAACTCACCTAAGAGAAACCTGAAAAAACTTCAACGGGTTCAAAATTTTGCTGCTCGCATTATATCTGGCACAAAAAAGCACGAGCATATCTCGCCAGTACTACGGGAGCTAAATTAGCTACCGATTCATCTTGCCGTTAAGTACAGGGATACTGTTATGGCTTTTAAATGCGTCAAAAGCTTAGCTCCTCCATATTTGTGTAATAAATTTAGAAAGAGATCCGATGTACATTCCTTGGCAACGACAAATAGTAATCTGTTGGACATTCCATCTTTCAAGTCAGCGTCCGGCCAGCGGTCCTTCCACTATCGAGCAACAACATTGTGGAATGCCCTGCCGGATGACATGAAAGACCTCCAGTTGGATTCTTTTAAACAAAAATTGCAGAGCCTGCTTTGGGAGGATTTTTAATTTTTTAATTCTTATAGTTTGTAATTTTTTAGATTATATATATAGCTTTTAGAGTCAGGCCTTTGAATTATTGTGAATAGATACTGAAAAGCCCTGTTAGGAGTATTTAATAAAGTTTACCAGTTTACCTAAATTACTGATTACTCTTTGTGTCAGAAATTGCGCATTTCTCACACAAAGAGCTCTTGTATAACCATGTCAGGTCACATTAGGGAGCTTACGAAACGACACGACGACGACTATGAGGACGTCATTTAAAAATGCAAGTTTGCGTTATTCGTATCACTACGCAACTATTTCATGTCGTTCCGCATTTAAATGTGTAGTAACTGTCAAGGAATTAAACTGGTTAGAAGCGTAGGGAGAGAACTGAAAATTCATGGTCACACGCTAACGTACTCCACAGAACCTGAAATTTGAGATGACGGCAAAGAAATGTATCAAACAGTAAAACGACCGTGCAGAGCGTGCACAGCCGTTGTTTTTGCTCACTAAACCTATAATGTTTTGTAGCATTGTCGTACGCGCGTTGCCGTCAGCGTCGTCTTTTCGTAAGCTCCTCAAGATGACGGCGTCCACGCAATTTGAAAGTGAAAGCGATTCCAGTTTTTCCCATACAAACGCCTTCCTTGAAATTTTTTCAAACAAATTTCATTGTAAACAATATTTACTGCCTTTTAAAGTTATCTTTTCGTAGTAGTGGAGGTTCCTTATAAAACGATGACCCGAGAGGGCCCCGGCCCGACATCGATGGTCAGCACGCAGCTATTACAACAGCCCACGCGATTGGCACAGAAAACAATAGAACCACTGAAACAAACAACAGAAACAATGAACCCTATCCCTAACCGTGTTCTTGGTGCTGACCAAAAGAAAAGCGGGCTCTGGGGACGAGATTGAACCGATTGAACCAGATCCAATGAAATTAGAGGTTGTAAATAGCTGCGTGGTATCTGCGATATCGTTCTGACCAGCATGTGACCAACCCACGTGACACGATTTTCCGTGTTATTGTCGGAAATCCGCAAAGAAGAGGGAAAGAAAAGCAAAATGGCTTCAGGTTTCGCACATCAAGTTTTGGCATTTCTGTTCGTTGCTTCTTCGGTTGTCGTTGCAAGCTATGGTCAGTGCAATCGCTACTCAAGTGACTGTGACTCATATCACGTCTGTTGCAATCAACAATGTGTTTACGGATCGACCTGTTACGGTCTTTCCTGCACCTTTGATTCTGATTGCTCAAGCGGTGAAAGCTGTTGTGCCAGCTCATGCAGAGATGACTGTAGCAGGTATCCTTGCTCTTCAAGCTCGGATTGTAGCAGTTATCAGATGTGTTGCGACGGAACATGCAGCAATGGTGATTACTGTGACTACGACCCAACTCCTATAATCATTGGCTCTTTGGTGGGTTCGATTATCTTCATTTGTTTGTTCAGCATGTGTATTTACAGGGCTTGCCGACGACGTCAAGGCATGGCTCGTCCTGGTAGAGTCATAGTGGGAGGAAGTCGAGTTACCACGACTGTGACTGTCGGGTGTGGAGTATCTGAGGCCAACACGGTCCGTGCGGCGCCAGTAGGTTATCAACAAGGCTACCCATACTACCCCCCTCCACAGTATGGTCATTATCAGACAGCCCAAGTTCCACCATACAGTGAAGGAGCGCCTCCCCCTTACGAAGCAGTGGCACAGGGAACATCAGCGGGAGTGTACACTGCACATACCACATATGGTGCAGTACAAACTAACCCATCTCAACCGAAATAGGAAAGATTGTGTCGTTTTACAGTAAATTTCACTGAGGCAGCCAAAGAGCATTTTGTGTTATATGGATTTCAGATGGCGTCATGGTTAGCCTGCGTAGCAAGCATTTCTATGGGATTTCATGCAAGGGAAAGACTGAGGAACAGCCAGAGAACAAGATTTTCGATGTTTTGGCCACACGAAAATCAAAGCAAGTGAAAAAAAATCCAATTTTCATGCAGCCAAAACATCGAAAATCTTGTTCCTTGCTGTTCGTTTGCATAAAATCCCACTTAAACGCTTGTTACGCAGGCTACGTCACAATTCACACAGAGTGGAAGAGTATTTTAATTGTAGTAAAAATGCAAAGTTTGATAGAAAAATGTACCAAAGCTGCCTTCAGAAGTCAGCCAATAAAATTTGATTCATGCATATAAAATAAGGCTCAAGTCATAACTAACTTGACTTGTGCCCAAACTACATGCAAAAAATGGTGCTAGAATTTTTTTTAATGAGCTGCTGTACGTGGACAATGTGAGAAAAATAGCACAATGAACATTTTTTCCCCAGGACTCATTTCTCTGAAACTTTTTGGGCCTGAACAGCAATTGTTAAAACCGTGAACTTAGGTGTAGTGGGGAAAGCCCATATTCTCCTTTTGAGGAGTGCACCCTTAGTTCCTTTCAATTTCTGTCACTTTTGGCATTTAGGAATGTGGTGCCATGTTCTGTTTAGAATTATGTGTAAGATTTTAAACCCAATTAAAATGTTCAGGATGGAGCTTTTTTTTTCTTTCCCTTAACAAAGAAATTTATAGATATTTGCCATGAATCTATGATTTATTGATTTCCCTTCAAAAGCTCTACACAGTTTTGGGAAGTGAAAATGTTTTTTCACTATTATAACAATGGTTTTCATTGCAGTGGTACAGCTATTTTGAATCTGTGCTTCAAATGTAATTCTTATATCCTGCTGTCCTCATCACTAAAACTTACTTCAAAGTAAGACAGGCATCAACTGGTAACCTAACCCTAACAAATACAAGTTCTTTTCACAAGTTCAAGCTATTAAAAGCAAAAACTGTTTAAAAAAAAATAAGGAAAAAAGGATTAAATAATGACTGTCGAATAAAATATTACTCACTGTTAGGCTAGGCAATTTCTCTTGCAACTTGTCTCGCAATTTTGTTGCCATTAATTTTACCACGCTGCAAGACAAGTTGCTCGACCGGTAACGTTTTGTGCAACTTGTCTCGCTTTGATGATCATGTGATGTCAAAGGGTTGTTTTCATTCGTTGATGCTGCAAAACGTTGCGACACAAGTTGCAGGGTAGATTAGATCTGCTTGTGACTACGCTGTACCTGTTTTTCATTCATCTCTGCCTAATTATTTAATTAATGACTTAGAACGAGTGCGGAAAAGAGCTTTATCAAATTACCACGCTTTTACAGTCTGTAAAATGGTACCTATACTGTTTAAATCATTAATGCATAGAAAATACGTCCCTAATATAACCAGGTGACTGAGGGCCAAATAGCTATGCATTGTCGCTGTTACGATTGATGACTCTGTCTTGGGACTCCTTTCTCAGCTTTTCATTCCAGCCCTTTACTATCAGTGCAGGAAGGCCTTGAGCACAGTACATTCCTAATCTTCTAACCAAAGAAAGATACAAAACAAATTCAAACTACTGTAATCATTTCATAGTTTAAAAGTAACCTTTTAATTATTTGACTTAAAGATGGCATATAACTTGTTCTCAGTGTGTTTGTGTGTGTGTGTGTGTGTGTGTGTGTGTGTGTGTGTGTGTGTGTGTGTTGTGCTGTAGTGGGCTGTGATGTGCTAGCTGTGTGGTGGTGTGTGTGTTATGTGGCTTGGGTTGGTTTGGTTACCACATTCAACTGAAAGTGCATGAAACTGGGAAGTGCATGATATTGTGAAAATATCACCTCACTCACCTCAGACTGAATTCCAACAGCATGTATCACAGCATCGTGCACAGACACAAATAAATGCTCTGTTCCTATTCTTGCTGTGAAGCCAGCTTTCTCCAACATTTCACGTATGTGGTCTACACAACAGCACAAGAAAGTATGTTAACTTATTTAAGCTTTATTTAAGAACAGGCATGAAGCCACTGAGTGTAGAAGTGATGTCTCGTTAGATGGAAAATGATTGGTCATATTCTTAGGAAAGATTGCAATGTTGCTATGAGCTGGGCACCAGAAGGTAAAAGGAGAAGGGGAAGGCCAAAAACCACTTGGAGACGTACAGTAGAGAAAGAAAGGCAAGAGGAAAGTTGGAGGTTGTGGGAAGAGGTGCGGACTGCAGTAACCAATCGAGAGGAGTGGAAAAGCTCTGCGAAGGCCCTACGTGCCACGAGGCACGAAGAGGATAGATGATGATGATTTAAGCCTTTTAAGGCTTAAATCATACTAATTAAAAAAATTAAAATTAAAATCATACTAATTATTGCAAGCTCAATGCAAACTCTCAAGTTCAAATTTCGACGAATGGTTTTGTTTTTTGCTGCTGTCAATCACATTAGCAGGGCAGGTCAAAGGCAACATCATACTTAGTGACTGGTGGATTTGAGTCCAGTTTGTCAGTTTCTCTCTTAAATGGCTGGTCAGCTGTCACTGAATTTGATTGACAGCTGTAAAAAAACAAGCAGTTAGAATTTAAAATCTAGAGTTTGCATGTTACTGAAAGGTGCAGTAAGATATCATGGTTTAACTCTAAACTCACATCTACAGTGTGCCAAGTAGAATTTCACTCCGATCTTTTCAAATTCTACACCAAGCTGACAATAAATGAAAACAAACAGTAGTTAGCAATTCCTGGTCTTACTCCTGTTACAATATGTTAGAAATAGCTCGCTTACTTCGTAAGTCACGTGACACTTGATTGTAATATAATCATCTCATGACTCTTTAGTTGTGATTCTCGTGTAACTCTCTAGACGTGCTCCATCACGATAGCTTACAATAAACCTTGGTGTGACTCCTGAAGAGCCGTTTTTCTGCCTCCTGATAGTAGACAAAACAGCACGTGATACAACTCCGTCCACATGTCATTGACAGTAGTCAACGAAATATACTTGCCTACCAATTCTACTCACAAAATCTTAACTAAAGTGTTCTACACACATGCTCCTATTTCATTATTTGAATACAAATTGTTTTGGTGCACAATATTATTATTCTTATTTTCCAGATCTACAGACTAGCAAGTCTTCAAATGCTGTATAGTGCTATCACACCACATAAAGACCTAGGGAGAACTAAATGCCTTAAAACGTGGCCATGCAGATGGACAGTTTGATCAGCACAGCAAACCAATTGGCACCTTCTGTGAGTACCGGAGCACAGATTACGTAAGCTTACGTAAAACAAAAGAAATAAAAGACAGGAAACAAAACAACTCCAAATAAAGAATATTCCCAAGTTACCAAAAATACAAAGCTTTCCGGTACCTGCAGAAAGACCCAACCAATTGCCATCCAGTGACACACTGGCGCATGGCTAGACATTGTACCTGTAACAGTGTATTGACTCCTTGAGTGTCAATAAAGTTAAATGTACTGCCGTCAACAATAACTGCATGAACTGGCATGGAATTATATCCCCAAAACTCTTCTTTGTTTTCATTGTCACTGAGTAGGTCTTGTAACTCCTGGAATGCATGGGAAAATAGAACTTCTCTTGAAATGGTCACATCAACTTGAAGACTTTGGAAGCTTAACTGTCCTTAAACTTAAATTTCTTAGCAAATTGGACTTCACCTATTATTCTCTTTACAGTATGTATGCAGCTTGCACGTGAAAAATGACACCTAAATCCTTCTGCTGAATTTGACACCAACACATCCACTTGTGAAGCGAGTGGGATGCATGCATGCGTGAGCTGGTTTTTTTTTTTTTGGTGATGGCACTACATACAAAAAGGCACTAACTGCTAAATTTTGCTCACAAATTTCTGGAAGAAACAGCAGAGCAGCTGCAATCTTTTCCCAATCAAAAATCACTTTTTGTTTTTCTAATTCACATTTCAAAAGTACTTGTGCTGAATACTCAGCATGCAAGATTTTATGCAATTATTTCAAGAGGAAGGTTATTTATTTTGATGGGAATTTTTGATTTAATGGTCTGCTATTACTTGGTGTGGTTCCAACCGATAAGCCCAGAGAGCTGGATCAAGAAGAAACTGACGTCATTTACTCACATTTAATTCATATGCAAAACACAGATTTGACAATCTGAAAGGAAAAAAACTCCCATATTGCAAACTAAAGCCACAATCACACACTCCATTTTTAAGCTAGTGAGTATTATAAATGACATCACTTTTCTCCTCAATCCAGCTCTCTGAAGGCTTGTCGGTCGGAACCGCACCAAGTAATGGTGGACCATTAAAAAAAAAAAAGCAGTTAAAATAGTCTTCCTCTTAAAATTACTGCTAAAAATTTCACCTGCTGAGCATTCAACACAAGTATTTTGGAAATGTGAAGAAAAACAAGAACTGATTTTTTTCATCACAGTAGCACTTTAATATCATCAACATATATATCTATCTATCTGCAATTGAATTCAGTCAGAGGTGATTTACTAAAATAAGTAAGTTGGAGCCACTTTCCCCTCATATTATAGAGTAAATCTTAAGACATGGATAAAGAATAATATATTTTCCAGATGTTACCTACAGATGTTAGATCTGCAAAAACCTCTAAATATTTTTAAAAACAAGATTTGCAAATGTGATCAAAGCTCATGATCAGTGGTGGACGATGCTTGCTCCCCCTTTTTATCATAATTAATTTTTATATGTTTTTAGTAGTGGTTATCACCAATAAATATATTATGTGATCAGCTATGACTAAATTATAAATTAAATTAATAGTTAGGTCTAACTAGCTTTGAGTAATATATAGAGGATATTACATGGCTGCACAGAGATACGACATTTCTCTTCGAGTGTTGAAAAATATTTCACAAGTGAGTGCAGCGAATGAGTGAAATATTTTTCAACACGAGAAGAGAAACGTCGTATCTCCAAGCGACCATGTAATATTCTGTTTATTATATAAACACCAATGAAATACCAAACCATTTCACTTTAATATTTTAAATAGTCTTAAAGTAGAACATGTCATAACTAAACATGAGAGAAGTACACGGCCTTAAAGCGTGGACAAAAAACAAATTCCTTTTTATTACAATGTAATAGTCTAAAATGATGGCCCTTAGAATTTTAGATTTCGAAGAAAGCCAGTTGTAAACATTATTTTTTTCCGCTCTCAAAGGCGTGATTTATTGTGTAACCATAGCAACAGTGATCTTTTCACGTGTGAAGATATGAGGTTTTTACGTGAAAGCTCACTTGGTATTTCATTGGTGTTTATATAATGATATTTAATATTATATGATTAGATATATTATATAGTTTTAATATTTTTAGTTTTGCATTGTACTTTCTACTTTATTTTTTTGTCCCCAAATTAGTATGGGATTTTTCCCAGGATTTGCATGTGGCATTGACACATAAATAAAATTTCTAACCAAAAAGAAGCAGAAGTTACCCCATTCTGCCTACAGCAGCACAGTCAGGAAAGGGAGGCCTAGTTATATCTCTACTCACTGTTGATAGACTTCCTGCATCAGATGCTAGGTATATGTTGTTAAAAGAACCGTACTTGCTTCCAATGCTGCTATGTTTGTTTGGATTCTGTGGATCAATTCCTGTCAATTCTATCAAAGAACTGCGGAAGTACTCTGAATTGGCATAAAAAACAGCTGACTCGAATCGGAATATCTTCACACCTGGCACTGCCTTTGCCTGAAAGCAAAGACAAACTTTAATTACTTTATAGATGCCATTCAAAAACAATAATTGAAGGGCTGTATACATAACCGACTGGTATTAGTGATCAAGTTGCAGCCAAACTTTGAGCAATAAACAGTCATATGCAAAAGATGAAGGCAATTCAATGAGACAGACAAATATATATATATATATATACATGTATTTTTTTTTCTTTCAGTCTCCCTCTGTTTTCAACTTGTAGCTGTCAATTTTTGCCTGCAACCAGTAACACAAATTATTACTTGCTTAAGTTATACACTGTTTGTAAGGGCTGGTTTTGGCTACTTTTGTGTTGTGTGCCCCTAGCCCCTTCAGAAGTTTAGGGACATGTGGGCAAGGAGCCATGTGATCAGATTTTGCTGCGTAAGCCCCTTAGTTCTCTGAGGTAATTGTTGTCTGAGCTCAGCAACTGTCAAACTTTATTTTTACAGGAGACAACAACAACCTTCATTTGTACTCAGACTAAAAAAAAGAATTATGTTGTAAATAATAGAAAATAATTTTACACAGATGTTACACGGGAGACGTTTCAAATTATATAAGTTTGATTGTTTTATTTTGAGTTTCAGTTTACAGTACATTTTGCAAACTTGTTTTTTGTATTATTATTACTACTTTAGCTGTACTGGCAACAGTGGCGGTGGTTACGGTGATGTTTGTGTGATATATTCCGAATTGCATTTGTTCAAGTGCCAATTTACAGATTAAAGACCTTAACTGCATGTCTACGTTAAGTTTGCTGTGTCCAACACCATTTATTGCTTGAAGTTTGGCTGCGATTTGATGAAATAACCAAAACGTGAAAAAAGTCACTAGTTAATTACTTACTTACCTAATCAGTTAATTAATTGGTGTGGAAATACCCATGTTGTCCAAAAGTTAAAAAATAGCTTGCAAAATTCTTAATTTCACCTAAAAACAGGCAAGCCTAACTGGAAAATGACATGACTACTAACTGAAGGAACTCTTTGAAGATCCCTGTAGATTCCAGTGTGTGGAATTTGACCAAGTAGTGTTGCTGGTGGTCTGAAATGTTGAAAGTAATCAATGATCAGTTAATTTTTCAACAACAGGAGAATGATATTGACACAATATAAATTAACCTTGATGATTTCCAAATGACGACAACAAGTGCCATGATGACTCCAACGCCTAAACCAACATCAATGCCAAGCAAAACAACTCCTAGCCAAGCTGCAAACCACACAACCTTGGAAAGGAAAAAACCCAAAATTTTTCCATGATATCAATTAACATAAATCACCACGCATGTCCACACCTAATTCAAATCGCATTTGGCTTTTTGGTTCCTTTGCCTACGAATGAATTTTAAAGGAATCACGTAGAGAACATATCTATCCCTAACCAAGTTAATGGCAAACATGAACGGGAAATAAATGACCTTTGACAACCACAAAAGCAAAGGTGAGTCTAAGGTTGGCATTTTGCCTATATTTCTGTTTCAATGAAAGCATTTGGTCATTTTACAACATTGCCTTCAATAAACGTTGGAAGTAAGGCCAGAAGTGCTGTTTCACACAATCTTTGCAGAGACAACTGTAAACATGCTTCTAAATTATTAGCTTACATTATCAAACTTCACAGCAATATTTCAGAATGATTTTTTTCAGGGCAGCTAGGAGCCATGTAGCAGCTCTCACAAGGTCTCACATCATCGGCTTGCTACCCTTCCAGACAACAGCAAAACAAACAACAGAAATAATGTGTCTATAATCCTATCAAAATTACAGTAGCAGCTGCTACACTAAACAGCCAGTGGGCTTACAAACTTACAGGCTTATAAGCTGCTACTAGGGGTGGGGGGGGGGCAGTATTTTATTTTGAATGATACTTGTAGAAACTAAAACTTGAAGTTTTTGTCGTCACTTTTGCGGACTGTTAAAAAAAAAGACTATAGTTGCAAAAATGGACTTGATTAAATAACCTAGTACCAACTTACAGCATCTGGCTTATATATTTTCCACAGCTGTCTTAGCCTGCTGAACTGACGGAACAAGCCTCTGAGTGCAACAACTACAACAGCTGCTAATATGGCCTGTGAGGAATACAAAGTAAATTGCAAATGGAGCCACCAATCTGTTAGTTTCAATTAACTTTATGAGGCAGCATAAAATAGATTAAGCAAAAACTTATAATGTCACCCCCTCTCTTAGCAGTAGTGGGATTATTATGCAGTAAAACTCACTGAAGTATCCAGGATTTTAACAGCACAGCACTGTATATAATTTACCACAATGTCATTTAAAAGGGGTCCATAATAACAATAGCAATATAATAATAATAATAATAATAATAATAATAATAGCAATTATTGTTATTATTATTATTATTATTATTATCAATAATCATAATAATAATAACAACAACAACAATGATAATAATAATAATAATAACAATAATAATTATTATTTTTGTTGTTTTTGTTGTTATTATCATTATTATTGTTATGATTATT
This sequence comes from Astreopora myriophthalma, assembly GCA_014634185.1. Taxonomy (NCBI): domain Eukaryota; kingdom Metazoa; phylum Cnidaria; class Anthozoa; order Scleractinia; family Acroporidae; genus Astreopora; species Astreopora myriophthalma. Next base: position 1,847,260 of record BLFK01000413.1, on the reverse strand, counting down.
GTTATTGTTATAAATTGTGGCAGAGAAGTCCTTGACATGCCAAATTCAAGCAGTTTCAATCCTCAGTATACAATAATTTAGATGGAGGTGCAGTATAATAATTATTTATCATAAAATATGTCTTTGATATGTATTACTCACCTTAGGTAAGTGATAAAACAATGGAGCTATAAACAGCAACACAAGGATAATAATCACGACAACAGGAATGGTACACAGCTGCAAGAAATAGTCAACAGCCAACAAAATTGACAACTTCCTGTTCCTTCCAAACAAATGATCATTACTGATTGTTTCTTGCATAATTTTTCCCTCTAAATGGAGAGATGTTTCACTTTAACTCGACTGTTGACAACATATTTCCAGAGTAGACTGTGACACAGTGACTGCGCTATTCTGATCACAAGGAATATTTTTATTACTTACAGTCGAGCTACATCACGCGTGACTAGTATCATCAAGACTGAAATGAATATTCCTATTACTCTTTAAAACTTCCGACATTTGATAGGAATCTTGAAAGTTAATTGTTATAAAAACTGCGCAGTATAAAAATGCTTAATACCTAAAAAGTAATTTCATGATGGGCTCAAATTAATAGGTTTAAATTTTCAAATGCTGCCCAGACAAAACATGAAACGAAATTTCAGAGCTTTCTGTTTTTGACATACAAAGGAAATATCCTCGGGAATTCAGAATCTTGAGAGGAAAGTTCAAAACTGTCACGCATATTTGAACACTCAACTCAAATTTAAAAAAATACTGGTTACGCATGATGTACGTAGCTTGACTGTAATTGCAACAGAGTTTTCCTTTTCAAAAGAAGCAGGAAGTGAATCACTGACAGGCCTTTTGCAGGCACAGACAATTTGGGCCCACAGTGCCCATTTCAGCACCAAAGACACAAATTAATTTATAGTTTAGTTCCTTTAGTTGCCGGCTGCTGAGCTCTTCACAGGCGGCGAAAGTCGCTGGTTGCATGCTAGCCTGAAAAGGAAAACCCTGCCCAAATCAAATTTTACATTCTCACTGATAAATAATTTACATATAATTATTACTGGCAAATTAAAATGTTCATGTACCTGGGTTCGAGCAATGCTTTCTTGAATGACGGATCTAGAGAGGGAACCACTAACCGGGAAGCAAGAGAAGAATGAACCCACAATGTTCGCTGAGCCACAGGCTATAAGTTCCTAATGGTGGAAAATGATTATAACACTTCAAATAACAACATTTAAGATTTTGACATCAACCCAAGACCCCCCCCCCCCCCC
>BLFK01000413.1:1826583-1845976 GCA_014634185.1 Astreopora myriophthalma | reverse complement strand
CTCTCTCTTCTGGACCCCTAACTAGATTAAGAAAGCATGAAAACAATAAATATCTGGTGCTACTTACGGCAGGTCTAAAACACAGGTCACAGGTCACAGGTCACGCCATTGTTTTACTAATAGTGAAACAACCCTAACCCCTTCCTAATGCTAACCTTAGGCCTAAATGCTACACTAAGAGAATGTTTAGGCCTAAGGTTAGTATTAGTGAAGGTTAACGGTAATGTTTCAGTATTGGCAAAAACGATAACCTCAGACCTGACCTGTACGTGACCTGTGTTTTAGACCCACCGTAAGTCGCACCAGGTATTTATTGTTTTCATCCTTTCTTAATCTAGTTAGGGGGTCCAGAAGGGGGGTTCACGTTTTGTACCGTCCCGTTGTACTCACTTTAAAAGAATTAGAATATTCTTAAATTTGACAATACCTGATTTGAATCGATGAAATAATTATTTCTTCTGGCAAAAACCTTTGCCAAAGAAATGTTTGTTGCAAATATAACAATGGCAATTACAATGGCATCAGGAATCATCTTTCCCATTAAGGTAAAGGATGGAGCAGATGGAACTTGGAACCTAAGCAAAGAAAGAGTAACTAGTTGAGCAAAACATGATTGATTTTTTTAATTGTCCGAGCTCATGTTAATCTCCAACCTCAACTTTTCCATATTAAGTTAATTAAACACTTCAGATTTCAAATAAATTTAAGCAGGGTATTTAAGCATCATCCTGTTCAACATTTGCAGCGAATGACTCCACCAGGACACATTCTAAGCAAACAAATTTGGGAGGTGGGGATTAATTACAAATTGTGTGGTTATTGTACGTACTAGCCATTAAACCATGCATCAGATAAACAGTCATGCATCAGGCAGTTCAGCTTCTATATATAGCTAGTTAGTACATAAATATACATGTAGGTCAGAAGTCATTGCTTTACCCATACTGGATCAGCCACACCCTTGCCCTAGGGCCCATACACACTAGGCTAACAAACTTTGTTTGGCCTTACCAAAAATCTCTGACAAAAATTGTCTCTGCCAAATTTTCAATTTGGTTATCGTGGGCACATTAGCTTAAAAACAGAACATACTTGTTAACCACATACATGTAGTGTCAATCACATGCCTTCTGCCTCAAGGCGAGATCTTACTTGATTGACGTTTTCCTTCAGATCATATGCTGTGTAAATTAATTGTAAAATATGTCAGTTTTCACACCTGACAAAAATTTTTCCTGCTCCAAAGCAGGATGACGGTGCCTTTGAAGTTTGGTAAGGCTTTACAAAATTTGGTAGGAGAAAAAAATCATTGGGTGCACTTGTATCACAGAATTGATGACAGATTTTTTCACAAAATAAACAAAAATGTGCCTTGTGTATACGGGGCATTAATGTTGATAATGTCTTGATCCTATGAACTAGTACATCTTGATGTGTGTAACATTAGCCTTACTCAAGGCTGAGCATTGTTTCAGTAGGGTAATCATCTGTGTTTTCTAATGGCCCGCTAGCTTCCCCTTGTACTGCTCCTTCGCCATGAGAACCTTGGAGTGTGAACTAGGGGCTCAAACTAAAGTTAGACTGGTACTCTTGAAATTTCTCATCAAGACCAACAAGGAACGACACTGATAGAAACAAACTCTCTTTAAATTAGGATGCTTTGGTCAACAATTGCAAAGAGTGGCACAAGTTACTTTATCATACCCTTTTGGGATATCTCCAAGGATTGGCACTTGAAATTTCTCATTCAGACTAAGAAGGTATGACACTAATGTTCCAAGAGCAACCTGAGAGAAACAACTGCAATGATGAATACAGTAAAGAATAAAAGAAAGAATGAAATAATAATATTCATATTGTTGCAGTACTTTGCTTGAAAAGGAAAATATATTAAGTGTGCTAATTGTTTCAACAAACTGATCATAGAGTAATAAAGAAATAGAGTATAAAGAAAAAATAATAAGCCATAAATTAAAAATAATAAATAAATTATAAAGAAGTTACAAGTGCATGTATTGTACTGTACTTTCAGCACCCTGAATTAAAAATAACAATGCCAACTTTATAAAAATTAATTATTGCTGTTACATACCACAATTAACTCAGCTGGTATGGGAAATTTCATTCTATGCTTCAATTTTTCACTGATAAACTTGAGTAAAATCAAAAGAAGAATGCAGATGACTCCAGTGATGATCGCTCCAGGTATAAACAATGTAATATTCTTGAACATATATATGTAAGTCTGGTAAACAAAAAAAACAAATTCTCCTTCAACACTTCTCATCAAACTGTCTACACAAACTCCTGTATGACAACATTGTTCTTTAAAGTAATCAGGGGATTTGTAATAATTATCAAAGTGTCACATATGTCTCACCAACTGAAAAAGCAAAATGTAATTCACAGCAAATAATATTATTATAACAAAAGAACAAACAAAAATAAATGAATATTATGTAGATAGTCACAATATACAAAATGATCGAAGGCCTGCATGGATGTGTTGTAGTTCAAAATGAAATTCACGGTAAAATGGTTTCAAACTAGTTTGCCTCCTTATTGTAGTTATTCAGAGGGTTTAGGTGATCATATTTTAGTCAAGACACCTGTGAACTTGCAAGTGACCTGAGCTCCAAGTTAGCTCGATAGCTCAGTTAGGACAGCAATGTGCAGCGCAGGTCACAGTCAGTGGGTTTGAGTGGGTAACCCTAAAACCCGGAAACTGGAAACTGGAATCCAGAATCCGGAATCTTGAATAACACTGGAATTAGGCCTAAGAAGTTTTGTTTAGCCCTAATTAGGCCTAAACAAAAGTTTTTAGGCCTAATAATATACATGCAAAAATTTCACCATGCTGATCATGATTGGCTGAGAGCATTTAATCCCAAACAGTGCAGAAAGTTGAAATTGAGTGCAAAAAGTTGAAATTGAGTGCAGAAAGTTAAAATTAAATTTTTGCATGTATATTATTAACAAGTAAGCAAATGATTTCGAGCGCAATTTGGAATAATTAAGCACTTGTAAATTTTTCAACGGCTACAAATTGCACTCATCCTACGGGCTCATGCAATTTTTTGTAGTCTTTGAAAAATTTACTTGTGCTTATATTCCAAATTGCACTCGAAATCATTTGATTACCTATGCTAATTCCAGTGTTATTCCGGATTCCGGATTCTGGGTTCCGGTTTCAGGTTTCCGGGTTTTAGGGTTGCCTGGTTTGAGTCCCATTCAAGCCTAGACTTTTTTCAGGCTTTTTGCAACTGCTCAAGGTGCTTAATTAATTATCCTGTAACTGCAATGATCACACTTTACATCATTACGTATCCCTAGTTCAAATAAATTATATGAAATTTCATATTATTCTCCATCATACAACCCTGCGATTTATGGCTGCTGCTGTGTAAAACTGTTTTCAAAATGTCTCTATCATAAACGTACACACAAATCACAAGAGCTCACATGGCTGGAGGTAATACCCAGCTTTAGAAGCACCAATTAAGCAGCTAAGCTAGAGTATCGACCCCCCCCCCCACCCAGTCCCCCAAGACAGGAAATTAGGCAATCCCAGGGTTATCCCCCACTGATGTGCCACTAGGGTCCATCTATACACCTGGGAGGAGAGAGATAGTGTGGAACAAAGGCTATTTGTCAAAGGAAACAAATGGTGGCATGCAGGGCCAATTAGCTCATTAAAAGTCATCAACCCTCAGGTCGAGAGAGAATCTGGTGTGCTTATTTTTACTCTTGCCGTCCAATTGTTTACACACTTTCTAAAATCTCAAAGCTCAAAATCAATTCTTTGGAAATGGTCCCCTATCCACATACCATCTAGTTTTTTTCTCTAATCTGCCAAACCCTGATCATTATTAAAACTCTGACCACAATTTCTTTTGTTTTTTTTTTGTTTGTTTTTGTTTTTGTTTTTGGCTTCCTTGGAAAAAGGTGTACTTATGTATTGCTCAAATCTACTCTAAATAACAAACCTTAACTGCAGCAAACACCCCTGAGTATCGTGGAACATTCAAACCAAGAATGTGTTTCACTTGGCTGGTAAAAACAAGAATGGCAGCACCAGTAGTGAAACCACTGATGATTGGATCAGACAAGTACACAGCCACAAATCCAAGCCTGAAAAGACCCATCCCAAACTGTAGCAAGACACAAATAAATTAATTTAGCAATCAATTTTGACAGACAGATTGACTGAGTCACTGACAGATGGTCTCACTGACTGACCAACTGACCAACCAATCAATCAACTACAGGTCTGACTGATACTTTTTAAAACAACATGAGGGAAACACGGCAAGCTAGCAAACACAAAAGCTGCAATAACTTATAACTTTGGAAGAGTTGCAACGCACCTGAAAAAGACCAACTAGCATTGACAGAGCAACTGCCACTTCTAACTTCTTTTCATCCAATAAGTCCTGCTGACTTCGAAAACTATTGTTTGTTCCCTCTTTAGAAATGGCCCTGTGCAGGATACCAGCTCCTGATGAATTGTCACTTGGCTGCAGAGTAGGAGCAGCAGAAGGTAGAGAAGAATTAATTTGCCCTACTTCACGATTTACAACATTACCCACCATCAGACAAACCACTGCAAATGCACCTGATTGAAAAAAAGATTCCAGTAAAAAAAATTAAATATAATAAACAAACAAAAAGAAAACAATCAGGGTGTAATAACAGTTTAAAACAACAACAATAACAGAATAAATCACAAAGAACACTAAGTAAAAAACGTTCCTAGTCAGAGCTTTGTTTACTCTTGGATTTCTAAGCCTATGCAGCTAATGTCTCCAAGCATTAATTTAGCCACCCAACCATGAGATTACACAAACTATGTGCCCCACTCTTTGTGAACAGTGTGTGGGTCTGTTAACATACCACAAAGTTATTTACTAGTAAGGGTTGTGAGTCGGTAAAAAGAAACCTGGAGTCAATTGTGTGGATAGTTCACTTTTAAAGTTGGCTCATTTTAACAGAAGAGGCCCTGTTAGGGGTTTTAGGGATAAGGGATAACTGGCAAAATAATTTTAGATGTAAGGGAGAACTGATTAAATAATTATAGGGATAAGGGATAACTGAGATAGTTTTGACCCAGTTTTAGGGATAACAGTCTCGGCAATTTCAGGAACAGCAGTCCCAGTGGTTTTAGGGATAGGGGATAACTGGCCCCAGAATTTTGGGGATAAAGGATGACTACCCCTCCCCCCCACCCCCCCTAAGAGGGCCTCACAGAAGAATTATCTGACCTTTCTAATATTATTTTAATTTATAACATCAGCACTTTTGCTTAAAAAGATGCTACTAAAAGACTCCTTTGAAATGAACATGAGTTATCTCTGCGGGTATTTACGGCAGTCAGGCTTACCAAGTGATATATGCCGTGAGGTGCCCATTGCCATGTAGACTAGAAGAGGAACAAATGCAGTGTACAAGCCTGTGACAGCTGGTAGTGAAGCTAGCAAAGCATATGCAAGACCTGCAAACAATGTGCATCAGTCAAACTCAGACAGTCTAGAAATTATTGACCTAACATATAATCAAGAAATAATATGCAGGGCTCTTTGCTCCAAGTTGAAGAGTACAAGACAATGACTCCATGCTCCAAAAGTACATTGTAGTTCAGGTACCACAATCTCAGTTGAAGACTGTTGATGTTATATAATAATAAAGAATTATTAAACTAAATTTGTGACGACTAGTTGGAAGAAAATCTATTTTCTGTTCACATTTGCCTAGCGCGTCATAAAAAATTGTAATATTTTAACGAGCGCAGCTTTATCTTTAAGCGCGATTTCGAACAAAGTTCGTACATTCAGTAGAACCCAAGATATAAATTGTCGGATATTTTACATTCGGGTCGACCGTTTGCGTAATATTGACTTTTTTTTACATTATATTCTTTGGAAAACTAGAACTGCTTAGTGAAATTGTCATTCATTGAGAAGACAGTCCAATGAGTTTTACGCTAACTGAAGAAAGTATGTTTTACCGGCTGGCTGTTCAAATTGATCACATTGCGCGCATTGTGATATCCCAATCTGTCAACTTGAATTGATTTGAAAACACCACTTTGATAGGGCTACCCTGGTAAATATTTTCATTGTTGAATTTGAGATCTCATTAAATTGCCAATTACCGTATAGTAGTAACATTGTATTCTTTTCCCGCTCTGTTTTAGGGGTTTTATCCTCACTACACTGATTCATTTGTTTGTTTTTCTTCTCTATATAGTATTTTACAAAGTTTTGGATATTACATATGCATAAATAATTTCTCCCTTGGCAAATGTTTATCACATAGCACTCGGTAAAAGGGCAATAATAGAAACCTACAAGCCTTAGACTACGTATGGATGACTCTTTCAGAACCTAAATGTTGTTGCTATGGCAACTACTGACAGAAATGCTTGGCTTGTTTTTTGAACCTACCTGACTTCTAGAGTTTTCTTTGTTTTGGGGGAAACAGAGTACACATCCAAGGAGTTTCAACTGACAAAGCCACAAGGATATCTGTGCATAATTTTCGAAGGAATTCGCAATTTTCATTTTTGACGCGTATTACATTAATGTATGTATAAAATTTGATGATTTTTTTCCTAACAGCGAGAAAAAGAAAAATCCTATCCATGTGCCAATTTTTAAAAAATTCCCCGTCTGGAACGCGCCCAATATGCGTTTTAAGATCACTCAAAAATCTTTGTTTTTCGTGACGTCATCAAAACAGAAATTCTTCAAGTTAAGGTACTGCGTTTACGCGCGCTCGCGCCATTCGTACCCATGCTTCGCGCGCCAAAAAAACTATACAGAGCCACCTTAAATCTGCATCAACGCCTCAAGGCGTCTTGTTCCATATTGGGTGGAGCCGCAAAATCCCATGCGGAAATAGCTTTTCTACCTACGCGGTCATTATAAAGCCAAAGCGTCGTCACAGAATTAAATCAAACTTGGTTTTTTATCACGATTTATCACTGTTAATGTGGATGGTAGATAAACAAAAACAAATAATCTCGTGCGGTCAGTTTCCAAATTCTTACAACCAGCAAAATAATGATTCATCCAAATGTGAGGGTCTCCCAGGGGTTTTGGGGAATAAGGGAACATGGCTAATTTGAATTGGGGAACAGGGGAACGAAGACAAAATATCTCAGGTAACAAGGGAACATAAACCATTTTAGGGATCAAAAAGCTCGGAAAAAGTTCGGGATTAATTTCGGGAACAAGGGAACACAAGCAAATTTTAAAGGGAACAAGGGAACAAAGACGACCCATGGGAGGCCCTAGCTCAAATGTAGTCCGCAGCACCTATTTGAACTTTGGCCAGTCACAAAATGCCTCACGAAATTTTGAACCATTCACAGGGCTTGGTCTTGAGAATACGTAAAGGTGATTCCATGATTCGAGCGCGGGACTAAATAACCACGAGTCAATTTTTCAAAAGCTAACAAAATTGGACGATACCGTAAGGCGAGTGCAATTTGTGGTCTTTCCAAAAATTTAATAATGTGCATTCCACAATTTCGAGATACTTATCATAACTCAGCTCCGGCTCATGCAATTCGCTGTTTGTTTTGCAAAGTGTTCGGCTCTCCGGGTTCGTAATTTTCCATTTCATCGGCATTTTCCTTTTCCAAACACCATGTTTTCTCAACGGGCAACCCAAAGCAGTGCTTTTAACAGTGCTGTTGTTTCCACAGCTGTTTTTGAGCTCAGAAACCAACACAAAGCGCCCGCCATTACATTTCTTTTCGCTTGCAACTCGTTTGTTTGTGCACGCGCCATCAAGTGAATTATTGACCAATCAGAATTAATTTCAACCAACTGCCTGCCTTCGCAGTGACAAGGTGATGTTACACGAGCCGATTTTTAACGCAACCGTTGCTTTAAAAATCGTTAAAAACGATGCCATCGTTGCGTTAAGAGTTGTCTCGTGTAACATGGCACGCAGGGCAATATTTAACGCAACACTTTGTTGCGGCAACATGTTGCAGGTTTTTGAAAGCGATTCAAAAACATGCAACATTGTTTCCCGAATTTTGTTGGTGTTGGTGCGTGTAAGTATACCCCCGCCGCCGACTTTTAACCCAACATCGTCCCAGAATGCACCACGGAGAACCGAAACTCATTGTCCGCCATATTTGTCGCCCGGGATTCGTCGAGCAGGAGCCTGGGTTCAAGTGTTGCGAGCAATGTTGCATTAAAAATCGTCTCGTGTAACATACCGTTGCCGCAACAAAGTTGCGTTAAAACTTGTCTCGTGTAAGTAACATGGATTAAAACTCGGCTTTGAAAAATCAGCGTTAAAAATTGGCTCGTGAAACATCTCTCTTAAGGTTATGCGTCCGCGTCAACGCCCCCAGGGGTCTTGTTTTCTTATTTTGCATATAAGAGACAATTGCCAGAAAGTGGTCATTTCTTCAGTTGATTTCTAAACCGCACTTCATAAGGCCATTTCTTTCATTCATCATTCCTTTCACGGGAAAACATGCATGAGCCCAACAAATTGGCCTGCTCTCAACTGTGTTGCTTCATAGCTCAGTTGGTAAGAGCACTACACCGGCATCGCAGAGGTCGTGGGTTCGAATCCCGTTAGAGTCACTTGAATTTTTCAACTGCATATTGCTTAAATTGTCCAGAAAGTGTGACGATTATTTCTTCAGTTGATTTCTAAACCGCACTTCATAATCATTTCTTTCATTTGCTAAATACTGTATATCCGTTATTGACCAAGCGTCAGGTTAAGACGGCTGGATATCGGCTAAGTTTTTTTTTTTTTTTTTTGCGTTTTTATGGACCTAGGCTAAACTTCTCTCTCTTACGTCTTCCGCAAGACAAAACCGCTTCCATGCCTTCGTATCTCTTCGTGTTTTATCCACTTCTGTTGCAAAATAAACTCCCGGAACTCGTCTACGTCTTCTAAAAATTGTTTAAGCAAGACACTGGATATTTTAAGGCCGAGTGTATTTGCGCTCCAAACGTACTTTTAACTTCCTTTCCCTTCTTACCCACTTAATAGTCTACGAAATTACCGTACAACAAAAGCCGGCATGCTGATATCGACCGAACCAAACGTAACCGCGCCTGCAGAGTCCCAGCATGCAATAGGCCTAGTGCCCAGTCCTAACAGTACGATACTACGCCCACTGCGCTCTTACCTTGAGGAATATGCATAATAGCGACCGTTAAACCTCCTGCTATGTCGTGTGCAAGATCCGTTCCAAAATTATAGTCAGGTAGCCATTTTACTATTGGGAACCAGGATTGCAAAACATACATACAAGTAAAGTTGGATGGCAAAAATTGTCGCTTTAAGGTTTTGGCAAACGATGGTGGTTCGAGTTCAACACTAGGCACGTATTCCTCCATTCTCATGAACGATTCAGTGAATTCTTGCTCATTGTACACATGACGGCTCAGGTTTATCCTGTACCGTCGCCGGCGTCGACCATTCCTTGCAGCCTGAACTTCCGATGATATTTCTGAAGCCATCATTCGTAAATCCAGGATTTAACTTAAGAACAATAAGCCTAACCCTACAGGTCGATGGGCGATCCGTTTGTCTCTGTTTCCTTTGACGATTGATTTGAGCCATTTTATACGCAAGAGCATGAGTGATTTTCACATGCACACTCACGGAAGTTCAGCACATAATTATCTCAGCTGTAATTTTCGAAAATATTATTTTAAACCCGGTGAAGTAGTTGAACAACGTGAATGGTGTGAGCCCGTGACCACAACGTGACCGTTTTCGTATTAATCCATATCCGATAACAAGCAACATTGCACGCCAGGATAGTGAATGGTAGTGATAATGAGCTGCTGTCCACCTCATAGACCAATCTCTCAGCGTCACTGCGTAGCGCCTTTACCCGAGTCACTGCGTAGCGCCTTTGCCAAGTTGTCGCAGGCCTACGCCAACTTGGGTCCGCGTGGCCTGCTTTGCAGAAAGTACTCAATGAGGCGGAGTATCAATCAGTCAATCAATGGCATTTATTTATACACGGTGACTATAGCAGTGGCAGCCAGTAAGCCATTATAATATTTAACGAAGAGCTATCTTGTAAATATTCTTCGATGTATGGAGGCGGTTGCGTTTACAGGTCGAATTTGGGAGGAGTCGAAATCGCTGGGGGGACAAAACGTTCGCAATGAAATATGTCGTCTTGTTTGATGTGGTTTCCCCCCAACAGAGGGAGTGCTGCTTGACAACACCAATTCACTGCAGTATATTTTGGTACTCTACCCCCCGAGTCTGCATTTTACCCCTGGTCTTCATTATACCCCTGGTCTGTGGTCTGTGGTCTGCGGTCTGCAGTCTGCAGTGTGAGTTTCATCACATTGACCAATTTCATAACTCTTTTTGGCGTGTGAAAGTTTCCTGCGTTAAAAATTGTGTCTGGTGGAAAAGGCCTTGATTACAATACGGGAAGCTAGGAACTATTTCAAATGTTAAAGCTCTTTATTTAATTTATTTTTAGTTGACCACGGAACAATTCATCGGCCAATTAAAAAATGTTATCAAACTGATAAGTCAGCTACAGATTAAAACTAATAAGTTACTTCGCTTGCTACCCTAACGTCCTTACCTTTAAAGTCTAAAATCTAAAAAGCGGCTTTCCATGAATGCCGTATTACGGCGGTTTTTCGTTTGAATTGTTTAAGGGACTCTTCTTTCCTTAGTTCTAAGACCAAACTGTTCCACAAAACCGTGCCACTATAGCTGAAGCTAAGTTCTGCAGAAGTTTGCGCGGTAGCGGAACATTGAGCTTCGGCTCCGAGCCTCTCAAACAGTAAGCGGATCACGCGATTGAAGAATTTCGAGGCAAGATAACGAGCTAATCCCTGTAGGGACTTCAATACCATTATGACTCTTTTAATGTGTCTTAGAGAGGCTAGGTTTTTCGACCCTAGTGATTTTTAAAAATAGATTATTGGCATCAGGGTCATATTTTGAGTGGGTTAAGACACGGGCTGCTCATAAGAGAACAGGTAATCACCAACAAAAAAATACCCGGGGACAGTCTAAGTAATAACTATGACTAGTTTACTCGAAATAATCAGTAATCAGATTAGCGTCGTGCGTTTGATCACTCATATATTTGGTACAGCACTGTGATGACGTCATACCACATGAACATTCTACTTCTACAACGGTCGAAACGATCATAGCGGTGATTGAAACAAGAGTTTCACCGTGTAACACCACTTTGTGAAACTTGTTTCGCGGCGCCATTACACATAAGTTTCAGGCAAAAGTTTCAACGCGTAACAGCGGCCTTAGACTAAAAGGTTTGCTACTTTAAGTATGAGTAGAATTTGAAACGTGCGCTCTTAGCAGCAAAGGCCATTTCCAATATCGCGAGCTGAGATCTTCACTTGCTATAGGACTACTTAGTATACTTTATTAAATAAATCCAACAAACTACAGCTTTTGTCGGTACGTGTTTGACACAAGCCTCTCCCCGATGAATGCATGGTATTTTTGTCACACTTGACTGTGGCCAAATTAAAATAAGGTCAATACAGTGGTGGAAAAAATTATTGTGGACCATTTTTATCCCATTGCTTTAGTCTTTTTATTCAACACAGATGATCCCTTGCATTGTGCATACCTGTATGTGATTAATGATGCAAATCTCAAGAAAGTCGCTTATGGTTACCAATATATCCATTGAGCACAGGCGCCTGGAGAAAATTGTAATTGTTTTCCTTTTCATCTGTTTACATTAGCAGTCAACAATTCCTGTGAAAGGAACTGACTCTTAAATCTAATTCTCACTGTAGTGACAATGTTGCAGAGTAAAACAATTTTCTTACTGCTTGGACTCTCTTTTATATTGAAATTCTTTTCTCAGCTTTTCATTCCAGACCTTTACTGTCATTACAGGAAGGTCTTGAGCACATTGCTAATTTTATACCTAAAGAATGACAAGAGATGCTAATTCGAATTACTGTAATCATATGGTAGTTTAAAAATAATGGACTAATTTTTATCTTGGGGCTCTTTTCTCAGCTTTTCATTCCCGCAGACTTTTACTTTCATTAAAGGAAGGTCTTGAGTACATTGCCAATCTTCTACCTAAAGAATGATAAGAAATGCAAATTTACATGACTGTAATGGTAGTTTAAAAATGACCTCTTAAGTACCTGACTTAAATACTGCAGGCCTGGGCTGTTCAAATGGTGGATAACGCTATCCACTGGATAAATCACTAACCACTGGATAAGCGATAACAGAACCAGTTGAGTTATCCATCGGATGGCACTATCCAGCCTTTCAAACATCGGGGGGGCAGGACAAAATTAATAAGGTTCACTGGCAAGGGAAGATGGAACGGATTCCTACATTTGACACGTGGAAGGTCATACAAGCATATCAAACCTAGCACACAAGTTATGACCATAGCTACTGCAAAAGAAAGTTGTCGCTCTGCTGGACATTGACATGGTAGCCAAGAGCCAGTGAAAACATCTGCAATTTCTTTGTCAACACTTTCTTCTTTCCACTCAAGCAGCAAAATATTCACAGACACTTCTCCTAACATGTTGGCTCTTTAATTAATCTCAAAAACACAGGTTGACTCCATGGCCGTTTTTATACTCGACATACTAGAGACGCAAAATCCGTCCAGATGAATGATCCGTCTTACATTTTATTCGTCTAGTGTAAAGACGGGACGAACTCTGTAAAATGCATAATACTTCTGGGACGAAACTTGGGCAAACGTTTGTTCTGCGTCTGTTAAGTTCATCCAGTATAAAGACGGGAACAAGATTCATGCATTATGCGTCTGGATGAGCTACTGTACTCAAGTTAGTGTGTCTTCCAAGACGCACTAAAATGGATAGTTCGTCCACGTTCGTCCGTCTTCAGTGTCCATCATGAGGTCTGACTCGGTGGTCATACCACTGATGCAGCCGGCCGCTGCACGCCTCAACTCGCTGACGGTCTAGGTCTGCAACAGATTGTGCGGGAACCTACTAGAGGTGGTAACATCTTAGACCCTGTCCTGACTAATTTACCTGCCTCAACGCTTGCTAACCTGGGTACTTCAGATGATAACCCAGTATTGATAAAACTGCACATGCCCGTGTTCAGAGATAAGATATACGAGTGCTATGGCAGTGCCAACTATTGGGGTATGCGTGGTTACTTCTCTGCAGTTGACTGGTCAAACTTCTCATCTGACGACCCTGAAGAGGCGTGTATTAGGGTGTTGGATATCATTTCTGATGCAATGAACCTGTTTATCCCTAGTAAATCCATCACCAGAAAAACCGGGGATAAAGCGTGGTTTGATGACACACGCAGAAAACTGCAAGAAGGAAACGGCGTCTCTTTAGGAAATGCAAGATGAGTGACCGAGAGAAATTTACTCATGCAAGCTAGACGTCTTTATAACCTTGCTGAGAAACAAGCTAAACGCGACTATAAAAACAGACTCAGAGGGGCTTTCTGATTCAATGTTAAGCAGAAAGAAGTGGTGGGGGATCGTGAACTTGCTTTCTGGTAGATCGGGTCGTTCGGACATCCCTGCAATTGAGCAAATTGGTGCTGTCTATATAACAGCTAAAGATAAGGCCAATGTGTTCTGACGGAAGTTTACTGAGAAATGCAGACCATCAAATGCAGATGTCCCCGCTCCCGCTCTTGGAAAAACTACATCATGCGAGCTGGAAAATATTAATTTTAGGCCAAGAGGTCAAGAAGATCCTTAGAACTCTTAATCCCAACAAAGCCTCTGGCCCCGACCAAATTCCGGCCAGGATTCTGATTGAATGCTCGGCCGAATTATCAGGCCCTCTATGTCACCTCTTTCGTCTCTGTTTTTTTCAGTTCTGGTGTGTTCTCGAATCAGTGGAAATTGGCCTCTGTAACTCCGGTACATAAGAGAGATTCTAAAGCTGACCCCTGCATGTATCGACCAATCTCTCTACTTTGCATTATCAGCAAAGCGATGGAAGCAGTCGTCAACAAACAACTTCGAGAGTACCTATATCGAAACAGCCTGATGTCATCCAGACAGTATGGCTTTAGACCAGGCCACAGCACTGATGATCTGTTGACTCTCTTGTAAAAGAAGTTGAACACCGTGTTAGCAAGGGAGGTGAGATCTGTACAATAGCCCTTGACATCAAGGGTGCCTTCGATTACGTCTAGCATAATGGCCTTCTCGAAAAATTGCAATCTAAAGGTGTGTCTCCGGAAGGTGCCTTTCCTGGCTGCAGAGCTACCTTACTGGAAGATCCATTACCGTTGTCCTTTGTGGCCAGTCCTCTGATCCACAGTGGATAAATGCATCCGTCCCACAGGGCTCTATCCTTGGCCCCACTCTATTCTCAGTCTTCATTGATGACCTGCTTGACGTTTGCCACAACGGGTTACTTTTATACGCTGACGACTCCACTCTTGGTGAGATAAAAGCCTGGGCTAATAAGTGGAAAGTCACGTTTGACACAACGAAGTGTAAAGCTATGGTACTGTCCCGAAAAAGGCTTCCATCCTCTCGAAATTTAGTTTTTGGTGGCTACAAACTGGACATCCTCGGCGTAACCTTTGGTAGCAAGCTGGTGTGATCCAAACATCTTTCCAAGGTATCTAAAACAGCCGGCCAAAGGCTTGCCGCGCTCCGCAAGATCTCGAGTATTCTGGATTCCGAGGGTATAGCCACCGTGTTTAAAGCACAACTGCGCAGTGTCGTGGAATGCTCTTCGCTGTGTTGGATGAATGCTTCGCCTACCAATCACTCCCTTCTTGATAATATTCACAAGAAAGCCCTAAAGATCATTGGAACTAACTAAGCTACTGCCCGTGCTCATTTAGCATTTACAAGTCTGCTTCACAGGCGGCGGGTTGCTGCAACCACACTTCTCTACAAGATGCAAACTAGTAATTGCCCTGCCGATCTTGGTTCCATGCTTCCGCCACCATACGTGATGCGGCGAATCACACGCAACAGTTTGTCCATGCCAATTCATGCTCTTTCCCTTCCTGTGGCCAGTACGACCTCTTGGACAGAAGTTTTCTGTACACTGCGCTCAGGATTTGGAACAACCTGCCTGATAATGTTGTCAGTGTCGTCCATGATTCTGGAATTCAGGCCTTCAAGCGTCGCGTGCATAAGCACCTGTTGACCTCCGGAGTTACGTAATTGTTGTTTTAATGTTATTATTTTATTTGCCAATGTATTTTCATTTTTCCTTGCTTGTAAATAAATTTTGAGCTACAGTGAGCCATTTATTGGCCTGTCGGGGCTTTTCATCTCCGTAGGCTAAGCTTACTATTGCACATATTAATAAACAACAACAACAAAAAGATACCTATAATACGTCTCTAGTATAAAAACGGCCAATATTTTCACGCAGAGATGTGTGTCCCAGGAACCATCCTTACGCACAGTGAAAAAATATCTTAAGTTCAATAATACAGAGTATAACATACACGTACTGATGGATTGTAAGGTCCAGCCTCCACGTTCATATTAGCTGACTCAGTATCACTCATCCCAGGAGACATATTAGACACAACCTAAGAACGTACAAGTAACACATGAATACCACAACTGAATGTCAAAATGGAAAGCGCATTACCTGAAAATATGCACTCACCTCAGAATGAATTCCAACAGCATGTATCACAGCATCGTGCACAGACACAAATAAATGTTCCGTTCCTATTCTTGCCGTGAAGCCAGCTTTCTCTAACATTTCACGTATGTGGTCTATGCAACAGCACAAAAAAGTATATCATTATTATTATTTTTTTTTTTTACAGCTTTCAGCAATGCCTTAATCATATTAAATATATTACTTGAACAAGAAAATGTCTTTTTTGGTGGACGTCAATCAAAACGGCGTTGAAACTATTTTGTGCCCCGGACAATAGTTTCAAGGCAAAGGTAAATGAAAAATGCCAATTCTACTCATTCTCAGAAGCTGCTTCTTTTTGTCATAATTAATATAATTAATCCAAAGAGAAGCAGCTTCTGAGAATGAGTAGAATATATAATATATATATCTGGGATACAAGAAAGATGCTCATTACATGAGCAGTTTGTGGAAATGGCTATAAGATAATTTTATTATGTTTTAACTCTTAACTAACTCACATCTACAGTGTGCCAAGTAGAATTTCACTCCAATCTTTTCAAATTCTACACCAAGCTAAGAATGAATAAAAACAAAATAGTTAGCAATTCCTAGACTAACTTGTCCTTATGTCATCAACAGTATAACGAGAGTAGTAAAAAAATATGCCATATTCTCAACCCCCTAAATCCCAAGTGTTATGCACACATGCTCCTATTCCATTATTTGAATACACATTGTTTTGATGCACAGTTATTCACACGTATCATGTCAGTCCAGAGTACTTATTGCCCAGGGGTGAGTTGTTCTAAGCAGTGTTGAGTGTTAATCTGGGATAAATACCATGAAAACCAGCAGGATTTAATCTAGGGCTAGCGCTAACTTGGCTTCGAAAAACTTGACCCAGATGTCTTCAAATGCTGTTTCAGTGCTTTTACACAAGTGCTACTACGATCAAAAATCACTTTTAGTTTTTCTTCACATTTCGAAAGTACTTGTGCCGAAAACTCGGTATGCGAGATTTTATGCAATTATTTCAAGAGGGAGACTATTTATTTTGACAGGAATTTGTTGATTTAACGGTCCGCCATTACTTGGTGCGGTTCCGACCGATAAGCCCTCAGAGAGCTGGATCGAGGAGAAAGTGACGTCATTTACTCACTAGCTTAAAAATGCAGTGTGTGAATGCGGCTTAATTAGTATGCAGAACACGGATTTGACCATCTGAAAGCAAAAAACTCCCGTGCTGCATACTAAATAAGCCGCAATCACACGCTCCACTTTTAAGCTGGTGAGTAAATGACGTTACTTTCTCTTCGATCCAGCTCTCTGAGGGCTTATCGGTCGGAACCGCACCAAGTAATGGCGGACCGTTAAATCAAAAAATGCAGTTAAAATAAACAGTCTTCCTCCCGAAATTACTGCAAAAAAAAATCACCTGCTGAGCATTCGACACAAGTATTTTCGAAATGTGAAGAAAAACGATAACATGCCTTTCTCCAGAGACCATTCGAGAGCTAATACCTTCAAAAGATGGCCATGCATATGGACAGTTTGATCAGTATTAAGCAGACCATCCAGTCACACACAGGTGCATGACTAGACATCGTACCTGCAACAGTGTGTTGACTCCTTGAGTGTCAATAAAGTTAAATGTACTGGCATCAACAATGACTGCATGGACTGGCGTGGAATTATGTCCCAAACAATCTTCATTGTTTTCAGCATCACCCAACATGACTTGCACCTCCTGGAAAGAGAAAATGCAACTTCTTTTGAAATGGTGACATCAACGTGAAGCTTTTAGAAGCTACTGTGCTTAAATTTAAATTTCTTAGCAAACTGGTCTTCACCGTAATTCCCTTCACAGTCTGTTTAACAAATTGACGTCAGTTTTTTATGCGTCTGTCCTGTTATTGATCATGAATTTCGTCATCACATTGTCAAAGTAGTCTACCGCCGAGTGGATCCGCAGACTACTTTGACAATGTGATGACGAAATTCATGATCAATAACAGGACAGACGCATAAAAAACTGACGTCAATTTGTCGAATTGTCGAATTGCGCGCGCTCGCCCGCTGACGCGTCGCATGAATTTCAAATTCATGTGTCTGTCCGCATATTGACCATAAAAATTAGCCAATGAGCGCGCGTGAATTTCTGCAGTTATCGTAAAATGCAGTTCGCACATGAAAGCTGACACCCGAATCCTTCTGAAACCAACATGTCCACTTGCACAGTGGGTGGGTTGATTGCATGTAAGAGCAGGGGTTTCAATAGAAGTCGTTTACCAGCAGTATACCACTGCCTACTTTGTCTCTCACCACCACCTAGTTCATCTCGATTTTCACTAAAAATCCAATCATAAACTTGTCAAACCGCTGCCTACAAGGGGCTACCATGGATTGCTATTTCAAATAAAGTTGTTGAAACCCCTGGAGAGCTTTTTTTTTTTTTGGCAATAGAGCTGCAAGAAGAACAACTTGCTACAAGTTTCAAATGCTTCCAACTCTTCTCAGTTAGGGTGGAACTATCATTTACTATTATTTTTAGTGCATCAGGGAGAAAGCTGTATTTCCAAATTATACCTCATTACACATGAAAAGGCACTAAAAATGCTAAATTCTGTTCACAAATTTCCTTGATGGCACAGTATGGCTGTAGAGCAGGTGTCATCTTAATATAATATTTAGCCTTTCTTCCTGATGCCCTGCCACCCCCCAAAAAATAAAAACAGGGCTCACACGTGTTGATTCTGCCTGCTGTAGCTGTTTGCTCCAGCTGAATTCAGGGATGATTTACTAATAATAGTTTGAGCCACTTTCACTTGTGTTATACAGTAAATCTTATGACAAGGATTAAGAGAAGTAAACAATCTTCTACAAGCATAATATATTTTCCAAAAACAAAAAAGCTGATTTTAAGTTACCCCATCCTGCAGAGATATATTGTCTGCTGCCGTACAGTCAAGAGAGGGAGGTCTAGCTGTAATTTCAATTGATGGGCTTGCTGGGTCAGATGCACGGTGTCTATAGTAAACTGGACCATTGCTTCCAATGCTGCTATGTTTGTTTGGATTCTGTGGATCAATTCCTGTCAATTCTATCAAAGAACTGCGGAAGTACTCTGAATTGGCATAAAAAACGGCCGACTCGAATCGGAATATCTTCACACCTGGCACTGCCTTTGCCTGAAAACAAAATATTTAACATTTACAGATGCCATTCAAAAACTGCTAAAGGGCTGCATATATTATAACTGTCATGAGTCAGCTCCTCAGTGTCCGTTTTTAAAAACAAACTTAAAACTTTCCTTTTCAAAAAAGCACTTTTATAATTTTATTATTTTGTTGGTCTTGTTAAGTGCTTTTGAACTTTAAGGATACTAGCACTATCTAAATATTTTATTACTATTATTATTATTATTATAATTATTATAAGTGACTTTTTTCCCAGATTTTGGTTATTTCATCAAATTGCTGCCAAATTTTGAGCAATAAACGGCGCCTAACTTCTTCCAGAAAACTTTTGCAGTCATAAGCAAAAGATAAAGGCAATTCGATGAAAACAAACCAGAATAGTATTTTTCCCTCCTCTGTTTTCATTCTGCATGTGACCTGCAACAATTGAAGGGCTCCGGGCAAAAACATCCTGACTGCAATTTTTAGGTCATTTCTCAAAATTTCCACTCAACCAACTGCACCAAAATCACAGGGTGAACATCCCCATGCTATATGCCAAAAATTAGGGTAATCCGATGAAAAGAAGCAAAAAGTTTTTGCTTACCTGTATTT
>BLFK01000413.1:1816704-1822727 GCA_014634185.1 Astreopora myriophthalma | reverse complement strand
GCAAAAATGAACAGCCATGACATTGTTGACCCGAAACTATGAATGCTATTTTCATTGCGTTCCAACTTTCCAGAGTTTTCTAGTTAATTCGAACTTGTGATTTACATTGAGGCATGTACAAGGAAGTTCAGCTTCTGGTTTGATACATAAAAGTAGGTCACAAGTCATTTCTTTGTAACCCATGTTTACTGAAACAGCCTTCGCCTCATTGTTGCTAATGTCCTAATACTAACTACATCTTCCTGTGTTTAACATTAGCCTTAGTAAAGGTTTAGCAATGTTTCAGTAGGAGCAAAACAATAATTATTATTGTTGCCCTTTGACACATCATCCGAGTTTTGTCCCAGCTTCCCGTTCTACTGCTCCTACACCTTGGAATGTGAACTGATGGCTTGCGGTTCAGCTGTGTGTGCGGTGATAAAAACAAACTCTGTTTAGGATGCTTTGGTCAAGAATTGCAACAATTAGCTAGCACAAAGTACTTTATCATACCCTTTTGGGATATCACCAAGGATTGGTACTTGAAATTTCTCATTCAGACCAACAAGGTATGACACTAATGTTCCAAGAGCAACCTGAGAGAAACAATTGCATTGATGAATACGCCTCAAGTAACTTTAACTTCTTGAATGCTCTCCAAACTTTCCCAGTGCTTCATATCTCAATGTGTACACAGCTGACACAATAGTTTCGTGGAGAAATTTCTTTTGTTCAAGGCATTTGTTTGCTGATGTCATCTGCATGCACAATAAGAACATGAAGCATGCTTGTGCAATTGAATTTGATTTAATTTACTGGCTATGTTATAACACACCAGTAAGTTAATAAAATTTGCTGCAGTACTTTCTTTGTAAAGGAATATATACGTTTTCTGACCATTTGACAGAATGTAGAAACTACTATTTAATTAGCTCATGAATGAATGAATGAAACAAAATGAAGAAACTACAGAGTAAAATAAGTAAATATAGAAGTTACAAGTTAATGCATTTTACTTTCAGCACCCTGAGTTACTAACAATGACAATTTGATGAAAATTAATTGCTGCTACGTACCACAATTAACTCAGCAGGTATAGGAAATTTCATTTTATTCTTCAATTTTTCACTGATAAACTTGAGTAAAACCAAAAGAAGAATGCAGATGACTCCAGTGATGATTGCTCCAGGTATAGACAATGTAACATTCTTGAATATAAATATGTAAGTCTGGTAAACAAAAGAAACAACAACATTTAATTCTTGTTCGACACTTCTCATCAAACTGTCTGCACTGCACAAACTCCTGCATGACAATATTGTTTTCAAGTGATCAGGGGATTTGTAACAATTATCAAAGTCAATATCTCTCTCCAATTGAAACAGAAAATTGTACTTCACTCTAAGAATGTTAATTGTAATTGCAAATTTTTGTAACATTTTAAAAGAACAGACAAAAATAAATGAATATGTAGGTAGTCACAATAAACTAATATAAATTGAAGGCCTGAATGTGTTGTAGTTCAAAACACAATTTATGATAAAATGGTTTCAAACTAGTTTGCCTCCTTAATGTAATTATTCAAAGGGTTTAGGTGCTGAGGTTTTAGGCAAGGGCCCTGTGATATTTGGCTGCTGTCTTGAAACTGTTTTCAAACTCTCTCTCAAGTTGCTACTGTCAATTTACAATCGTAAAGTTATACGCAAATCACAGGAGCTCACATGGCTGGAGCTTATACCTGGGTTTTAGTTAGTAGCACAAAGCAACTAAGAGTATTGCCCCCCCCCTCCCCCCCTCAAAAAAAAAAACCCTTCCCCGATTTCCAGACAAGAAACTAGGCGATCCCTGGGTTACCAACCACCGATATGTCACTGGGGGCCCATTTCTCGAAAGTTCCGAAAAGTTAATGGGCCCAAATAGCATATTTGTAAAACTATGATCTGCTTATTGTGAGAATCTCTTATGTTAACATGCTTCCAAGATAGGAAAGACCAAACCAATGGTAAAGATTCACGAATTAAAACATCTTCCTTTTCAATATAGGAAGGGAATTATGGCACCCGAAATACACTAGAAAAGTTTCAGGGTTTTTGAGAAATTTATACACCTGGGAAGAGAGAGACAGTGTGGGACAAAGTTTCTCGTCTGAGAAAACAAAATGGAGGCACAGCTATGCCTTGAGTCACTGACCCCGAGATCGAGAGCGAATGGGCATGATGTGCTAAAAACTACGTAACAATTAACTCCACCAATTCACAATGTCATCCAATTTTTTACACACTTTCTAAAATCTCAAAGGTTACAATAACTCTTAGAATTCTTCGAAAATTCATCCCCTATCCAAATACTGCAGTTGGTCTTTTTTTTCCTCTAAGCTGCAAATCCTCATTATGATCAACTCAAACTCTCCCACCAATATTCTTTGGCTTCCCTGGGAAATAGTGTAACAAACCTTAACTACAGCAAAGGCCCCTGAGTATCGTGGAACATTCAAACCAAGAATGTGCTTTACTTGGCTGGTCAAAACAAGAATGGCAGCACCAGTAGTGAAACCACTGATGATGGGATCAGACAAGTACACAGCCACAATTCCAAGCCTGAAAAGACCCATCACAAACTGTAGCAAGACACAAGTAAATTAATTTAGTAATCAATTGACAGACAGATTGACTGACTCATTGACAGATGGACTCACTGGCTGACCAACTGATCAACCAATCAATCAACTACAGGTCTGACTGATATTTTTTAAAACAACATGAGGGAAACACGGCAAGCAAACACAAAAGCTGCAATAACTTATAACTCTGGAAGAGTTGCAACACACCTGAAAAAGACCAACTAGCATCGACAGAGCAACTGCCACTTCCAACTTCTTTTCATCTAATAAGTCCTGCTGACTTTGAAAACTACTATTTGTTTCCTCTTTAATTATTGACATCTGCAGGAGACCAGCTCCTGAAGAACTGTCACTTGGCTGCAGAGTAGGAGCAGCAGCAGCAGTAGGTGCGGAGGAGTGCTCCACTTCACGATTTACAACATGACCCACCATTAGACAAACAACTGCAAATGTACCTGAAAGAAAAGTTTCCAGTAACAACAATGAAATTAATAATTAAAAACCAATGGAATAATAAAATTAAATTTTAAAAACAATGGAATAAGTCACAAACTGCTTTGTTTACCCTTGGATTTCTGAGTACGAAGCCCATGCAGCTATTATATCTCAGAACATTTACCCACCCAACCAGAGAATAAACAAATAACAGCCAGAAACCTTAATTGTGTGGAGTTCACTTTAAAAGTTGGCCCATTTTGACAAAGAATGACCTGCCCTGTAAACATTTTAAAAATTTTCAATTGTTGATATCCCTTTTGCCTAAACATAAGCCTGCTAAAAAAGACTCCTTTGAAATAAACACAAGCTTGGCTGGAGAAATCAGAACTTAGGCTTACTGGCAGCCAGGCTTACCGAGTGATATATGACGCGAAGTTCCCATTGCCATGTAAACCAGCAGAGGAACAAATGCAGTGTACAAGCCTGTCACCGCTGGTAGTGAAGCTAGCATAGCATACGCAAGACCTGAAAACAATGTGCATAAGTCAACACTCAGACAATCTATAAATAATATTGACCTAACGTATAGTGGAAACAAAAATATTCAGGGATATTTACTTCAAGTTTTAAAGTACAAGATATTATATTCACTTCATGCTCCAGAAGTACATGATAGCTGATTAATTGTCGAAAGACGCTGCAGAATCCCAACACTGCGTGACTGTTTTGGAATGTGACAATATATTCTTCAAGCAGGACACTTTGTATGTTAAGGCAGACTGTATTTGCGCTCTAAATGTATTTTCAACTTGCTTTCCCTTCTTATCCACCGAGATCCTACCTTGAGGAATATGCATAATGGCGACTGTTAAGCCTCCTGCTATGTCGTGTGCCAGGTCCGTTCGAAAGTTATAGCCAGGCAACCATTCTACTATTGGAAACCAGGATTGCAAAACAGACATACAAGTACATTTGGCTGGTAAAATATGTCGCTTGGCGGTTTTGGCAAACGATGGTGGGTCGAGTTCAGAACTAGACACGTATTCCTCGCTTTGGATGAACGATTCAGTAAATTCTCGCTCATTGTACACATGACGGGAGAGATTTATCCTGTACCGTCGCTGGGTTCGACCATTCCTTGTAGCCTGAATTTTTGATGATATTTCTGAATCCATCATCGGAATAATTCGTAAAATCCTTGACTTATCTTTAGAATAAGCCTATAAGCCCACAGGTTTGTCGATGTCCGATACGCGATGTGCTTTTTCAGCCGATGTTCTTTTCAATATCCGTAAGCTTACGATTCCAATGACGCAAGACGTTTGGTTCTTTGATCACCAAAACTCATCTCTTCTGCATAGAGCCCGCATTATCCGAAGTGATCCGTTTGCAACTCTGTTTCTCTCTGTTTAGCTTGAAAAACTAGAAGAACATGAGCCATTCCCGTCCACAGTCACGCCATGTCGACAACGGGTACCCACAAACTTGTACTTATAAGGCCCAAATGAAGTAGTTGAACACGTGACTGTTGTGAGGGTGACAGCTGTTAGAAAATGCAAACATGATCGTTCTCGTACGAAAGGGCAAAAAGTGAATAACCAGGGACGGCGGAGCCGGGATGCGGGGGCAATTTTAGGGAAAAAATAAAAAATTTTAATGCTGAAAGAAGCATTTCCCAGCACGGTCTTGGGTTACAAGAGCTTGTATTTGTATACAAAAAGATGGCAAATGGTTAAAGGTGTGAAAGTACGGTGAGAAGTATAAAACTTTACAGCGAGTGTAAATGAACAATAAAAGCATGCAAACAACAACAACAACAAAATTAAAACCTTTACACGAAGTACGTCTGATTGTACATTGAGACTAAAGAAAAACATTCCTTAAACGAGGTGGTCAAACTTTACCCTGGATACCAGAGGAATTTTTTCCCAAGGGTGGAGAGAGAACACAAGCTTAGCTTTCTCTCTCGGACCTTGAAAAAAAAAATTTCTTTGGCACCTAGGGTAGTCACGCTTGCATGTCTTTACATTTCTTTGAAACAATAAAATTCTTGATAAGGTCTTTTGGAGCCAAGTAATGCCTGAGGCCGCGGCGTCAAACTTCAGTCAGTTTACACGGCAAACGGAGCTTGCGAATCGAAATCCGCGATTTCGAGATGATTAATCATCAACGCCAACAAAGCGAGGGCTTTGAATTCAACGAAACTCGATGCAAATGGGACCTTAATGAAGGTGAAGAGTTGCGAGGTTCAAGCGTAAAATCATGGCACTTAGCACGCGAGTGTCAGCAATACAGTCCGAAAACAAATCAACAAATTAAAAAGAAGGACTTGGGGCGTTTATTCATGATATGTTACAATTTATGTCCACCTGCTAAACACATTGTGAATAACGGCCGAGTCCTGGGCTGAGTCTATCTAATACAAGGTACGTGGATGAAATGACATATGAAAGGAATCATATATTGAACTGCGGATATGAAATCAAATGAAGCTATGATCCTCGCAGTTATGGACGCAATTTTAGCAATTGCGTAGAGAAGGCACGCAAATTGCGTCCATAACTGCAAGGATCATAGCTTCATTTGACAACGTACGTGATGTTACCATAAATATATAAACGTTATAAATATCAAAAAATAATAAGAGACTACAAAAATGTTATCTTTACACCTCGAGTAGGAGTATTCCATTTTACCTCAATTATAAAACAGACCAACAAAAATAGTGTTACAAAAACGAGAACACCGACTTAGGGAAAACTGGCGCTTCCAAATCCTAATTACATGTACCATTTCAGGCTTAAAACTGAATGCAAGTCCAATAATTCTGCATTGCCCACTATAAGAAACCCCTATCTAAAATGCCTCACAAAAATAAATTCGCGTGAACGTATTTACGATGACTTCTTCTAAGTGTTGCTATATGTGCATCAACTCAATGTTTTCAGGAGCTGTGGGTGTTCAGCTGTGGGTGCTCGTTGTCGAA
>BLFK01000413.1:1786704-1811704 GCA_014634185.1 Astreopora myriophthalma | reverse complement strand
GTGTCTGCGATGAGGATATAGATAATTTACTTGTTTAGTTTTGAACGACTAGTAGATTTATACTAAAACAAATAGATTATTCGCTCTCGATTTCTATGCGTGATGGTTGACTCAGGCTGCGCCCTCGTCAACTATCACGCGATAGAAATCTCGAGCTCATAATCTAATTGTTTAATAGATAGCGAGTAGCGAGCCAATCAGATTACAGGATTCGTGATAGCGTGTGAGTGGATTTCTATTAAATAAATACGGGATATAACACGAACTTGCAAGTGATCAGTTCCCGGTTAGCTTGATAGCTAAGCTGATAGCTTAGTTGTTAGAGCAGCGCAATCGCACAGTCATTAACTGCGATGCATCGCCCGCAGTTCCATTGTCTCTCGCGACATGTACTTGCAGTGCCCAGTTTTTCAACGCGCCGTATATCAATTTGCATATTCACAACAACTCGGCTGTGATTGGTTGACAAACTTAGCTTAGGGAATACTCGACTCTCTACGCCCATTTCAACTGCTGTCAATCAAACTTAGGATGTGTGAAGTCACTTCGGATCTCACTTCAATTCGAGATACGAAATTTAAATATTTGGCTTGTCTCTTTAATCATATTCAGGTTATGAATGACATCATCCGAAATATCACTGTGCAGAAACACAGCTGAGAAAGAGAAAGATGGTGTATGAAACGAGAAAATATGTACATTAGCAAATTTCACTGCATGGTTTGTTTTTAGTTTTGTTATATTTCCCTACCGTACCTCGATAAATGTTGACTCGTATTGCCTTGTAATACATTAAAAGAAGAAGGGAAATTTGCTTGTATCAAATTAGTTGATAAAATTAAATTAACTACTGTAGGGACATTTGAAAGCTGACGTTTCAAGCGTTAGCCCTTCCTTCCTCGGAGCGATCTAAAAGAAGATATTCGGTCCGCATTTCCGCTCCCGAAGTATCTCTCTTTCTATACTAAATTTGTTACGATGCATATTCTTGATGTTTCTTACCCCGTTGGAAATTTTTTCATGGCTAATGTCATCATCCTGGAGCTCATTTTCAAGAAGCTCCTCATTATCGTCCGCGTCTTGTTTGCTGAGTTTCACCTCTTTGCGGGACTGTTGTTGCACACTGGGATCTCGACCAGTGATTTCAACGAGCGCATTTCTGAAGCGCTCCACATTGCCAAAGTACAAAGAGGACTCAAACCTCATCACTTTTATTCCAGGGACCTCAAAGGCCTAAAGAAAAAAATATCAATTTGCTCCTTGTTTTTCAAACGCGGACTATGCTCGGGTTAGGGTTAGGCCTCCTTGTGACTTGTCTGGCAGGGCTCGAGACTAACTTTTCAGCTTGCTAGCCCAGTGGCTAGTGACAGGTTTGATCCACTAGCCAAAACAAATTTTTCACTAGCCAGATGCAGAGATTTGTTACTGTAAAGTGAACAAAAGATTCTCCCAGCCTTGATTTCACGCATGACTAATCATTAGCGGCAAGCAGTTCATTTGTCGTTCGTCGCTTTTAACTAAGGGAAAAAACAAACAAAAAAGTCAACCATTCTTTCGCAGTTTTAATTGGTAATTTAAAGTTCTTGTTTGGGCCAATAAATTATATATATATGATATTTATTACAGCCGATCTTTTAAATTCCGCACGCTTTGACTCAATTTCGTTTTGTGAACTGGGCCTCCAGTGCTCACAAATTTTCACTAGCCAAAATGGCTATGGAAGCGCAAACACCACTAGCCAAAATGGAATTTTTTTACTTGTCTGTGGCTAGTTGGCTACCGTTAGTCTCGAGCCCTGTCTGGGTATTCGACATCGAGTCATTTTACTTGAGTGCGATTGCCAAAATTTCTTGAAAAGTACTTGTTTATGAGGTATCAATATGCATATTGACTTAAAAGGCTGCGTTAGAGCACATACCAGACGACATTGTTTAACATCCCGGTACAGCTCAGTTTCAATCACTCGTCCAAGTATACTATATTTTGACCTGGAAAACAAATACAGGAATGAACTGTAACGTTGCTTGCCACGATCTCATTAATTTCATCGTTTTGGAGCTCAAAATCGCTCGATGGATGGATTATAGTTGAACCTCTCTAATGCGAACACTAAAGGGACAGACGAAAGTGTCCGCATTAGAGAGGTGTCCGTATTATAGAGGTCACCAAGATTGCAACATTTTTAAGACTCCACTGGCAGTTTTAAGTGTTCAGTGACGAAAAATAGGCCCAGTGTATCTAAACTGACTAATATACGGTATCAGACACATTGATTTGTACATCTCAGTTACAGTACATACTTTATACGAATCGGTTATTTGAAACTAAAGGAACTACGTATAACGCAATGCTTCACCTAAAAAGGTACTAATAAAAGTACAATTTTCAAAACTCCAGTTGAAGATCAGTGAATAAAACGTTCATGCTTGCGTAATCACAAACTCTCTCTTCTTCCCGTCCCCTCTCTCGCTCCAGGGGACGGAAAGAAAAGAGACCCTGGGAACGAGGTTGCCAACTAACGGGGTTACACAATGATACGACGAACGAACGAACAGAAACAAAATGCGAACTTGTTATGTTGTCAAAAACTATCACTGCTAACTGGAATATTAACTACTTGTGGTCCTCCCAACGGAGAGACCCTAATTACGACTTATTCTTCTGCTCTTTCTTCTTTTCAACAATAGATCTATCACGGACTGGAAGTAATCTTGATTTGAAGGCACATATTAATTTACTCGCACGTGGCATATTGGTACACAAGGGCAGTTGCGCATGCGCATACTAAATACCTAAAGAAAAACATGCAGAAGCGGTAGCGGTACCTCTGGACACTTAAGCCGGAGCGGTGTACCATGACGAGTCTCCCCGAGATTTCGGCCCGCGGATCGCTTATACTTGCTACTTTCGGATACCTATCCCCGATAGGCAGTGAGGGAGAGAAATGTCGGCCCCTAGACCATACGTGACAAATCCCTTACGTACTCGTAGCTCAACTCCTTCTGCTTTATATTATGATTTGGAGCGATATATATTTGCGACTATAGTTGTCATGTATTCCATATGGTAAGGATATTTTTTGGTACTAATTTGTAATACACGGAGTTGGCGCATGCGCATTTACTAAGCATGACAAAACAGCAAAAGGAACCACGCATTTTCCGGTAAAACTTTAAAACGCTGTCGCTTTTTCAGACATATTTTGTTTTGTTTTATTGTTTGAATTCCGCGCGAACAAACGAGGACATTAATTTCGCGTATACAATGACATTAACGTGTCTCGTTGGAAAGGGGATGGACAAAAGAACTAAAAAGTTATTCAAAAAGAGCAATAGCTCCTAATGAACTAGTGTTAAAATGTTTGCTGCCTTCAGGGACTCTCCCGGACATGCACACTATATGTGAACTATATGTAAAAAACCGGATCACCAGAGTGTCCGTAATAAAGAGGTTAAGTTTATATGACTTCGCTCTCTGGGGCCGAGATTTAGTGTCGGTTGTCCTTATTAGAGAGGGTCCGTATTATAGAGGTTTTTTTTATAGAAAACGGGTGAGAATTTTTTCGGGACAAAGGGGAATGTCCGTTATAGAGAGGTGTCCGTAAGGAGAGGTTCGACTGTAATTGGTTGATCGAAAAATGGATGGATGGATCGCTTGATTGATTGATTGATTAATTGATTGACTGACTGACTGACTGACTGACTGATTGATTGATTGGTTGAAGAGATTGATTGAAGATAACGATGGGCACCTATTATACCTGGATAGAGTTAGCACGACGGCAAACAATGCGCAAATCACTCCAATCCCGAGTCCTACATCCACTCCCATCGATATGACACCAAAACAAGTCAAAAACCATACAACCTGAAAAAGAAATTGACAAGCCAAAATTAATGTTTTCTGACGGTAAACTGAAGATAGGAATATTAGTTTAGGATTTTTGCAGGGCTCAACCTAAGAGTTAAAGATGCTTCCAAAGTCATGGGCCTTCTGCAAGTAGAAGCAGTCATCGAGGGTACAAAGTACCATTAACGTTAACGTTCTGGCTTGTTCTGAGGGGGGGGGGATGGGTATTTTCGTGAGCCGTGAATTGCCTGTTTTATTTCCTGTGGAATGAAAAGGTTTTTTCTAATGAAACGTGATGTCGGTAAAGGACGGGGTGAGTTTTTGGTAAAAATTGCGGTCCGTGAAATGACAATTTAGTAGTTAGTTCACCGTGAACCGTGATTTGGGTTTCTATCTTTTAAACTTTTGCCGACAAAATCATACATAAGACCTTGACCATGTTGCATGGTGAGATCAACAAACAAGGCAGTGCTTTGATTGTAGCGCTTTTAAAAAAAAGGCTTGAAAAGCCCATTTTATTATCCGTGAAATCTGAAACGACCATCTTGTTTTTAATTCTCGTGAAATGTGATCCAACACCCTCCTTACCACCCTTGCTTGCTATTCATTCTTTCGGAGGACCGATGATTAAGAGAAAATTGGCAACTTTTGCCCAATAACTGTAGAGCTGGTTAATTGTGCGCATGAAACACTCAGGATATGCCTAGAGAACGCTTCATTCACATTCTGCAGCCGGCTTGTCAGCACTTCATAAACGATGTTATAAGTTAGATTAAAAAAAGAGCTTACAGCATCTGGTTTATGAATCTTCCACAAATCTCTTAACCGCGAAAACTGTTTCAAGAGACCAACAAGATTGGCGATCACAACAGAGGCTAGAATGGCCTGCAACAGTGGAGAAAACGGACGTCGTTAATACAAATCATCTCACAGACTTTACGCACACCTTATGTTTGCACGAAAGCTTTTTTTTCGTGGGAAGGGGCCAATTTCAAGTGATTAAGTTGTCTGCATTGAAAGTGTGTTGAAACGTATTATCAGGAATTCATACTCAAATAGAACGGCAAAAGATCGACTTCGATTCATACGTCGATCTTCACATGTGCCGAACTTAATGCATACATTATGCATATATTAAATTAGTAATTTTTTCCCCACAATCCCACTAGTTTTTAGGTAGTTGCCATGCGCAGAAGATTACATTCGAAAAAAATGGCGGGGAAAGAAGAACAATCTTGTTCTTCGTGTCTAAAGAATACAAAATGTACTTGTTTGAGGTGCAAGGAATACTTCTGTATGCCCTGTTCTGTCGGAAATGTTTTCTTGAATCTCGCTTCTGAATAATTGTTCCAAGCATTCTCCCACCATCCAGTGTTTCTGGTCAACCGACGACAGGAGCGAGACACAGGAGTGATGTTGTTTCGTTGGGATGAAATAAACAACAAAACAAGAAAACAAGCATTCAATACTCTCCTCCTCCGAGCAACTAGGTGGTTTAACGCCATTTGCTTGTTAAGGCGCCTTCTTCTTCCTTCACGGATGGCATTAGCGATGACAAATTCTTCCGAGTTGTTTCCCGCACGATTTTCCGAAAACTCCGCCATGTTGAATCCTCTTGGGTTCATATCAGTAACCGCTAACCGTAATGGTTTTATTTTGTTGTTCGGCATTTTGGTTCGACTGCATTAAGTTCGACGTCTGAATCAACTGTCGAACTTAATTATTTGGGTCGACCCAAATAGGTATTAGGTTCGGCACATGTAAAGTTCGACGTTTGAACCGGGCCTAAGCCTCGCGCTCCCTCAAGACCTGTGTCTCAAGAGTATCAAGAGAAATTGGCAGCTAAGAAAATGTTTTTTCCAACCCTTTATGTAAAACCTTCCACGATCTCAGACTAGATTTGCAGACGGATAACTTTACAATCACTCTGCTTCCATACTCTACCTTGGGAAGATGAAAGAAGAGTGGCGCAATAAACAGCAGCACGAGAAGAATTAACCCTATCACAATGATACTGCACAGCTGTGGATGAAATAAAAAAAAAACCTGTCATGGCCTGTTCATGGTTACCCTGTCGAGTATACTGTATATGTTACTAAGTACCTTATTAATCTTGAGTTACTTGTACAAGTTATTTTGTCACTCCTTTACTTAATAGAATTAATAATACGTGTTATAGGTGTACGTGGCCATTGGTGATCATTGTCACCGTTCTTCGCTGACTCCCGATAGCATCTGCTATGGGCTTTTGTTACGCGGCAGCACCTTCTGCTAGACGGTGGGCAGTACTGTGTGCCGTCGACCTATCACAAACAAGATTACATGAACAGAGCCTTTCCATGGTTACCTGTGTGTTAGCAAGGTTCTCCTGGACCACTGTTCTAGCCAAAGCGTTACAAATTGGAAAACAAGAAAAAAACGAGCCTGCGACGTTTCCTGCACCATACGCAATTAGCTCCTGAAAGAAATGCGCAGGGCAACATGAACTTAACTTCCAACAAGAGTGTGTCCGTTTTAGGTTATACTGTTTCTCTGTTGTGTTGTTGTTTCGTTGCGTTGCGTTGCGCGGCGTTGAGTTGAGTTGTGTTGTGGAAACAAAGGGCACATGCAGTAGCATGTGGCAATTGGCAAATGCTGGGCCCTGGACAGATCCAATTCATACGTTTTGTTCATGGAAGCTGGCTACGTCATACGAACCTGGTTCGGGTCAACTGAGTATCCGTGTTTCTTTGCAAACATTTTCGACAGCGAAATGTTTGTAGCAAAGATCACCACTGCGATCACAAAGGCATCTGGGAAGATCTTCATCATCAAAGAAAAGGACGGCAGGCTTAGAGGAGGTAGACTGGAAATGAAAACGGAAACCAGCGTCGATGTAAGCTCTGCGTGTACGTAAATCCACAGAAATTAATTAATGGCTATTTCTTTCCTCTCTTCGAGTCGAACTTGGTTGAGTGTTTGCTTAAACGTCTAACGCATTAATTGCCACGCCACTAAAAATTTAAAAAAAAACAACTGCAATCTTATGCTTACCCCTTTGGTATTTTTCCGAGGATTGATACTGAGAAGTTCTTATTTATTGCTGCTCCGTATGATATCGCAGTTCCCACGACAACCTACAAAAAAGACAAAAAAAGAAAAAAGAAAAGAAAAGGGATTTTCTAACCTCTCTTTATTTTAGGGCCTCAATGAAAATCGTCTCGGCGAGTGGGGCTTCAGTCTCTTTTTAAACATTATGAACATTGTCGTGAATATATTAATTCCATTTTGCCAACAGCCTCGCAAGGTTAAAATACAGAACGGTTTATGAAAATAGAGAGGCATGCACATGAACGCAACTCAGGAAAGAGCGTCAATGCTGATGAATGGAGTATTATCCTTCAAATATCTGATGTTCTAAGCCGCTGCTCAGTCGAATGAACCCGCGGAGCTGTAAATCTGTTTACGAGGAATAAATTAAACAGTGATAAAAATATTACCACAAGCAGTTCAGCCGGGATGGGAACTTTAATCTTGCTTTTAAATCTTTCATTCACTTGTTTTAGTCCAATCAGCACTACGAGACAGAGTACGCCAGTCACTATGGACCCAACGTTTGAAGATGTGATGTTTTTCAGCATGTAAACGACGACCTGTAATAATCGAATGCATCAAGTTAACTAGGCATGGTTGGTCCCTGAGACAAGTTCCATGAGACATTACATAGAGGCGTCATTGACTGAAGGATAGAAGTAAAAAACTGGACAACGCGAGCAAGGTTTTGCAGGCTCAAACGATTCGAAACGATGCAATCTTGGATGATAAAATTGGTGCTTGTGCCTCTTCGAATTGTCACCGCATAGGAGCCGCTACATGAGCCGTTCTACATGAACAGGAACTACGACAGGTCAGGGGAGAAAATTAGATAAAGGAAAAAAGTATGAATCTCGAGGCATCAGATTCGTACCATATTTTGTAATTATGGAACGAAACGATTATTTCGCCGGAAAACATAGCGATTGGAAAATACTGATCTCTTATCGTCGATCTTAATTCCTCCTTGGCAAAAACTGCGATAACCTTTTTCGCGGATAGTCACCTTAGGTGCGGCCAGTGGTGCCGGAATCTGCGGTACTTTGAGTCCAAGAATGTGCTTCACTTGGCTGATAACAACCAACACTGCTGACCCTGTGGTGAAACCGCTAATCAATGGATCTGACAGGAACGTCGCCACAAAACCCAGCTGAGCTACTCCCATGGCAATCTAACAATGACAGAACAAATTTGTGGTAAACTAGCGCAATAGCTAAACGAGAGTTCTTAATGGAAATGGTGGTGATATCAATAAGACTAGGACCCTATATGTAGGGGCGTCCACTTCGAAATTTGACCATATCACACCTTCAATTCGAGAGATTGGTTGGCTACCTGTGAGAGAACGTCTTCTATACAGAGATTCACTAATGACCTTCAAGTGCTTGAACGGGCTTGAACCGCCGTACCTGTGCGAGCTTTTCTGTAAGCGTACTGTAATCCATGATCGTGACACAAGGAACAAGGAATTACTCAACATTCCGTTATAGGAGTATATATCATCCTCGAAGTGTTATATTTTGAAGGCGTTGTAGAATTAGCCCTTCCGAATTCCCGGTCTGGCCGGTCATTTTCGTTAAATGGAAAGCACAATTAGTTTTTTTTTTAACTCCCGCGAAAAGTTATTTCCATGGTTGCAAGCACTCTCCTTGTGCGAAAAATACATGTCATAAATAATGAGCTGTCAATCGCTGCCATGCTAAGCCATTTGATTGGATCAACGTGCCTGCAGCTATGCTTTTTAGCGCGCGAAATGTCATTCCAGAAACAGCTCGTCTACTCCTGTGTTGGCGAACGAATCCAATGGAGTAGATGGACGCCCCTAATATGGGCTACTGACAAGACCAATTTTATGAAAGATACGTTATCCAGGGACGACGTTGCATTACCTGAATAATGCCTACAAGGAACGAAAGAGAAATTGCAATTTCCAGTTTGATTGAATCAATCGGTGTCCATAGGCCGCTGGTTGTGGTTGGCGAAGGGGAACTGATATCTGAACTATTCCCAGGAGTAGGAGTAGGCTCTACTGTCGTCATGGAAGCCAGTTCTCGCTCACAGACCTGCGCCACCATCAAACAGATCACAGCGAAACTGCCTGTCACGTCACGGAGGGGAAAAAAAATACATAAATAAAAACTGATTTGTACAAAAGATCCAGGATGGTAAATTTTTAGGTTCCTGTGGAGGTATTTTGAATTTTCAAAGGAGGAACTTACCTACGGACAAATGTCGTGATGTTCCCATGAGCATGTAAACCAAAACTGGAATGAGAGCGGTGTAGAGACCAGTAACAGGCGGAAGGGATGCCAACATAGCAAACGCCAGACCTGAAAATTAAAGCAGAACTCTTACTAACCTTTATTGTATCAGGGGTTTCGTTTCAGGCCGGACGCCGGACGCAACGTCCGGTCGTTTGACATGTAACGTCCGGTAGTTCACACACGAAATAATTATTTTTTAAAGTGTGAAAACAGTGCACATCCGCCAGCTGAACCACTGCATCCGGTACTTCCAAATGCTACCGAAACCCCTGTTGTATAGTACTGTTTCTTTATTTATTTAATGGTGGCGCTTGACATAATTTAAGTCCAGAAGGTAATGAGGTGGAAACATTCACAATGACGAGACGCTGTAATCGCTGTGCCCATGGATCATTCACTTATTTGCATTCTTTTGTGCGATTGAAAACATCACGGTTTGGGAGACATAATCGTGTACTGCAGGAGTCTCTTCTTCCTAGGGGGGAATCCTTATCCCCTTGTTC
This sequence comes from Astreopora myriophthalma, assembly GCA_014634185.1. Classification (NCBI taxonomy): domain Eukaryota; kingdom Metazoa; phylum Cnidaria; class Anthozoa; order Scleractinia; family Acroporidae; genus Astreopora; species Astreopora myriophthalma. The sequence continues at coordinate 1,802,016 of BLFK01000413.1, read as the reverse complement.
CCAAAATTAATTCCGAACTTGTTCCCAGCTTTTTGATCCTTAAAATGGTTTATCTTCCCTGAGATATTTTGTCTTTGTTCCCCTGTTCCCCAGTTCAAATTTGCCATGTCCCCTTGTTCCCCAAAACCCCTGGGAAACCCTCTTACATGGAGTTCGATCCTTGCACCAAAACACGGCACTGTTTGAATGACTCGATCAAAGTCGTCAAAGACACACACCTCGGCTTGTGCATGAATTAAAGCTCAAATTAGGGCTAATACAACTTCACAAAGCAGTAAAAACCCGCGTATATTTCAGAGTTAGCCTTAAAATGTTCTTATATAAATGATGTTGACTGTGAAATTAGGCTATTTAGGCTCTTATGGAAAAAGCTACTCGTAGCTGTAAGGTGTGGTCTATCACGTATACAAATTATGCATACGTTTTCCCCAAATGATATAAATACAAAGCGTTTATGCACATTAAAAATCCACCGCGTGCATGAGGTGGACGCACGCAGCTTCCTGCACGTAAAACCAGTAAAATCAAGGGAACAGGAACCCACTTTGAAATTTTAGCCTAAAACAGGTTCTTCTGTAAAGGTGGTCTACATCGTAAATCTTCGCCTAAAAGGTGCATAAAATCTAGGTTCTTATACGCGGGTTTTGAACGTATTTTTGACTGAAGCATGTGTTCAACTATTTTGCGCTGACAAATTAACTACTTGAGTAATTTTGACTGTTTGGCCGCCCAGCATGTTTAGCGAGTTATAAAATAACTTCCGGAAACCTCGAAGTTTTCAGACCGATTATTTTGTAGACTGGTATTCGTATCCCCCCTTGGCAATAATATCCACGGACATTACATATTATTACAGCCACAAGGAAAATTTTCAAATTCTGTCGTAGTTCATAGAATGTGCAGAATTGGGAGGGGGGAGGTAGTGAATTCGTCTGTCTTAGCCTAATCAACACATACTGTACAAATGTACGTGTACTGTTTTTTTTTTTTTTTCGTTATGTACATGGCCGAAGCAGCGAACTCGTTCAATGTTCACACTTGTAAAGTGTATCAGTCACGTCGAGTTAACTTCGAGATTAAAATATTATGCCCTGTCTTCAGTATATTAGGCCGTTCTTTCTCAGATATTCGACGGAGGGCCATCTGTAATAAGACGATATCATAACATTGTACCTTGTGGAATATGCATTATTCCCACTGTAACTCCTCCTGTTAAGTCATGCAATAAATCCCTCTTCACGCTGTATTTTGGAAGCCATCGAAGAATCGGCGCCATTCGGCAGAAGAATCGAGAAAATCCTTCCCATGAACAGGCAGAGGAACACGAAACCGCGAGCTTTGTGCAAACAGTGTGAACATAATATTTGACGTTCTTCGATGGCTTAGAACCCTTAGATATCATGTCCGACGAACTTGAGCAGCCATCAGTTGTAGTTAGGCGTGATTCATTAATAATTGTAAACTTTTCTTTTGATATTGATATCGGTTTTTCCACGTCCAAACTGGAACCCTTTTCCATTTTAACTTGATACTAAGAACAGACTAGCGAGCCGACTGACATAAAATAGGAAGGGTGACTTTCATAAAATATCAAGATCGATTGTCAACCTGTTTTGTGTTTAAGACAGGTGTTTTGTCAGTAGTTCGGAAATAGGAAGTATTTTTGTGTTCTTAAGTACGTCATTTCCTTAAAGCCAAGCAACCACATCAGCAAGATGCACATTAAACAACAATCTTAAAGGCTCATTTAGATGAGAAGACATCAAAGTGAGTGAACGATGAGTAAGCAGCTCACCATGCTCAGCCTAAATAAATACCGCGACTGAACATTTTAGTAAACGTATTTGTGGTTTTGTTTTGTTTTAATATCTTTTATATTGGCCGTTTTCACGCAACAGAGGCATAATCCGTCTGAGACGAAATTTGAGCCCGGAAGACAAGTACAAGGGGATTAGATGGATTAAAGATGAATTACGTCTTTCACGACGCACTAAAGCGGATAGTTCGTCGAGAAGCATGATCCGTCTTCAATGGTGCCGTCTTTTTATCCCATGGCATGAAGAATTAAAATACAGCCAATTAGCAGGCTAGAAAGCAGTTGCATTGTCATAGATGACAGATGACGTCAAATTGTGGAAAGAATGAAGAGGTGGCACTCGAGAGATTAGGGGAGTGTGTCACTGATGTTCCAACCGCACACCAAAGCGTCGATATCTTTCGGGGTTGTGCAGTGACGGATCGAGGGGAGTGACCCGGGGTGCCGCCCCTTGCCCCCATCTTTGAACCAAATCTTATGATGAACATAAAACTGCCTCAAAATCGAGAATAACGCCAAACACCGCGAAAGGGAAAAAAAAAGAAAAGAAAACTCTTGGTCTGGATCCGCCCATGTTGTGTTACATTATGGTAAAGCCACTAATGTTTTTGAAGGTAGTCCATAACTTAAGGTTGAATCAAACTAAACGTAACACACCCTCAAGTTGAGCTCTGTGGGACACCATATTGCTTGTTAAAGCCTGGTTCACACTTGCTGACATAACCACATACCACGATGATCAGGCAAATGAAAAAAAGCCCCTTGCATTAACGTTTTATGTCTAGTGTGAACAAAACACCGTTTTAAACGACATAGTAGGAACAAAGTAACGTGAACATAATGGCATAAGAAAAAAAGTTGATCAATTCTTTATGCCATTGCATCAATGACGTTATGCGAGCCCCTCCCCGGGGTTTTGGGGAACAAGGGAGCATGACTAATTTAAACTGGGGAACAAGGGAACAAAGACAAAATATGTCAGGGAACAAGGGAACAGAAACCATTTTAGGGATCACAAAAAAAAGTTCGGAATGAATTTCGGGAACAATGGCACACAAGCAAATTTTTAAAGGAAACAAGAGAACAAAGACCCCCCCCCCCAACCCCCCTGGATGGGGCTTTTATGTTGTTATGTACCAAGTGTGAAACAGGCTTAACTGGTTGCAACTACTTAACAAATAACTCATTTAAATTAGTGCATGGTGCGATAGGTCGATGGGATTCAACTTTCCGTGTCCAATATGTGGTGTGCAACCAGTCTCTCGTGACACTGAGAACAATAAGCTGGTTGACGATCAAAAGGAGCTAATTACTTTTCGGCAAATAACATGGCGGCGATGACGTAACGTGCACACCACCTATGCCTTCGAGAAATACGTGAAAGATAATTGCTATAAAACAGAAGGGTAAATTAAGTAAGGATGGATAAGCTCAATAACGAGCGCTACCATCGCTTGACACGATCTTTGAAACAAGTTTGAAGGATTTTGGCAAAGCTTCTAAAAATCATTTGCGGGGCTGCGGGTGGTCATTTCGTAATGATTCGAGGTCCCTTTGCCAATATTTACGCAATAATTGCAGCGGCTTAGCAAGGGACTTGTCAACAGTATTCGCGTGTATTCGCTCTAAGTAATTTGTAATCACTCAGTATTTGTTGTTCGCTATTTAGCAAAATAAGGTTTCAGACAATTTGACGTCGACCGGCCGGTAAGTGCTGGCTTTCGTGTGCAAGGCCCTCGTTAAGCGTCGCTGATCATAACACCGTATCACTTGACAATATCGTTGGAGAGGCCTCCCGGCTTCTGTATGACAAAAGCTCAGATTAAGCCTAGTTAAAAACCCAAAATATTCTTGACTGTGTTGATTCAACTGTTTTATTTTAACAAGGAAGTAGACTCCGCTGGCAAATGAACTGCTTGTGCCTAAAAAAAATGCTGCCCACAAACGAATTTTGGTAGTTTTCCCACTGAGAACCAAGAGTTGACTTCCGGAAATCAAGAAGATTTTAAGAAGTTATTTTTAGACCGGTGTTTACATTGACAGTAATGAACACATTTACGCATAATCTTTAAACTTGTCAGTATATCACGGGATTTTTCTGTATCAAATATTAACATAGATTCAACGAAATCATGGTCATACCAAAGTCGAATGTATAATATAACGTCGTAACCTCATTACCTTGTGGAATGTGCATTATTCCTACTGTTACTCCGCCGGTTATGTCAGCCAGCAAATCATTCTTTACGCTGTATTTTGGCAGCCACTGAAGGATCGGCGCCAGCTGAAAGAGGAATCTAGACCATCTTTTCCAAGAGCAACAACAGGAAGCGAGTTTTTTACAAACAGCGCGGAAACGATGTGTGTCAGATGACTCGGAGGAACCGGAGCCTAGGTTTGTACTTAAGCGTAACTCATCGTACACTTTCCTCGCTATATTGATATCAGGCGCTTCGTCCAAATTGCCTTCCTTTTGCATTTTGTCAGGTTATAAAACAAGTATTGCAAGTGACGCTGAAAATATCAAGATCGACTGTCACATATCACATTCATTCCACTACATACCGTCCCTTGCCCCTTGCTGTGTTATCACGTGACAAAACTCTATGGCATTGATAGCCACTCCGCCACGACGAAAAATATTATTTTGAAACTCGTGGGAAAAAAGTCATACACATCCTTATTTTATTCCCCAGGGCCTCGAAGTCATGTTTATTGTTGAATTTTTATGTGTTAAAAAGTTTGCTAGTAAAAGGCCTCCAGTTTTGTGCTCAACATCATGTTTGCCAGTTTCGAGTACCCATGCCTAGTTTTGACCCCTATTTTCAGACATCCGACTCTCCAGGCTGGCAAGAGGTACTGGAATGCAAATGTTTAGTGTTAAAGGCGATCAGTGATTAATCGATGTGGATGAAATAATGAATTTTCAAAAGATCTGCGAAACAGAGCTACTGAAGAAAACTTGCCTGGCTTTTGAACAAGGAAGAAATAAAAGATATGCCTAGAATGTATATTAATTTCAAATATTATGTTAGGCCAGCAGTACATGTAAAAAGAAACTGAGAGTAAAGCAGCCATAATTCATGACAGAGCCGCTCTTGAAACTGCAATATATTATCAGTTGTATATGCTTGTGGAAACTTATAGCTCAAGCCGGAGGTTTTGACAAATCTTCTGGATAATTTGTAGTTATTCAGTTATACTCAGTGGCAGGCATGTTGCATAGAATTAACCGCCAAGCGCTCAAGCACTCCCAAAGATGGTATACACCCAGCTCTATCCGGGCTCTTCTTTTTCTCTTAATTAACAGTGGTGCGCTACGTTAACAGTTTCTTCCAATATCCATCGCTAGAAATTGCTCACATGGCATAACGTAACAATTATCAACGCATGTTTTTGACACGTGCGTTCACGGGTAGATGCATGCGACTTTGGACGTGAGGTTGTTTACCAATTACCAAGGATCACCAGAAATTTCTATTGGAATGTAAACAGTAGAGCTATTTTGGAAGGCAGCACACATGCCTTTCTCGGCCAGGTGCACTTTGTATCTTGATCATGAATACTTCCACCTCCTACTTTATCCCCAACCTAATGGTCATTTCTAATTGGCGTAGCACTTCTTTTGCACAATATACTAAGCCCTTCCTAACTTTCTTTTTCTTAATACCCCACCAACCCCTAAACCTCTAGGCTCTATTTTCGTTTCGCTTTAGCGAGCGGACATATACGAGAACATAAATTGGACCTTGGATCACAGTCGGCGCAGCAAAAAACGCTTGTTCTACTCTCACGCTAATTAGGAGAACAGGACAGGTTCTTTTGGCCGTAAAGTTCGGTTGCGTTTTCGGGTTCGGTTGGGTAAATTAGAAAAGCTTGAAGTAATTTGAAATTAAAACATCGATTTGTTTGCAAGCTTAAATCGCTTACCATACAACTTTATTGAAACAAGTGCACTACACTGCTTTACCTTTAACGAGAAATACATTAATTCGACACTAATCCCAACAAATATATATATATATAATTAACTAACCTCATCAACGAATGATTAATCAATATGCACACAAATACTGTAAAGGCTCTATTATGCCTCAGTGGGCTCAGGCGTACCCTCTCAGCATGAAGGCAGGGTATCCCGCATAATTATCGTCCAATTTATCTTCGTCGAGTGTACATACATAATAAGGGCGAGTAAGGCGCCTCTAATCGGGTTGCCAAGTGTGCCGGATAGGTAATGCTGTCAGGCTGGGCAACGTTTTGCCATGTGAACAGGCCGAGTAGTGCAGTAAATTCGAGAAAAGTCACCCCGACACCTGGGATAGTCATGCCGCCTCCATGTTAACCAGGTCTTGATCTCAGCTCAGGCCTCATCATTCTCAACTCAACTTAAGACCTCCAAAACTTACGATGTAATTTTGTTTTGGTTTTGTTTATTTACAGCCTTTGAAACAATAGAGAGCGCTCTTTCACGTGACCAGAGACATGTTGCTTTGCTGAAACAAAAGCAAGAATTTGCACAACGATGGCCATCAAGAGTCCAATTTCGATGTATTAAAATTCACTCTTAAACAAAAGGCATCGTCTCGAAGTCATGTTTACTGTCTCAAGATTAATTTCAATATATTGAAACTGGTTTATTCCCAAGAGAATTTTTTTCTCCCCCAACATGGCCGCCGTTACGTCAAAGTGAACACACTCCGTGGGTCTTAATCGCAAAGTCTACAGTACTAAAGGGTCTCTAAAAAGAGCTTTAATGGTACAAAAAAATTTGGGTATGCATCAAAGCATCAGGAAGCGTTTTAAAAATATGACAGCTGCAGCTAAACTACAAAGGGGAAAGCAACGACAGCGTTTGCCAATTCAACTCCCATACATTAGCATCAATCCAGGCAAATGTGGTCATCAGCAAGTCTCCTCCTTTAAATTTTCTCCCCAATTCTGCAAGAATAATAAACAGACCAATACATTGAGGAGTGCCAAATGTGATTCTTTCTTTCATTTACTATTAATGCTTGTGCAAAAAATATACAGCAACTGGCTTCAGCTAGTCTAGGCGGGTCAGTAAGAGAAAGATATACGAAAGATATGCAAAATTTCGAATTAAAAAAAACAACAACAACGACAAAACAAAACAAAATTAACAAAGAAAACGAGAAAAAAAAAGTAGTAACGAGTGGGGTAAGAACACAAAAAAAATTTGACTTCTGAGAATAGTGCAAAAAAATTGATAAAGCGTTAAACTATTTTGCGCTACGAATGTGTGTTTTGGGCTTCGTTTTGAATTCCGCGTGAGTTTAATCCTAAGAGGCTGTTGTTAGTGAACTACTAATCGTCTGGGTGAGCGTAGCCTAAGAAAACAGTTGTTAGTACAAACACACACACACACACACACACACACACACAACACCGCGGCAAAACGTATGCGCATGCGTTCATTTCGGCATTTCCGGTTTGCAGAAAATATTTTTTACCGGCACATTTACGGCTGCTTTTGTTGGCTTTCCCACATTTATCTGCGAAGGAACCACACAACCAAACCAACGCAACAAGGAGAACTGCGTAAAAAAAATTTGCTCTTGTCGAGCGCCAACGCGCCCGAAATTCTCTCGTATTTCGTTGCGGGTGCAAACACCAAACCCCTTGGTGCAATCGCTTGAAACTTAAATGAAGAATAAACTTTTCAACGAGACTAACCTTTCTCCCACTTTCTCATGCTAACTCTTACTTTTTGTTTACATTGGATTTTAATATATAACCGGAAATGCGTAATTAACCGGAAGCCCAAATTCGCACTCATGCGCAGTGAGTTTTACCGCGGTGTTCACACACACATACATACACATACCGCATAGTCACTTGCAGCCGATACAACAGCGTCGTGTATTGAAGGAAACATCAAATGGCTGTCAATTGCACCAATCGCTTCCGCTGAATTTACTAGTCTTTTGGACATGTACGCTGCAAGGCAACATATTTGACGTAAATAATCAGATTGTCTTTAAGAATGTATTGGCGGCGGATCCGGGGGCCTTGGGGAAAGTAGCATTTCTGAGCTTCAAGATTTCAAAATTAACTGGGGGAGGAATTCCCCAGACCCTTTCTATAAGTTAGCGCCTCCGGCGCTCGCTCGTAAGCCCCCCCACCCCCACCCCTAATTCAAAATACGCTTCGCCATCCCTGATTTATGTGTGTATAACCTGCCCTTGCAAAATATTTATTGAATACTGAATTAAATTGGAGCATTTTCCCGAACTCAAGCACATATTCCTTTTTCGTCATTAATTCTTAATTAGGGGATGTCCGCTACTCTATCTATGATAAAAAGCGAAAACAGACGACACGCTAGACTAATATGTTTTTACTTAGAAATCGTGACACATTGACGGTGCGACGAACAACTGTACAACTCAATTCGAATATTTAAGTCGTTGGCGTGATCGAAGTTCCCTTGGCCGCTGGATGCCGCGCGATATGCTAATATATGTCTTGACGCATCTTATTGTGACACTACCACCATCATATCCCTGTTTTCCCCAACACCTTTTCCTGATGTTACTACGTATTCTCAAGGAAAGAGAGTCAGCCAACGAAGAAGTGAGAAAGAAGGCCTCCCTGCAGCGTCCCTGGATGAAATTATACTGCATACTTGATCAGTGAGAAAGATACTTACATGAACAGCCAGCCAAGCAAATATGAATTCCAAATTTTTTATAGTCCTTGATAACCTGAAAAATAAAATCTTATTTGCTTTGTACTCCAGTCAAGATAAGGCCCTGAGATCGATGCCAAACTGTATGAAAGATATTGGGATGTGGGTGAGGGCATAACAAGCTCCGTCAACGGGATATATACCACGGAACTCGCACTGAGCCGCATCCGCACGGTCCCGTTAGAGCCTGTTTTGTTTGTTTTTTTTTTTTTTCAGGTTTCTTTTCAAGGGGTTAAGTTCCTCCTCTAACTGCGACGATCACTCAAGCTTAAAACAAGCTTTGACTTAATGTCAACCATAAGGTAAAGATAATTATAGATACCAGGCACAGCAGTTAGAGAAACTCTCAGGCAGCGTTTACACGGACCCGGTTTCACATCAACACGGTTTCAAGGGTTCGCCGTTTGCACGACAGATGAAACCGTATCGTTTTCAAAACCCCGCGCTTTTGTCAGCGTTTTCAAAACGACCCGGTTTCGGTAACTGAACGGTCTCGATCGGCATCGTGTAAACGGAAGGCGAAACCGCATCCAAAACGATGCGGTTACAAATGAAACCGTGCTGGTCCGTGTAAACGCAGTCTCAGATTCCAGTTGGCGACGCGAATGTCGCAACGTCACGGGTTGTTAGAAGTTTGATGAGTAACCATGTAAATAAAGCCTTTAGTGCGGCGTTCAGTACTACCTACACAATATCAGATGAATAAGGAAATGTTTATCACTTAATTCTACCATTCTTCTAATTCTTATCCACACCTTTACTTCAAGGGGAGCAGGGTCGGCAAGTGTTGAAAGCACTCGCCTCTAACCGATGTGGCCCGAGTTCGGCTCCCGGACTCGACGCCGTTATGTGCGTTGAGTTTGTCGTTGGTTCTTTTCTCTGCTTTGAGAGGATTTCTCCCGAGTAATCGGGTTACAATATTTAAACAGCAGAAAAGTTTGCAGGTATAGAGTCCGTTTGGATATTGTCAGAAGTTGTCGGTCCTCTGATTTTTAAACTTAGTTTCTATACATGTACAAGTCGGTCGAAGATGTTCTTGAAACTTGCATGTGTCTTATTATATTATGCTTGATACATACATATAATAAAAGTTCCTTACATCATGCAAGTGTTTACGCAGTACCGGTTATTTCAAAGAACTGCCGGGCGGCAATTAGTATTCAGATACTCACAGCGGGTAAGGTCTGTAGACCCATGGAGTCGATGAATGTGAAACTGCTGCCGTCAATAACGACAGTATGGATGGCATCTTCTGGGCCCTCGACCTCAACAGCCGCAGCTTCATATCTGCTGCCTTTCCTAGGTGCCATTTTCTATTTAAAAAATACATCAAGTGATTAAAAACACAAACGCCGGGGGATATGATGAAAATATTTAGTGGAAGAAGTGACGTTTCAATGGTGCATGCAATTCCAGTGGTTGGCAGCAGAACGTCAGCCCCCAAAAAAGAATCCAATCGAGACGTATTCTAACAGATCATGGTCCTGGCTTTTGTAAATGCTTAAGTTGCGTGTAGTGACAGCCTGCAAACTGTTAATCCTTCGATCATTCCCTCATACGAAAATTAACAAATTGACGTCAGTTTTTTATGCGTCTGTCCTGTTATTGATCATAAATTTCGTCATCACATTGTCAAAGTAGCTGTGGATCCACGAGGCGATAGCCGAGTGGATCCGCAAACTACTTTGACAATGTGATGACGAAATTCATTGTCAATAACAGGACAGACGCATTAAAAACTGACGTCAATTTGTGTTTTACGATAACAAAAAGGTAGGAGAGACGAAATTAAGACGAAACGCGAGACCATTATAAATTCATGTGTCTGTCCGCATATTGACCATAAAAATTAGCCAATGAGCGCGCGTGAATTTCTGCAGTTATCGTAAAATATCTTTTCGAACCACAAATGTAAACTACCGGCTTTTCCACTAATTGTTTTATATAATAAAACACTACTCCTACAAGAGGGGCCAGATTTCTTCAGATCACGTGGTGCAAGTGAAAGCTATAAATAGACCAATTTCGTTATTTCAACATCACACAATAAACTTGACTTCGAGGCCCTGGGTAATAAAGGAAGGATTCGTTTTGGGCTTTCGCCCCGGAGCCACAGAATGATGCATTTTGTCTAAGAATGGAAATTGGCCGGGCATATTTTTATTACTCACCCCAGTGGAACTCTTTCCGCCTTTCTTACTTTCAACCAACTCGCCGTTTTCTTGTTTCACCTCAACACGTTCGTCTTGTTTAATGGTGGGATCGATACCAGTAATAGCAACAAGCGCAGTTCTGAAGCGCTCCACGTTGCCAAAGTACAGAGAAGATTCAAACCGCATCACTTTTATTCCAGGGACTTCAAGGGCCTTATAAGAGAAGGATGAAAGCGTTATTTCAACGAAACAGCAATTGCAGATTTCTTCATTAAATCAAATAAGCAATGAAGCTCATACCAAGGAACATTCTTTGACGTCACGGTATAGCTCAGTTTCTTTCAAATGTCCGAGTATGAAATAATTCGACCTGGAAACAATAAAAAAGAGGCAATTGAAATGGCTGAATTTAAACCGTCACCTGAAAATTATCAATCGGGCCCCAGTTGTTCGAAGAGTGGATAGCGCTATCCAGTGGATACGTCAATTAGCTTTGCAGTAGTTATCCGCTGAATAGCGATTTATCCGGTGGATAGCGTTATTCACCTTTTGAACAACCAACGCCAGAACAGTATGGATATTTTCCGCAGAACTGATTGCTAACAGGCCGACGGCATGAGGAGCACCTACTGAGTCTTGTGTTGTATCGATCCAGAGCTCTTTAATATTTTGAATGATTCCGACTTTGACCTATTACATCTGAAGGATCTAAACTTGAAACCCACTCCGTTTTTGACACAATTCCGTTCTGACCGTTTTTACTTCCGATCTCATTCCCTCCCTTTTCTCTCCACTCTCACCGCCCTGTCAATCAACCAACAACACGTGAGTATTCCTAACTTGATTACATCATCTTGTTTTGTTAACCGGTGACTGATTGATTGACTGACTGACTGACTGACTGACTGATTGATTGATTATTTGATTGATTGATTGATTGATTGATTGATTGATTGATATCCTCTGAACGAAAGACGAGTATTTTACCAGTAGAGAGTAAGCACGACAGCAAATAATGTGCAGATCACTCCAATGCCAAGTCCTACATCCACTCCCATCAATATGACACCAAAACAAGTTAAAAACCAAACAGCCTGAAAAAAACAAACAAAAACAAAACAAAAATTAATGACTCCTGACTATCAACTGATAAAACAGTTTTGCACTCCCCCCAACAAGCTGTTATATAGAGTCAATGAATAGAGGTTGCTATGTAACGTGTAATATTTGTTTCCACAGTCCCATATCTCACATCATCTTTGGAGGATAAAGAATTGCTCGTAGAAAACGAGGTGTAAATAATAACAAAATAAGTACGCCTGTGGAGAGTATACAAGTATTCAGTGTTCTGAGGTAAAATGACACAAGACAATCGCCAAGACGTGTTTCATCAGTGTTGCAAAACACTCACCGCATCAGGTCTGTATATATACCACAATGCTTTTAATCTTGAAAACTGCTTCAGGAGACCAATGAGATTAGCTATCACTACAGCGGCAAGGATGGCCTGCAATAGTACACCATACGAAGTCAAAAGAGCTTGAAAGTTTTAACTTTGTCTTTGTTTTGTCTCGTTTTTAATCAATCGGTTTACTTGTAATAATCATCATCAGATAATTTATAGCTATTATAGCTATGGTAATGTTCGAGCATTCTCTGACACTTTTTTTCACACTGACACTTTTTTTCACACTTTTTTCCACACTTTACCTTCGGAAGATAGAAGAAAAGAGGAGCAAGGAAAAGCAGGACCAGTAGAATCAACACGATAACAACGATACTGCACAGCTGTCGATGAAATCAGGCAAAAAATAGAATTAATAACAATAGCCGGGAGCATGAACAGTGTTTACTTAATGGGCTGTTGAAAACAAAGTGTGCTGCATTTTGACCAAAAACTATAGAACAGATTTGTAAACCAAATCCGAGGGACAAGAAAGAATTCACCGCGCGCATCACAGATAAGCTCGTGTCAATTTGAGCCTAATGTTTGGTTGAATGATTGAGGGGAGGGGATGGATGATCGCTTGCTGTCAAGCGGTATTGAGGACCAAACTGAGGGATTACCTGTGTATTGGCGAGATTCTCCTGAACCGCTGTTCGCGCCAAAGCGTTGCAAATGGCAAAACAAGAGGAAAAGGAGCCTGCGACGTTTCCTACACCATACGCTATCAGCTCCTGAAAAATAAGACCATGTTAAGTCTTTTTCGAGCAGATTTACCGAAGTAAGCAGACGGGCAACATAGTACAACGTCTATTAGACGTAAAGACTGCCTGAACTTCACTTTATGGCCTCTTGGTATTGGCTCAGTACATTCTAAAAAAAGACACACACAGTTGGCGTTTAATCGTTAGGGAGCAATTAATTGTAGTTTAATTACGCAACACTGTGACTGCATTACTTCAGTGAGTCCCCCTCCCCCTCTCCCCACCTCCTCCCTCTCCCCACCTCCTCCCCGCCCGTTCTTACGTTTTGCTCGTAAAATAAGACTTCACATAAAGGATAGATGAATGCATGCAAGTTCCTCTATTGGCAGCCGAGCGGGGAGAACGTAGGAATAGATAAAAAATGGAAAATGTAAAGTGATTGCACAAAAGTTTTCTTCTCGAATTTAAATGTGCCTCGAATGTGACGAGTATAGAAGTCTATTACCGATCTGATGTACAAAAATAAAAATGTAATCTTTTCCTGTATCAGTAGATTAATTTTTCCTTAAAATTTTCTTTCTGCATGTTTATTGTTCATTGCCTTGGTGGTTTTATGTCCATTCTTTTTTTTTAAGATGACTTCACCCTCTTTAAACTTTCCTCTCTAACTAACCTCCTGAGCATTCTTACTGCGACACCAAACACTGATATTCCTAGGTTACAATACAACACAAACCTGGTTCGCGTCCACTGTATAACCCCGTTTCTTTGCAAACATTTTCGATACCGAAATGTTGGTAGCAAAGATCACAATTGCGATCACAAAGGCATCTGGGATCATCTTGGACATCCACGAGAAGGAAGGTACGCTGACAGGGGGTAGTCTGCAATTGAAAATGAGGGTATTAGGAAATGCCGGTCACAGACCATTTCAACCCCGCGTTCAGCATTACATTTCATCCAATGCAAATGAGCCATTTTCTGTTCAAGTTAAAATTACATAAAGCAAAACCATTTTTAAAGTTAGTTCAACTGACAAACAAGGAAGGAGGAAATTATTCAGACGAATCAGCGTCTTCAGTGACCGAAATCTTGTCCAAAATAGACTTTTCCGATCCTGCATCCCGCCGCTATTTTTCAATTCATCCCGCCCGGCGTCCCGCCTCAATGAACATTTTCATCCCGATCCCGCCTGGTTAAACCCAAGTTGCTCTAGTTCACCGCCTTATTTAAACTGATGGGCAAATTATAGCCTTTACAACATTGATAATGTACTCTCTTTATGGAGAAAGGCAAAGACATGCTTAAGGCATATTTAGCCGGCTTTGAAAAAAACGGTTGTTCCTCGGTGTGTTTCTAATATTTATAAGTGAGGCAGAAAAACGCCACATACTGAGTGGTCACGCCTTTTCTGAATTTTTTTGGTTAGGGTACTATTTGATTTTAATGCTGAAAAGATACACACTTACGTCAATTCAGGTGACCGACGACAGAGGTACCTACCCTTTAGGTATTTCTCCTAAAATCGATACTCCGAACTCCTTGTTGATTGCCGCTCCGTATGATATCGCAGTTCCAACGACAACCTAGAACATAACAAAAAAAACAATCAAACGAACCAAAACAGATATATTGGATTATTAATTTCTATGGGATGAATTAAATGACATGTGGAAATGGTCCGATTTAGTGGCAAGGCAATAGATTCGGTTCTCCAAAAATGAAGCCGCGACAGAGAAAGTTTTCACCTGGCACGGTACAAAATGACTCTATTTGCGACAGCATAAGACTGGAATTTGAAACGAAATCTGGCGGGCTTAGCAATGTCTGTAAGGGAAATCGGCAGGTCCGTCGGCCGGTGTCTACTTTACAACGAATAAACTAACTATAAGCTATGCAACCAAAAAGACAACATACCACAAGAAGTTCAGCCGGGATAGGAACCGGCATCTTGCTTTTAAAACGATCATTCACGTATTTGAGTGCAATTAATATCGCGAGACAGAGTACGCCGGTTATGATGGCACCACCATTGGAGGAAGCGATGTGCGTCAACATGTAAATTACTTTCTGAAAGAATAAATGACAATCCTTGAACAGTGGGATTTCCCTGAGATTAGACTGGCAGCCGTTACGTCTGACGGTCACCGAGCTCAGCAAGTCACGGTGCCAACATACTGTGTCACAAGTTTTATTCTGCTTGGAGACACGGTAGACACCATCAACTTGCTTCCACAACCGAGGTACGTGGCGATTTTATAAAAATTGTCTTGGAGACGAGATTTGTAAGGTAAATATCGGAGTAATATTACCCCTACGAACCCAGTGAACCAGTAAATTTCGGCGAGAAAACGAGGGCCTGTTTTCAAGAAATGGGAGACTGTATTTCTTTGCAATCTTGTCACGAGAGAGAACTGAGCAATGGTCTAAAATTTAGTCTTTATGTTGGGAAATTCCTGATCATTAACACTTTAGACATACCT
>BLFK01000413.1:1776704-1781704 GCA_014634185.1 Astreopora myriophthalma | reverse complement strand
GGCTTTAGACTTCATATCATGCCTCAACGCATTTCTGGCATGGCCCGGCTAACTATGTCAGCTGATTGAGAGAGAAGCTATTCCCACGAGGTGACCTTTGTAGTGTGAGACGTGTTTGTGAGCTGTCGATACCATTAAACGAAAAAAGAAAACAACTGACCGTTGTGAATTGTTTTGGATACGGGCCTGAGCAAACGGTTATCGGCACTCTTCTACATGGCGATACATCCGAAGAGAGAATATCCCAAAGAAAGCGTCGGGCTTGCAAAACAATTCTCCTGTGATCAAGTTTGGTTTCTGAGACACTGCAATGGGTGATAAATACTGACGGAATTGAATGCATAATATATCTTTTGACACCTGAGAGCTCAAGTTCGAAGCGGCAAAAAAACCTTGCCTCGTCCCTCAGAGAAAGAAAATTGGGAGTGGATTTTTTTTCCTGAATTTTTTCCTTGGGGAAGGGAAGATGGGCCGCTGTACACAGGCGACACCTTCATATCTTCCCCCCTTCCCCCATACATCACAGCAATTAACTGTAATGCACAATTATGTTACCGTCATAGACATTATTTTGGACATGCAAAATGTACGACGATTTCGAAGTAGAAAATGTCGATGGCCGTTAGCCGGTACTTCATAAAAGCGATGCTGACTGACCGAGACATCAGACTTTGATTTGTTGTCTTTCGGGATGATTCCTGGGGACTAACTAACATCCATTTGTAATAAAATTGGACTATGGACATTAATTAAACCTTGGACCAGGTAAAAAATGTACACTAGAGTGGATTCCCATTTTCACGTGGACTGTGACTGTTACTGAAAACTGATCTGCAATAGCGCGAAAAAATGGGTCAAGTTTTTTCTAACAAAACTGATAATCACGAGATACTAAAGCAAGAAGGAAAATCGTTCTCGACAAGTTTCTAAACTACATTTGTAATGAACGCAAGAATACCGAATACTTATAAAAGATGTCGTCAGTTATCCGCCTTCAGTTATCCTTCAGTTATTCAGTTATGCCGTCAGTTATCCGGCTTCCTGTTATATAACCCTGTTTTCGTAGCTGTTAATTAAGTTTTCATCTTAACTGTGCTGGCAAGAAATTGTTGTTGTGTCAGTGAACTACCAACGGGGAATTGTTGACGCAAATTTGAAAAGGAAGATCATGCAATGAATAAGTAGACCAACAGTTCTAGTAAAACTTGATAAATCTCTCATCTCATTTTCTCTTTGTTTATTTTTTTTTCTTCCCTTTCGTTTTGAAGTCGTTTTTTTTTTCCTGCTTTTTTGTGCATCAAATGACATTACCTTGAGGAATATGCATTATTCCCACTGTCAATCCTCCGCTGATATCTGCCACCAAATCATTCTTCACGTTGTATTTTGGCAGCCAACTAATAATCGGAAACAGACCGACAAAAAATTGATAAATCCTGCTCCGAGAACAGGAACATGACGTGAATTTTGCTTTAACCGCTTGTAAACGACGTTTTTTTCCTGTTGATGACTCTGCGGTGTTAATTTGCGCCGTCGCCAGGAGAGGAGAGGATTCGTCATATACTTTCCGAGCGATCTTTATGTCGGCCCCGACTGGGTGAAGCGCAGCTGCTTCCATTTCGGTCTTGGAGTAAAATGACCATCCCTTTGGTTAAGTAGTTTTATAGGTAGCGCTTCAGTACAGGTCATGCAATGCTCATGCATACATGCACCTGTCATTGCCTCCGGCTCCGTGGGTATCGATTACCAAACACACGAAACTCCGGCAGTATTTCTTAAATTCACAGTTGGAGGAAGCGAATAACAAAATAAAATGAATATTTTTTTATTTTCGTTGTATTTGCTCTTTATACCAACGTCAGGAAACAGGTTTACATAATGAACGCAAATGTATATAAACACTTATGTTCTTAATTTAAAATAAAAACTATCGAAAGCATTATTGAACGTTTTTCGCTGTCCAACGTGTAGACGTATTCATGCATGAATGTAATTTATAGATCTTGATTGAGTAGATCTCCTATCATATTCATAAATACTTCACCGTATTTGTCGTTGTTCGATGAAGCTTTCGCTAATGTTTATTTTTAATATTTTCAGGCACAGTGCCACCATGTGACTACATCTACCGGCATCACGTGCCAGACCCACTGGGAACGTGACACAAAACGAAAACCAAGGTGGTTGTGCATGGGATTTTAGTGTGAAAATGGATTGCTGGCCGATGGAAAAACTGTCAAATTGGTAGATTTATTTCTTGCGGCCAAAGTTTCCGAGTCTGCGCGAAAACTGAGCGGCTGTCACCACCATTCACGAAGAGTACCGGTAATTCTGCCACCGTCAAACCTTGGCCTGTTTCGGGATTTCCTTCAGCAAACATGTCACTAATATTTACGCTCTTTGGACTTTTCCTAGGACTGAAGCCTGAAACGAGATTATCTCTTTGTGGGAGGAGCGCTGGCGTTGTGATGAGTGCACTCGGCTCCCACCAGTGCTTCTCGGGATTCCCGGGCTCTGTGCCATTGTTGTCAGTTATTTGCTCTGCTCCCAAGCGGTGTTCGAGACGGTTCACGTGATGTTATTCGACCAATCATAATGAAGCATATGTTTTGCACGTGTCACCTGATATCATAGCAACCGTAACTATGCCGCCATCTTGTATGCCTGATCGAATGTAAATAAACAAAGGTTCCGAGAGTGTTTCGCTGCGATGGGAAGATTTTGCTGTGTTTCGGATGCTCCAGCCGCTCAGATAGAGAAAAGCACGCTTCTTTTCTTAAAATTCCAGCTGTAATTGAACACCAGGGGGTTCTCACGGAAGAAATTTCCAACAAAGACGCGATCGATGGATCGCAAACATCAGGAGAGATGCAGTCAGAAATGGCGATGTCAAGTATCCACATTGTGTGTTCTATTCACTTCCACGAGGGTAAGAGTTTTGAAATATGTAGAATTATTTGATTCTTAAATACTGCTGTTGAAATATCTGAAAGCTAATGTCCTGTTTTTATTTATTTATTGCCATTCAGACTGACCTTTCTATGTAGGACATAGAAGAACTAGAAAACTTTAAACAATCACGGGAGGCTGGGAATTCTGTCCTATCAAAGCCTTAGTTTGAAGCTGACGAAGAGAGGGTGAAATTTTATACCGGTTTGACAGCTATGAGTGTCCTGATGGTGCAAAGTCCTGCTCTGCCTGAACGAAAATCTATCGGTAACTTTCAACAACCCCTCATAACCATCATGCGTCTCCCACTGAATCTCTCAGTGCAAGACTTGGCCTACCCATGTGGAGTCCATGCATCCTCTGTGTCAAGAGTGTTGCACACCAGCGTGCATGTAATGTTTATATTCATGGCATTTCTAGTGAAATGGCCAAATTCCAATTCGTTCTGGACAGTGCCCCCAAGTACCTGTCCATACTAAGAAAGGCACAAGATTATCATTTGTTTAAACTGTCAAGTGTCACCCTCTCTAAACAAAAACAAAAACAAATCTATTATTACACCAGTGGAGTCAAGGTGATTGCCTCTCACATTGTAAACTGTTGACGCTTGCTGTATTGGTTTGATTTTACAAGCCTCAGCGCCGCTGTGAGATCATTTCAACGGTTTCTGTTGAATATCCAGGAATAATAAAGTTATTTGGTCTGATATGGATTCTCTACTCGCAAGGCTTATA
Organism: Astreopora myriophthalma; assembly: GCA_014634185.1. NCBI lineage: Eukaryota > Metazoa > Cnidaria > Anthozoa > Scleractinia > Acroporidae > Astreopora > Astreopora myriophthalma. Next base: position 1,778,021 of record BLFK01000413.1, on the reverse strand, counting down.
TATGTACAAGAGAGATCTAGCACACACCCAAATTGTGGGGTAAAGTTCAATTTTTGCTTCATAACCACGCCAAAGCCCATTTATTATTATAGTAATAAATAAATTGTAAATTTATAGAGCACAATTTCCACGGCGAGATGATCAAATGCACTTATTAATATCCCATAATAGCCTCAACCCCTGTCAAAAAACGCTCGCTATGAGTTGGTGTAGTGGTGAAAGCACTCGCCTCCCACCAATGTGGCCCCTGTTCGATTCACGGACTAGACGCCATATGTGGGCTGAGTTTGTTGGTTCTCTTCTCTGCTGGCATTGTGATGAGTGCACTCAGCTTCCACCAGCTATTATTGGATATTAATAAACGCATTAATTTGATCATCTCTTCTCTGCTCCGAGAGGTTTTTTTGCCAGGTACTCCGGTTTTCCCCTCTCCTCAAGAACCAATATTTGACATTTGATTTGCTTCTTTGATTTGTTATTTGTTGAGCATTTCATACATGAGCTTTCCGATAAGTATCCGAAAGCTGGCAAAGGGCCAACACTCAGCGATCCGCGGGCTGAAATCGCTTGGGTTATCATCATGGTTCAATGTTCAGGCTTAAATGTCCAATCTTTCACACAGGACATACAGCATTTTCTCTCTTTTAACATTTATTACTTTCATCACTCTTTTGTCCTTATGTACAACATAATGTAAATGTATCAGTTTCAAAAAGTTTAAGTCACTATGGTCAGGAAGATTCCGCCATTTTTTGTTTGTTTTGTTTTTCTTTAATTGGCTTTACAGCAGTTACTAAATCAACATCTTTGCAAATTGATTGTTCAGATTTACAATATTTGTAGCTAAGATAAAATTTTAATTCAGTTTGAAAGTTTCGCAAAAATTCAGCTGCCAAATCGGTCCACCGTATCGTTCAAAGTTCTCCCTGCCCATGAGTCTAACAAGAGCTTCCTGTGGGGAAAAAGGTCAGACATGTTAGCCATAGACACTGTTTAGGCCTTCAACTTACTTTCAAGAATACGCACATCACAAATTCGCTTTTCAAAACCAGATATCACCAAAACAAGCAGAAACCTGCTCAGATCACAGTTTGTATCATTTTCAGGCTTCAAAAATACTGTTCAATGAAGCCATTTTTTAAGAGGAGTTAACAAAATCTTGTCTGAATAAGGAGAACAGATGTTTGAGCAATGCAATGCTAACTGTTCAAACAGTTGTTCTTTACAATGTTGAGTGTGTCCAAGAAGAGGTTAAATAGTACCATAATGAAAAAATTAGACTCCTTGGGGATGGAGGGCCTTGCATATGAAGTGGTC
>BLFK01000413.1:1767817-1775513 GCA_014634185.1 Astreopora myriophthalma | reverse complement strand
TATGTATGTATTCAAAGAAGACAGATTGCAATTGATTGTTGCTTATGAAAACATCTGAATGCAGTAACTGTTCATCAGTAGGATGCCTAAAATGCGTGAAATCCCCGATCTACAGTTGGCACTTCGTACAATCTCTGCACTCCCAACGGGCAACCCTAAAACCCAGAAACCGGAATCCGGAATAACACTGGAATTAGGCCTAAGAACTTTTGTTTAGGCCTAATTATTAGGTCTAAAACTTTTGTTTAGGCCTAAACAAAAGTTTTTAGGCCTAATAATTAGGCCTAAACAAAAGTTCTTAGGCCTAATTCCAGTGTTATTCCGGATTCCGGTTTCCGGGTTTTAGGGTTGCCCACTCCCAACAGCTGTCTGTGATGAATTTTCCCTGACGTTAGACACAAAATTCTCTCAAATGCAAGCCTGGAGAGAATCCTCACACAAGAGAAGACCTCAGACAAGACTCATCACTGGCAGAGTCTAGATCCTAAATACTCTGTCACAGTTTGCTGTTTATCATCCGAGAAAAGATATCCAGTTTAAGACAAAAATTGATAAATCGCCACCCTGATTAAGACAAAAAATGATAAATTTGATACCCTGTTTAAGACAAAAATCCCGAAAAACATACCCTGGCTGGCCGCACGTCCCCATTAAGCCCTTATAAGGGAGTACCCCCCCCCCCCCGGATCAAAAAGGCACGGCATCCTTGTGATACAGGGTTTTTCTTTGTAATGATTTTACTTCATTGTCTTCAGGGTTAGGGTAGTATAACTAGAGTTTATTATTGTAATGGGTAGTAATTTAATATTGTATAGATTGTAATAATAGGTTCTAATCATTTTGTAATTCTCTGAAGTCTGACAATGATAGTGACAATGACGTTCTCATTCAATAACAAGCTTTAGCATCCTGCTTAGTTCGCCAGCCGATCTCCAGTGCTGAAAGAGAACTATTATGACAACAATAATAATAAGAACATTTTTACTTACCCTCTGAGTCGGTCAATTCTGTCTCGCAACCTCCCAGATTCTGTGGGTGATTCATCTAAAATTAAGCAAAGTACCACGGATGTCAGGTTTTGTCCAATTCTAGCTTTGTGAAAAAAAATACAGTAGACGAGAACCATTTGCTCTGCAATCAGCTCAGATTAAGTATTAGGCATAAAATAATCAACGGAATCTTTTGAAAGCAAAGTGAACGTAAGCCCCGGAAAATATCCAGTCCCTTTCATGCTTGTGTGCTGGGGGGAGGGGATGTGGATGGGAGGGGAGGTGGACAGGAGGGCAGGTGGAAAGGAGGGGGAGGGGAAGCAGGGATATGGGAGGAAGAGAGGGGACGGTAAGGATCGATCTTGTCATTTTGAAACCAAACCCACACATACTAGCTGAGCTCCGTTCACACATATTCGGGATTACCAACGCAAAGCCATGCATCAGAAGAATCAGTGTAGACAGTGCCTGAATCTTTTATGCATATATTTATAACCATTATTTACAGTCTTAGTTCATCTATGAAAAACAGCAAGATCATGACATAAAAATTCAATCAAGGGGCAAGAACAATCCGTAAGATTAAACCCCAATGCAACAGCAATTAAAAAAAAATCAACGGCAAAGCAAAACATTAAGTTTTGTTATCTTACGATAAGGCACATCCAGAGGTTCTTTTTCCTCCTGTCTCCCCTGTGCAGGCTCAGCATCCGGGGATTCTCTGTCTGTGCTGTCATTTGACAATTTTAACGTGGAATCCAATGCAGAGATTAGAGAGGTGACATCACTTTGGCTGCGGGGTTTTCTGCAACAGCAACAACAAAGGTGCATTTCAAAATCAAGTGCAACTAGCATTTTTTAAGCATGACACCTTCCGCTGCCCAGTACGCCTGACTTACAACCCAAAAGCCACAGATCCAAGATACACTGTAGGGGTATTCCACTTTCAGGCAAATCAATCAATCAATCCAAACAAAATTCCCTTTCAAAGATCAAACAAATCCTCACTCTAAAAAGAAACCCTAGTTGGGTTGCACCTCTTTGAATCCTCTAATTTCAGTGGGTCGTCATAGGCTGCATCTCTATTGTTTCAGGGCTAGCTATGTAGGTTGCAGTGTTCTTGTTCTTTGTCTATTGTTTGTTCAGCCAATCCTGTGAGGTCTTGCAAATGGAGCAGATCTACCCGGAAGGAGAGACTTTTACCAATTTATTCTAACTTTTTTATGAAAGAGGAGGAGGACCCAACCTTATCTTCACTCACCGTTCTGGTGGAGCTGATCGTTCTTCCAAGCTGATCTCCTCTAATTCTGAGTTTGTGTCACTGTCCGTCTCAACTGAATCCTTAAAGATGTAAAAATGCACAACAAAATAATGTTTTAAGGTGATTCCCTCCAAATAATCTAGAAAGCTCATAGTTTCTTCAGACATAACTTTCAGTAAACTACATACAACATACATAGATGTCCTTCACTTCAAATAATCACTTAACCCTTCACTCCCTAAGGAGTACCAGAACCCTAGTGACGAGTAAAATTGTCTGGCATTAGCCAGAGTGAAATCTATGAAGTCCCTCTCCAGGGGCGGATCCAGGGTGGGTGGATTGGGTGGCTAGCCACCCACCTTCAGAGAAGCCCACCATAAAAATCTAATACGTGAAAAAAAGGAAATACATGCATAGGTCCCAAAAAATATAGAAATACGTGGGTACCCAAAACCTTGTGAAGCCAGCAAGGCTGAAAACCGAAATGATGGTAGGCCCGAAGCAATGCGAAAAATTGAGCCTCGTTTTTGAGTTCTTTCCTTTCTTCCTAAATCGCCAAATTTGGGGCCAAACGTCTGATAACTTATAATATATTATTAACATATAGTTTGGTGGCCGACTGTATCATCCACCCCCCCATTAAAAAATCCTGGATCCGCGCCTGCTCTCACGGGTGAAAGGGTTAATATCATTAATCAAAGTATTAAACAAAAGAAAATACAAACAAACTTGGTTATAGAACAAATACTGGCAAACAAATTATGATACATGCAATGGCAGCAAACATATGGCAGGAACTACCCACCAACTTTAAAGACTTAACTACTTATAGTTTCAACAAGAAAATTAGACAATATGTACTACTTAAACAAAATGACTCTCCTAACATAAACTAGAATCTCTTTCTCTTTTGTGTGTGTGCTTTACGCTTATGCTTCATGTATGTTTTGCTTTGGCACTTTTAGTGACCTTTGCTATTCTATTGCTTGTAGTTTTTTTTTTATCTTTTAATATCTTCTTGTAATTCTTTCTCAGTTTGTAGGCACAAGTATGATTTATGCTTTACATTTCACTTTGGCACTTCTTTTTCTCTCTCTGTGCCCTCTTTCCTCCTTGTCTATCTGTGGTTTGTTTGTGAGTGAAGCAACATAAACAATATGTATGTTGTAGTTAAATTTTATTTTTGGTTAAAAGATTTTCAAACTAGTTTGTTTTTTTCATTCCTTTGTTTTAGATTATGATAATGTCTATAAGACAAAGGAAAGTAAAAAACAAACTAATGTGAAAAATTTTTAACCAAAGGAAAATTTTAACTACAACATGTACATTAAACGTCTAGAGACTAACTTGAAAACCTCACAGTTCATTTAGGCTCTAGGCATTTCCTTCACTATCATTATATATTTTTGACAAACACTGAAAGATTAAGCATAAATTCAATTAAAAAATGTTTATTCTCTGTGACAAGAATTATTAAGTGAAATGCAGATAAAATTGTTGTTGTTGCAAAAAACGGAAAGGGAGAATACCAACAAGAAAATGTACCTATATACAAAATTTAAAATACCCTGTCCATTAAAAGCTAACAGTGCATCTTAATGAGCGCTTAAAATGATTTGAAGAGTGAAATAACTTGAGTTCCTGAGGCAGGGAATTCCAGAGTGATACAGCTCTATACTGTACAGTCCTGCCCTTTGTTGAATAACTAGAGTCCTGTCGACTTACAGTAACAGAAGAAGTAGATTTCTGCTTAGGTATAGGCCTGCCTCCATCCACAGCATCAAGACCTGCTATCAGGCGAGGTTTGGGAACATCAATGACAGACCCCTGTCTGGGTGTTGCTGTAGAATGAAATCACGTAATAGGTGAATTGAATTAGAAGAGGGCGTAAATGCCCTTGTTATAATAATTAGCAGTCCTGGAAATTCTGAAAAGCCGATCACTCACCTGAAATGACCCCCTCCTGTGACCTCTTCACCTTAGCAGCTATGATCTCATTGGGGGAAGGGAGAACAGTTATGGCAGGTGGAGTGGGAAGGGAACTTTTGTCTCCAGTTTGTTTTTGCTTGAGCCGACGTCTCTCTCTGGCTGACATCCCACTCTATGAAAATTATCATTAAATTAAAACAGAAAGCAACTGAAAATATTTTGAAGGTATCTATAACAATTCAAAAATTCTTAACGACAGATGGAATAAGATGTGTTCAATTTTCTCCCTCTGGTGTTAGTTTGTCAACACTACTCTCATCAGGCTTGACACAAAGCATGCTCCTTCATGGCTGCCCTGATTTCCAAAGAAGCAGCAAAGACCATGTTACTTAACCACTGAGACTTTCCTTGACCCTACCCATGAGTACCACAAATTACACTCTGTCCACTTACCAAAGGTGCGTTGTCAATGGCTGATACCAACTTTTGACTGCAAGAAAAAATTGAATAGACCTTCTTACCGATACAGTGGCCATCTCAAATTCTACTGTACTGAAAAAGATATTATGGGATGCCCAGGGGGTAAATTCACACATATTGTAGGTAGAGTAGTTTTGGTCCAACATTTTTCAAACCAGATCAATATTTGCATTTCCTTTGCCTCAGATTAATTATAGTGTGAAATAAACGATATAAAAATCAAAGTGTCTTGAAAATTTTCAAAGGAAAACCAAATTTATACCCACAACTTGCCCCTGAATAGAATCCACAATAGAATCCAAGATGGCCCCCATATCGGGAAAAAGGTCCATTGACTCAAAAACGGTACAATGTATTGGAAGATGCAAAATTACAAAAAAAAAAAAAACGAAAATAAAAGCAAAACTCAGGTGCAGGAATTGAAAGTTGTGAAAGAATTGTTCTGCACCTTGCTTCAGAATCTGCAGTGCTTTTATCTCCATCTTCTTCTTCCTCTTCTTCCTCAGCATACTGTGATCTAGCAGCATGGCTGCTACTTGTTACCTTGTATCTTCTTCTTGCCCTGGGACTCTTGGAAGCTGGCAAATCACCTGCTAGGGGGGGTCTCTTAGGAGGCTGAGGCAACGGTCTTACTGACTCCTGAGTATGAAGATTAAAGTAAGCTGAATAAGTTCAACTATATGTTTTAATGGTTAATAATGAAATGAAGGATGAAACAACTGGACAGATCACCTTTAAGTTGACAACATAACAACACAAATCATTGGTTTGCCCTGATGGGTGTTTCTCACTGACAGACATTTTTCACAAAGGCAAATTAAAACGGGAGCCCTTAGGATAATTATTATTATTGTCCTTCTGTGTTGATCTCCCATGTACATATCATGTACAGCTATGTATTCAGCTGTCCAGTAGTTAAGATACGGCTGGTATTTTTTACAGCTCACAGGTCACAGGCCACTGTTTTACTTATACTGAAAGAACCCTTAACCTTTACTAATACTAAACTTAGGCCTAAACATTGTCTTAGTGTAGTATTTAGGCCTAAGGATAACAACAGGAAGCAGTTAGGGTTCCACTAATAGTAAAACAATGACCTGTGACCTGTAAAAAATACCAGCCGGTTAACATAACCACAACCTCAAGGTGTATTAATTATGCACTATGTATGTACCTTTTCTTTACTTCTCTCTGCTTTTAACCTTTTATTTATTTTATTTGTAGTGTGCAGGGGAATTGAATTAACATACAGTTAACCAGACAGTTCTTTGCAAGAATAGCGTATTATTATTATTATTATTATTATTATTATTATTATTATTACCTCAACTTTTGGTGTCCTGTGCTTGACAACACCAGGTAATGACCTCTTTTCATCTACAACAAGTCTCTCAGTATCTGCAGCTGATTTCTTTGATCCACTCCCGCTACTTGATCTTTCACTTGCTGACTTCCTCCTCTCAGCTAATTGTTTTTTGATCACTTCCCTTCGTTTCAAGTCTATTTCATTTCCTTCTTTGGATTTTTTGACATTGGCCTCAGTTCGCCCCTTTTCCGAAGATCCACTTGACGAACTGGAAGATTCTATCGATGACCGTTCATGATTATTGCTCGATGAAGTTTTTGGTGATTGCTTTGGCAGCTTCTCTTCTTCTAAAACACAATCAATAGCTGACACTGTTGCCACAGAAGACTCCAGTACAGATCCACCGTACCCAGAATCAGATTTGGAAGATTGTGGTTTTGACACTCTTGGTGTTTCACTTGGCATTCTTTCTCCTTTTGATCCCGCTTTCTTTTTTTGTCTGCAAAAGTGACACAAAAAACAGAAAATACATGACATGCATGCCAAGGCTGTAGTGAGCCTTTAGAAAGTAGGGGAGCATGAAGATTTTTAATGATTCCATTCAGAACTATTGGCATCATGTTATTGTTTGAAACCTCTGGTAGATGACATTTCATTTTAAACTATTTATGCTGGTACGTTTTAATTTTTCCATTATCCCTTTAACTCCCAACAGTGACATCATAGATTATAACATAGTGCGCATGCTTCCCTATCTAATTCCTATTGGCATCATCATGGCACATTTCTCAACATACACATGGCCGTGCGTCCATCTGATGACGTGTGCAACTTGTAATCAAATACAAAATGGCATGTTTGTAATCAGCCAATAAGAATCTTTGTTTTTCTCAGTACGCGCATTGAGAGAATTTTGTAATCAATCACAAATAAACCTGTCTTCCGCGCACTACTTTCTTGTCACTATGTTATAAAAGAATTGGTTCATGCTTTTAGCTGTGCGTATATCGAGTTCTGGATGCACTTGGGAAGTTTGGAGAACACTGAAGAAGCTAGAGTTGCTCTCGGCTACGCCTCGAGCAACTCTTGCGCTTCTTTCGTGCTCTCCAAACTTCCCGCGTGCATCCATAACTCTGTATATACGCACGCTAAGCATCAACCAATTCTTAATTTTAATCTGGCTAACCCCTGACAATTTTACTCCTCAATGGGGTACCCCTTGGAAAGGAAAGGGTTAAACACAGTCTTAATGGCTTCAAACTCTTACCTATTTTTCGTTCCCTCCAGAAAAAGAGCAATTTGGTTTTTAATGTAGCTATGACGCAGTAGGCGCTGGGCACTGGGTCTCTTCTGAGGATCCAGCTCTAACATACTGTGCACAATTACACAAAGATCAGGGCTGTAATTTGATGGCAGAGGAGGAAACTGAAAAAAAAAAAAAAGGGCAAATCATCTACTGCAAAAATATCTTGAAAGCAGACAGCAGGATGAAGCTACAAGTCCACAAATTAATTATTCAAAATCATTAATAATTCATGAATGAGCCTAACTGCCTATCAAGTCATTGATAAAATACCACATCCCATTAAAAGCCAATATTTAAATCACTCCTCGTTAGTATTCTTTACATAAAGAATACTAGCAAGGCATAGCTTGTTTTTCTCATATGCTTATATTTTCCTCTCACAATTTGAATCCTAGTTCAGACTCCAGAGGGACATGCTGTTTGTA
>BLFK01000413.1:1755317-1762817 GCA_014634185.1 Astreopora myriophthalma | reverse complement strand
CTCAATCTATATATCAGCTGAGTCTACATTGCGAGGCAATTAAGGAATAGACCACACATTTCTATGGATTATAGGTATGATAAACCATGTGCGACGCCTTGCAACAAATTAGTCACTATGATACAGATCTCGGCATTTACACCCCCTACTGTTACTCTTATCAGGCTGTGAGGTCAACTTTGATTAGTGGATTTCAATCCTCATCATTCCTGTAAGAAGGTATTTGCAGCTGCCGTCCACTGCCATACCACTGTCCTGAGAATTGTTCCCTCTGTGATGTGGTCAGCTGTATCTATCTCTTGTCTCGGTCGCAGACACGCGCGTTGCACTGGGATTGGTTTGCAATTCTTTTGGCATCAGGCCCCATTCGCATTAGGCCTGATGTATCATCTCACAGCAAGGCTTTGCAACATTATCCACGATAACTGTTATACTGAACACCACACTCCTAATGTTTATGTAAACAATGAAAGTTCTTTTCAAATTTCGTTTACCTCTTGTTCAGCAGCTTTTCTCTCCTTTACAGAGGCATTAGAAAGATCCACCTTCTTCATAACATACTGTAATTTAAGAATGCATTAAAGAATTATAGACGTTTCTTCCATCAACAAGTAGAGAATATTTACGTTGTGAAAATCAACTGACCTTTTTCTTATCCTTCTTGTGTTTCACAAGTTTAACTTCCCCATAGCTTCCTTTTCCAATTACTCTGTCGATCTTGTAATGATCCAACGGCATTTTGCAACTCTACATCGAAGTGTTGTTATCGATCAAATATAAGCAGCTCAAAGTCTATAATTAACGAATCGATCATCTAGCGTGAAAAGTCGTAGTAACAAAGGAAGCCATCAATATTTTGATTAACGTAAACTGCTGTTGTCCATTGAAGCTTGGAGTACATCACACCATAATTTCAATTAGAAATGGAGCGGTAATCGCAAGCAGAAATCGTGAGTTTTACCAGAATTTACAGATTAGTCATTTCCGCGTCGTATGTAACTATGTGAACATGATGCATTGCGAGACTGGGTGTAAACGCGTGTAAACTCGTAGTGTCGGTTATTTTCCCGTAGGATCCCGTATTGATTCTCGAGCACTCGGAGGTGACTTATCCGCGCGAATTAATTTTTTCGGCGAGCGGAGAAGAGGGCTGAAATTCAGAGACGGCTGTCAATCTCTGGTGACGACTCCGCGGGCCATCTCTCGATGCTTTTGCGCAGCGCCATGCTTTGGCACTATCCTGAACCGGACCATTCTCGACCCCAGAGCTCTTCTCTTTTGGGCATGTCTAAGGCCCGGTTCAGACGCCGCTCCACTCATGTGCCGAACCTATCTGAGGAATTAAGTACGGCAAAAGAGCGGCGTCTGAATCAGTTTAGTACTGCAGTTTTAATGAGGTGCGGCAAAAACGTTAAGTTCGACAGGGTCTGTCGTATTATTCGACATTAGAGCGGCAGGTGATTCATACGGCGTTCTCCTCATGTGCCGAACCAAATGCATACATTATGATAATTTATAAATCTTCCCATAGGTCTCTCCTTTCTCTCGAATAAAACAAAGATTAGGCTCGACACACAGTGCTCCGTCTGAATCAGATGTCGCGCCAATGTCGGTCCAAAGTCGGACTTCACTCAATTAGGTTCGGCACATGAGTGGAGCGGCGTCTGAACCAGGCCTAACGGGCGTGACGGCGGGAGGAGCTCTGGGCAACTGTAGCCAAAGCTTCTTGAGGCTTCAAATCAAAATGGCGTCGCTGTTCAAAAAATCCTAGAAGTGTGCCTTAGCAAAAGGTGGTATTGGGATTACACACTTTTTTAGGAGTTTCACTCGTATTTGTTTTGTGAACTTTTTTTCGAAGCTACGTAGCTCGCTTCACAAAAGGAACCCCTCACGCTGTAAGTACCGAGTCGGCCAATCAGAATTAATTTTTTTAAAAAATAATTTTTGACCCTAGAAACGATTTGTTAACAATTCTATTGTTAACACTAAGTAAAATACACGGTCTACTACAAAACGTTAAAAAAATCTACCCTAAAAATCATTAAAAAACGTCCGCATTCCTTGCATCAAACTAAATAAAATACACGGTCTACTACAAAAGACTAAAAATCATTATAAAAACTAAATTGAGAAATATCCGCATTCCTTGCATTAGCGGTTAAGTGATCTAAAAAGTCTGCATTCTTGTGAAAAGGGGTTCTAGACCCTCGAACACATGTGTGAACTAATCCTAAAATATCAAACGATATGAGTGTTCTAAGCCAAGATATGGCACTGGCATAAGACTCGCCGTTCTTACGGGAAAGTTTGTCCGCTAGGTTACTCAGGAAAAGTTTGTATTCTTTCCCCATTCCTCCGTTCGTACGAAAAACCAGACTTTGCTGAGCAAAGAGACGTGAAAAGGTTCCGTATGCCATCGTGTCTTTGTGCAACAAAACCCCCAATGAATTGAAGAAGTGATCCTCACACTTTCTGGACAATTTAAGCAATTGTCTCATATATGCACTTGAAAAAATAAAGTGACTTCAACGGGATTCGAACCCACGACCTCTGCGATGCCGGTGCAGTGCTCTTACCAACTGAGCTATGAAGCCACATAGTTGAGAGCAGGTTAATTTGTTGGGCTCATGCGTGTTTCCCCGTGAAAGGAATGATTCATGACAAAACAACAAAAGGAACCACGCATTTTGCGGTAAAACTTTAAAACGCTGTCGCTGTTTCAGACACATTTTGTTTTGTTTCGTTGTTTGAATGCCGCGCGAACAAACGAGGACAATAATTTAGCGTATACAATGACATTAAAGCCGGAGTCTTTATACTTCCTTGATTTCCATCGTTATAGGCTAAACGGTTAGATACAATATTGGTCTTCAAAAAGGCGTGCATGATGGTTTAGTTTACGACTTCTGGAAATCTGAAAAGCGAGTTTTACTAGCCCTACTTGGCCAATTTGGGCCCTTTCTTTTCTTAATGGGGGCTATTCAAAGCGCGCTCGTATTCAAATTTGCCGCAAGTGTGATCATGAATATTTAATGATGTCCACGCATTCTGCGCGATGCTTTCTTCATTGTGACCTTGTTCCTCTCAAACAGACAAGGGCAGTCCGCAGGATGGCGAAGGACACCTTCGCTCTGATCCATGCGATTGTTGTTGCGTAGTCCTCCTACGAGCTCGGCAAGCCTAGATTGGTACCGCTGACATTCCTTAGACATACCTCCTGGCTTGGTGAATACCAGGGGCGTAAGAGTGCCTTGCTCGACTTCTATTATTCTAGATGAATACTTTCACTTCTTTTCGTCTACCCTCATATACCGCCATATACCCATGGATACCTAAGAGTATATGGGGGTATATGAGGGTATACATGGGTATATAGGAGTTCAGTAATAAAAGTTAAATACATTATAATAAGGGATACACGAAGTACATACCTCCAAAACAGGAAGTCCGCAAATCACCGACTTACGGCTCAACCTCGTTCCCAAGGCTTTTCTCCGCCCGCCCCCTCCTCGGCGGAGAAAAGCCCTTGGAACGAGGTTGACTTACGGCTCATTTACACAGACTCAAAACTTTGAAGCAATAGACGGTTACAAAAATGGACCTTCGGTGCGACAGTGCATCAATTGGCTGTGGCCAGAGTCCGTGTTCTCGGTGCTGACCAAACGAAAAGCGGGCTCTGGGATCGACATTCAACCTATCCTAAAGAGACCATTTTTGTAACACTATCATGCGTGACGCGTGACCGTGCGACCCGTGTAGCACGATGGGACTTGCGGTCACCACTCCATCTTGTCTTGGGTGTGCAACCGAATAAAGACCTTTCCGTCACCGTGACCAAATCGACGTTACATGTATTTTACGGTGAATTTAACAGCTTGAGAAACTAACGCCACTTAAACATGGCCCTCAAATAGTGAGATGTTGTACCACACAGCAGAATAACTATTTTTATGGCCTTCTTTTATCCTAAACACTGAGCCCATAAAGTTTCCTGCGCTATAAGACGGCCTATGGAGCTTTTTGGCAACCAGTGTTTGGAATGGTTCAATGTTTGTCCTGTTTGTTGTTTGAGCCCAGCAAAGGGTGGGGTTTTGAACTGAAGAAATGATCCTCACACTTTCTGGACAATTTAAGCAATTGTCTCTTATGTGCACTTGAAAAATTCAAGTGACTCCAACGGGACTCGAACCCACGACCTCTGCGATGCCGGTGCAGTGCTCTTACCAACTGAGCTATGAAGCCACACAGTTGAGAGCAGGTCAATTTGTTGGGCTCATGCGTGTTTTCCCGTGAAAGGAATGGTGAATGAAAGAAAGGTGGGGTTTTGATAGCAAACATTTGCCATGGTCGGGCGTTTTCCCCGAGGGTACCCTATACCATACTTCAGAACTTTTAATTTCATTGAATTAGCATAGGGTCCATTATCCTCCGTAGCAAGCGTTTCCGTGAGATTTCATGCAAATTGTTCCTCGGTCTTTTTTTGCATGAAATCCCACGGAAAGCCGAGATAAGAATATATTTACATTGAAATTTTAAACAAATATTCTAACGAGGGCGCGCTGGATATGAAGTGATAGATAACCAAAGAAGCGCGTAGCGCCGAGTCTAATCATTTTATATCCAGCTAGCCTGAGTAGAATAATTGTTTTCTTAAAAACTCAGAGCTGGAAAAATGTTATCAGCTCTTGACCATATTGGGTACAGCAGGCATATGAACTGATAGCCTGTGTCCGGCGAGCCAATCAAAATGCTGGAAATCTGATATCCGAGGTTCAGTTTTTAATAAAATGTATTTATCTGTTTCTTAGAAGGCCCTGCGTAACAAAGAGAAATGACGAAGCGTAGTCCCTTTTACCCGCTTAACGATTCGGTATTTGAGACCTGCATTGTATTATTTTACTTAAGTTTTGTTTAGCGCTGGAGACAATGGCGCGTAACAGCTTTCTTTCTTTCTGTCTGTGAGTGCACATCAGCCTCTCAGCCTCTTGTTCAAAGCGAGTCCAAGAACATAAGTTTTGTGATGATAATTAGTTCTACTTTGTGCATATGGATGAAAACTCATTTTCATGCATAAAAAAGACTGCACTAACATCAGTTATTAGTATAATTTTCAGCGGTGAATATAAGAATTCGGTGTTATATTCACCGCGCTACCGGTGAATATAACATTTTGGAGGCGAGGTTGCTAACCTAAGCAAGAACTTTTCGTGCCTTTTTATCGTGTTTTAGCACGTTGTTTTGCACTTTCTTATATTCACCGCTGAAAATTATACTAAAACAATTATTCGCCTCAGGCTCAGTGAATATCGGGGAATATTTACCTCGACTACGTCTCGGTAAGTATTCACTAATATTCACTTCGCCTTCGGCGAATAATTGTTACGTGGGATGCCACAGGCAGACCACGTATAAGAATCGGTAGGGTTTCTTGTTCTTCGTGGTCTCATATGGCAATTAGCCACGTGCTTTTGCTTCTCACTGGAGTTAAGCCCTGTTGGCTGGGGTTACAACTTTGATGGGTGACCATGCATAATATCCATGTCGTTAACTTGTTCTTCTTTTTTTTTTCCTTTGCCTTGTTGTTTTTCTTCTTAGACACAATTTTTTTTTTTAAATAAAATTCCAATATCATGCGGGAAGTGTTATAAGCAACACAAAAACAACTTCTAGTGATCTAACCCGCACCTTGAACTCGGATCTGGACTAGCCGTTGTACTTTTACAATTTCTGGTTAACTGTTTGTGCATCCCACGGAAACGCCCTTAGGCGTCTTGTTAAATATTATATGGCACTGGCCAATTAAAGTTGGACAGTTGCAGATCAGTTGATTTATGGTACATTTCACCCCTAAAGTAACAAAGTGGTACTCTGGTGTGACTGGGAACGCTATGAGCTAGAGTTTCCTTGGTTCAACTCCTTCGCTGTCATTGTATTTTAAAAATCGTGAACTGGTCTGTCCTCCACTCGTTGGGTTTCTTTTGTGCCCTGTTAAATGTAGACGGGGGACCTCAGGCAAAAGAAAAAACAAAAACCAAAAAAAAAAAAATAAATGAACAAGCACAGCGGTGGTATTTCGGGTAAATATTTATTTCCTTATTTGTAATAATATACAAACGTTTTCCGGCACCGTTAACTTGCATGCTCAAAAAAACATCGAAACTCGTAAATAAAAGGAGCTGTGCAACTAGATATCGCAAGAAATCATTGAAGAAGTACAACGAAAACATTGTGATCAGATTTAAAAGCGTCAAATTAAGCTAGGTTGATTCTGTAAATGTTCTAATGTTATAGCATTCGATTCTTTCACCCTTCTAGTGAGGTAAGCTGTATTTCTAAGCTAATAATGAGTGTAAATGTTAAACTGAGAAATGATTGTGATGACAAGCGTGTAATTAGCGACCTTCAGATTGGAGTACGCGTTTTCCGTTCTGAGCATGCGCTCATAAAAAATTTTTTTGATCTTAAAATCTAATGCGCGCGCTCAGAGCGGAAAACTCGTACTCGAGCTCCAATCTGAAGGTCGCTATTAACACGGGTAGGGGACATATAGATTACTTCATGGTTGGTGAGTGCGTACGATTTTTATTCACGAGTTGTGAAGAATCGCAAACGAACGAGCGAGTCTTCGAGCGAGTGAGTTTGCGATTCTTCACAACAAGTGAATAAAAATCGTACAAGCCAACTAACCATGAAGTAATTTGTTTATTATATTTGTACTGAGATATCATAAATGTTTATTCTGGGAAAGCAGGGAACGTTGCAAACATTCACTCTCAGTTACTTCGCATGGCCGCCCCGAAAGGCGGAAAAAACCGATACGAATTTTCTCACGTGTGAAAAAATCGTATCAGTCTTCTGATTGGTCATACGATATTCTTCACTAGTGAGAAAAATCGTATGACCAATGGGATTGCTTCTCATCAAAGAGAGACGAGAGACGATTTTTATTCAGTGAGTTTGCACTGAGTAAATCTCAGTACTTACATAAAAACAAATTGTACTTAAGAATATTGACGGCTTTAACCATGGACAGCTTTGTACGTCATACTTAGCCGAGATATCTAAAGAATGCCAGGTCAATTTGTTGAACAGGTTACAAAATGTTCCAGGTTTCTGTGCCTAACAATCTTTGGCGAGTCTGGCGGGTTTTCGATCGATGTCCTGACGAGGTGCACGTGTCCCATACACTGCAGGCGCACTCGAGACGGCGACAAACAAGGAAGATGCTAACACTTTCTGGACAGCAAAACAGAATACGGCTAAGAAAACAGAAAAACGCTACGGCCTTCGATGTGTTCATAGAGAAGACAGTTCGATTTTCGAGGTTAGGGCGGTGGGGGTACAGATGGCAGAGAGATTCCGTTCATTGTGCAGTGATGTATAATTGTCTGCAGTCTAGCAAGTCATCTTTTTCAGTCGTCGTCTTCGTTCTCTTTTATAGTTGTAATCGTTGCAATAGCACCGTATAGATACGTTGGTAGAACATTGTCGTTGTTCACC
>BLFK01000413.1:1745859-1754823 GCA_014634185.1 Astreopora myriophthalma | reverse complement strand
GGCGACGAATATACATAAAAACTTAAAGTTCAAATGTCTTTGCGGTCCACATTCACGTAGTACTCTGCAAACAAGTCAAGTAATGGACCGATCATGACTGTCTGTCATCACGTAGTCGATGAATCACAGGCAGACCAATCGTAGTATATGATGTTATGGACTAAAAATATTCAGCGCATCGAACCGAGTAGCGGTGGAAAGACAGTATTGCAGTATTGTATGGATATTCTCGCCGACTTTCAGCCTTCGTACCATCGGCTAGATTTTACAATACCTATCCACAGTTTTAACAGAATTCACAGGTCTGCAAAGACCACGGTCTGCGGTCAAAGGTCACCGAGGTAAACGCATTTCGAAGCATGCAGTCCCAACACAGGGACTCCTAACTTTCTAAATCTTTCAATGGGAAGTCACTCACGCATGTTTGTGTCTTCTTGAAAGAAAGCGATTGATCTTATGGGAAATAACGTGTGCATAAATTGTCCATGTTCATAAAACGTTCCGAGAGACAAAGAAAATACTCGGGAATAATCCCCCATAGCTGATAAGTTCAAAGACTGCTGTGTAAACGGAACCTTCTTTTGAGGTAAAAGGAGTCTATGTTCGCTGGGTAACCTTATGGAAAATCTACTTTATTGGCACCACGGGTTTACAGGCAGTCGCATACCTTAACGGTCAACAACACTTATTTCCATGTCTTGGGACACGTATTTCCGGCTGTCTTGTGCTCTTTAACTCTTTAACCTAAGCATCCATCGACCGTAAAGTCACAATATCCCGTGGCACTCGCGTTTTGAAGTCTTGATTAATCCTGATTGATAGCTCAACTACTGAATACCCCGCCAGTGATTTCATGTCACTGAATAAGAATAAGGACTATTGTATTCTGACTCGTTATTCGGGATACCTGTAAGGTATGCCGAATCATAAAAATACCCTTGGTTTTTCCTGTGAGGCAAAATGCACAATTGCACAATAGAAACCACGTGGCGGTGATTTAATTGGCTAAGGCAAAACATTACATCATCAGGAGGGACGCGAGGTCATTCTAGGGCATTCATAGCCTCTTCCAGGCGTTCAGTTAGTTCGGGCGCAGCGAGAAAATCGGCGCGCGAAAAAATGAAGAAAAAGCGCGCGAAGGGAAGGCCTCCCCGTTCCCCATTCCCCATTCCCCATTCCCCATTCCCCATCTTAGTAACATCCATGGCTAACTGCTGTTATTGCGGGCCCAAGAGAGGCCCGCAACCCAAATCTTGACAGTGACCAGCGGATTGCGTATTACGCGTGCGCGCCACGTTTATAACAGGGACGCTGAAACCGGAAATTGAAAATTTGTTCTGCAACAAAGAACGATCAGAATGCGAAAAATGTGTCAATCACAACAGCTTCTGTCACATGGAAGATCAAAGTGCATTTTTGATGACGTTATCATGACAGTTTGTCACATGGGATCTAAGCTTCTGTCAACCCATCTCAAGCTTTCGCGGGAAACAAATCAAAAACTCAGCCGTCGTCGAATGAAAATGTTTTTTTTTTTTTCACTAGAACTTGAGCTCGGAACATATATAAATTTATCTTCGTTTGAATCGTCAGTGAAATGACCTTTTACGGATATTTTAGCCTTTAGGGTCAACAAAATCTCTAATTACGCCGAAGGGGCCGAACCCACGCTTTGCAAAAATCTCTTCACACACCCTAACTTCGAAGCGATATAACACTTTAGAGTTAATAGCTATCACACATCGGTAAAAGTACAATCTATTCCTTCACAATCCAGCTTTACCATCTTAAGATTTCAGCGAAATGGAAGAAAACCAGAATTAATAAGAATTTTTTTTTCGCCTCGCGTCATTGCTTGACTCAACGAAGTAGCCACGGTCGCCCATAGCTACCGAAAAACAGGAACAACACAAGCCGACGTTTTGGTCAAAAAATCCCACAATTATTGCCTGAGAGCTAAACATGTTTACCCAACTTTCCTTACGTGATTTTGACGAAAAAATGACCTCGGCGGGCAAGGAAGGAGAACGAAAAAAAAAACAACACACAGCATAACGCGATAATTATTCAACGCACGGAAACGAAAATAAAGCTTGCTTCTGGATAATTTCACCCTTAAAAGCCAGAAATGGTTCCAAATTACTCTCTGTATCCTCACGAATGTCCTGACTTCCATCTCTGAAAGATTTTGCCTCAATTTTGAGCAAATAAACATTCCTTTGCGACCGGCCGCCATTTTCTGCCTTGAATATTTAATTAGCTAACTTGACAAAACTCTCCGGAGGGGGCGCTATGATTGCCTAATTATCAGATCAGTTGGTGAGAATCGAAAGTAACGCCAATTTTCTGTCACGCTTTCTACAAAGTGGTCTTTCAAATATTTCCTTTGCAGACAAGGCACGCATTGCTATCTTTTCTGCCCATTCCCAACATCTTAAACAAAAGCTCTTCAAGTGCATTCAGGCCCGCACTTTCTAACCTGTGGTAATTACTTCTAGTTTGTAAATTAAAGGGATGTTAAATCCTGTGAGAGGAGACTCCTAGTTAAAAGCATTGGTGATGTTTTTGCAGAGTGCTTGCACTAAGTCCACGAAACGAATTCTAATCATGCAATAGCTGCAAGGCATCCCGAATAAACGCTTACAGAGCGTCTTGTTCTTAACAGAACGCCGCTAAATTCTAACAATGAGGACGGGGTATTGATTGATTTCCATCTATCGACTACGTGACCGCGGTCACCGACGATAGGTGGTTAAAAAAAATCGATGAAATTGAACATAAACGCGACAGAAGTTGAGCAGTAGAGTGAGGGTTGGAAGGCTTAAAGATGGAATCGAGGAGCATATAGCCTTAAGAAGCACAAGTTCACATCGAAAGCTTAACATCAAAGAATGGCCCGAGGATTGTATACAACAAAAGGGCTTCGCTTTAGCTTTCCGCATCGGCGGGAAAACTGAGGATTCCACTGCGAAAGAGAAAAAAGCATTTTTAAACTACACCTTGTTGTACTCCGCTCTAAACTGTTTGCAGTCTCTTCAATTATAGTCTTGCCGCTTCCTTCAGTCGCCGTGGTTTGTGGGCCGTGACTCATCTTGGGAGGGAGCCAAATTTACTGAGGGGGTCAAGGTCAGGCAAAATAACTAAAGAGACTCTCCCTGAATTCTGACCGCACACACCGGCCACTTTTTTCCTCTCCAAATAGCCATTTTGTTAGTTTTGGTCCGTGGGAATAGGAAACTTCACAAGTTGGTCTGCAGAACAGGCGTTATTATTATTATTTATTTATTTTTATTTTTTTTTTACGATTTTGAGATTGCGGAGGCAAGCGCGAGTCACGCGCGAGTGTGTCGGCCCGACAGCGGCCCGACTTATGTCGGGGCGCGTGCCTGTATTTGAAACCCGAGCCACCACGAAGAGGAGATAGCACGTCAATCAAAATCGGGAGGCGGAATGTTACTGGGGCAACCGATTTCTGTTATCATGTGGTCTAGTGCCCAGTTGAGCGCCAAAACTCAAACCCAGCGAAACAACATGGTGACCAGATTGGATTTTGTACTTGCACTTGCATGTATCATTCTGAATACTTGTTTTCATGTTGATTTAGCCAAGATCGCCCCAGAGAAAGGAAGTAACTTTGAGCTTATGGGCAAAGAAAGAGTAGAAGCTGGAAAGATAAAATTGGAGGAGTTCAGGGCGAACGCCGGGAGAAGTGATTGCTGGAAAAAAGCGGTTGAAGGAATCGAGGCACGTTGCAAGAATCTTGGTGATGTAGAGCAGAGTTATCTAGCTGTCGATTTCACGAATTGTCATTTATCAAAGTCAGGAAGGAAGATTTATTCGTGCTCCACGGAACGTCAATCCATCGAGGAATGTACGGGCAAAATGGATGATACGACTTACCTTGCTTACACGACATTTTTCACTCACACGGCAAATATCTGTTTTTACCTGAAAAGCGAGTTATGGCAATACAGAACGGAACATACGATCTCAAAACTATCAAGGACTTCACAGGACGTTGCGTCGCAGCTACAGGACTCGGCTCAAAAACAACTCTTGGTGCTGGAGAAACAAAATAAATCACTGCAAAATCAACAGAAGATTATTTCGCATGAAATTAAACTGTCAGAGACGCTCAGAACATCCACTTTAAACGCCAAAAAGGCTTTTGAAGATATGAAGCAAAACGCTGTAGAACAAAGTGCTTTGTTTAGTGAAACTTTTGATTCTGTTTTTAAGAGCATGGAGAGAGTTAGACAACTGCAATCAATGATTCTGGGAGAGTTTATAAGTTTGCAATCAGTCGCATTTTATGTTGCCGCAGTGTGTACTTGTTATTTCCTGACCAGCACTCCACGTACAGCCGGAGCTAGGCTTCCACTCTTCATTGGTTTGTTTGTGCTTATTTTTGTGGAGCGGCTGGTCACATCATGGGGAATGGCAGACAGCCAGGCAACTGAAACAACGGTAAAATTGATCAGCCAGTGGAGCTAGCTTGTTTGTTTTGTTTTATGTGTTGCTCATGTACTTGTAGGCAGTTCATGTTGATTTTCAGTGGCGTTTCCATGTTGTAATATTTAACTGTTGAAGGCCAATTAGTTGTGCAAATGTAAATGTGTTCTTCCAATAATGTCTTGTAGACAGCAGCATACACATATTCACATATGTCCAGGATTGCAAGTAATGAGGTGCACTCTCGTTTTGTTAGATGTCACAAGATGTCCCATTAATTCTAAATGTCAACCCCCTGTTTTCAACAAGAGGTTTTGGTTTGGAGATGATGGTTATTGTTAGGTTCAGGTAATGCTACCTGTTTATGTTTACTTGAGCAGTAGTTCTACGGAGACATTTTGTGATGTTTACCACTCATATTTCTGGACATAAATTATGTTTAAGTTGAAAAGAAGGGTTAGCAAACAGTTCACAACATTTATGAAAATTAAATGTGCATCTCATTACTTGCAATCCTGGACATATCTGATGTATTGATTGCTATCTGTATTCTTTTTGTTGAAGGAAATTGTCCATGGAAGACTATGGATGTGTAGAAGGCTGTTCATAATTGTCACTGCAGCAGTACTCATGATAACTGGTTACCAGTATCAAGATTACAATAAAATCAACTGCAATATTCTCCGTGAACTGCAGCAGCAAATGAGTGACATTAAAAGGTGGCAGGACAAGATCAATGGCTGGAGGGCAATAACCAATGGAGAAGCTACAAAAGAAAGGTAACTAAAACTAATGCTTAGCACATTATGGTTCATTTAAAATATTACCTAGTTCCATTGTGAATATTAATTTAGGCAAAAGGCTTATAATCCCTCCTCTTCATCACCAATTTGTCTATGTATACATCTCAAACTGCTTCCAGATTTCACCATCAGTACCTACCTTTTGTCATAGGTTTGTCATAGGCCAAATTCACAATTGGCAGCTAATAAATTATTCGTTTCTCTTCATGCTAATTTTCTGCACTAGCCTCATTTTAAGGGAGAAATTGTTTTTATTTTTTTACATGCTAACAAGGCTAGCGAGGATAATTAGCAAAGAGAGAAAAGAGTAATAATTTATTATGCACCATTTATGAATTTGGTCTGTGTGAACTTCTTCCCCTTACCTGTATAATTTTTTTTTTTGGTCTATATTTTTGCATAGCTTATCAAAGCAAAGCATCACACATCCCAGCTGTTCAAATGGTGACAGACCATGTAACTTCCCAGATGCCAGCAGTTTATCACATAATCCAAATGAGGATGATGAGGATGATGAGTCAGATTACAGCTTTGTCCCTGAGCATTCCGAGTTGGAGAGTTTTTCAGATGAGAGCAGTGATGAGCAAGAATGTGACATGTCTGAAGATCAGAAAACTGCTACCGACCCAAAGACACCAGTTGCTAGGCAACAGTCAAAAGGAGCAGCAAGCAAGAAAAGTTCTTCTTCGTCCATGAGAACCAAAGGAACAGAGAGAGTGAGTTACTGCAAAATTCCCTTTGATGTTTTGAGCAGTACATTCAGGGTTTGCATGCACCTTGAGAGTCCTTGAACTTCAAAACTAAAAATTCAAGCCTTGAAAGTGATTTAAAATTGCAATTGGTGCTCGTCCTTGAAATTTGTTGCTCACGCCATCTATCCCAGATTGTCAAGTGGCTCATATGACGAAAATGTCTCTCGCAAAGAAGCAAAGACACAAAATAGGAAAAAAGATTGGTGAAGGCCTATTCCATTGGTTTGATTTTGCAGTGCATTGATTCCTTGAAAAATGAAAATTGTGTCCTTGAAAGCCCTTGAAAAGTCCTTGAATTTTTGTCCCCCCAAAAGGGTACGACTTCTGTACATTATTGTCATGTCATTTGTGAGTTACACATTGTGGCAGTTAAGGCCATTCGCTTTTTAATTTTTATGCACTGTTTAATTCTTTTATATATTTTTTCAGCCTTGTGATTCCAGTCCCTCTCATAAGTATAACTTGCGATCGCGGCGGAACACCCTGGCTACAGATATCAATAATGGCAGTTTCCTTAGCAACATGCCATCACCGTCCGAACTTAAGGAGCTTTTGTATAATGTACAACAGAGATCTGCCAAACGCTACACTGCAGTGCTCCGTAAACCCTGTAAAAATAACACACATGAGACCCTACTGTTTTCTTCAGACGAGGAAAGTTGAATTTTCGATTCTCTTTCTCTTTATGTGAACGTCTTCTCAACTTTTTGTAACTGCTGCTTTTAGTTTCGGAGAAACTCTGTATGATATTCTTCTTATTATTTTTTTGATTCGTCATTTTTCACGGTAACGCTTTTCGTTAGAAATTTTCTCCTTCCTTGTGGACTGGTTTTATCCGCCATTCTTATCGACTAAAATGCGATGTATAATAATTATTGAAGACGTTTTTCCCTGGTTGTGGTGGTGAAATAAAGTACAAGTTTCCAGTTTCCAACGGCGTGTTTTTAGTACTCGTCTTCGTATGATGATGATGATTGGGAAATAGTGTCCAGGGCCCAGTTGTTCAAAGCCCGATTAAGCTAACCCTGGGTTAGAGTGAACTTTTCAAATTCACCAAGATTTTCCCGAAAGATTTTTGCTCGTCACTTGTGACTTACACTTTTCTTCCGTTTCGGTTTAAAACCGCTTTTTGAAAGTGTTTTCAGAGAGCGAAATTAAAACGTCGGTTAATTTTTAATCGAGGGTTTGCGTTAATCGGCTTTCGAACAACCGGGCCCAGTGTAATACTCTCAGCTACCCTCCGTCAGTGTTGATTTACCGACACTAAATTCAGCTGCAATACACTGAGTTAAAGTTCGTGGCCACCCTAAAGAGATCGTCAGCTCTTCTCCAGACGCCTCAAAAGGCAAGGCATTTCTTGAAACTGATAAACGGTGGGTGACCAATTGGCTGATACCAAATTATAGAATCATTGTCTATCGAAGCCGCATCACAGTTTATTTTGTTGTTCTGTCGCAATATGATCATCGTGACAGTCCGTCTTCTTCAAAGATTACTTAGCCAGCTCTGTGACAGCCGAGTTAGTTCGGCTGATTTGACAATTGGCGACGTTTCTCGCTAGTAGATCACGAACCAATACTTGCGAAATGACTCGGACAACGCTAGGTCTAAAGATGTACGGAAAATTGACGCGACTTTTTACAATAAAAATGAGAGAATTTAACCTTCACCTTTCCTAATTTGGATCAAAATTGGCTAGCCTCGCGTTTTGAGCCTTTGGTGACCGACCGCCTTATTTGCTCCTTCTGTTAGCTCAACGTGGCTAAAATGTCTTGCATATGCGAATAAAATACTACGCAAATGTCAGGAAACGATTGGATCTGAAATGATTAAGTTTAAGTGGCCATCTGTCAATGCCAAACAAGAACAAACAAAATGACAAAGGCATCCGTCCGCAAAAAGGCGCCCCGTTCAATATCCCACACACTGATGACGCTAATAAATTCAAATAAAAGGATTTTGGTCGAATTGTTTACTTAATCTACAGCTTTGTCTTTCTCCAAGCAACGCCTCGAAACTAAATGATTACACAGGGCAAATAAAAAGTATGCTAATTTTCACCGTTTCTATGCTTGGATGCAAATTCGAAAGCATTGAGCATTGCGCGATAAACGCAGGCGACTTGTTTCGAGTGTGGCTTCGCCTACCTTATGTCAGCTTTGGCTGAAAAATACTCTCTGTTTCAAACTCTCCTTCAAAACATCGGAAGGGAATTGAAACTCAGTGATGTTCGTTACATGAAATGTCTTCTCCAAGGACATGTTAACAAGGAGACATTAGAGCATCTTAATTCGGGACAAGAGCTCACGGAGGTTCTCAGAAAAAGGGGCTTAGTGTCTGAACGGAAACTCGCGTTTATGAGAAAGCTATTAATCGAAGCCAAGTGTTTAAAACAAGTCAACTTAGTGGACGAGTTCAGGGAAAAGTTTACAGCTGATGCAGTGGTCGGTGAGTAAGTAATTTTAGAGGGTGTAAAAAAGAAAAAGAAAATCGTCTTACTTACCAACCTGCTGATTTTACGACCTTTAGCAACCAGGCGGTGAATTGTACGCGTCTTTAGCCCTAACGATTTCCGAAGGTGGCGTGTCTTTTTTCGCTGTTGTTATGAGTTATCCATGTAAAGGTTCGAAAGAAAACTTTTTCCGCTTAACCCTTCATCACAAGTTAATTAATATCAAATAGTTAATTCTCGAGTTTTTTTTTTATTACTCAGTCAAGTTTTCTTTTTTTGATATCATGGGTGACAAATTACTCCTTAATTTTGGCGCGAAGTTTCGGCGTTAATTTATAATTTCACATGTGAAATTACAATGTTGCCATGGCAGATTTTCCAACGGTGCCAAAATAGCATCTTGTGAGCGTTATTTGTCACCCATAATATTAATCAGTAATCAAATGGTATACTCGTGAAATTAGGGAATAATTTCACCTGCGTTTTGTCCAAAATCAACTAATTT
>BLFK01000413.1:1730859-1740859 GCA_014634185.1 Astreopora myriophthalma | reverse complement strand
ATAACCTGAACTTGTGCATTTCCGGAGCGCTTATCAAGAAGATGAAAAATGCCATTTATTACTGCTCTCTCTCTCTCTCTCTCTCTCTCTCTCTCTCTCTCTCTCTCTCTCTCTCTCTCTCTCTCTCTTTGTAATTTGCATTTAATTGGGCGTCATATGAAGTTCACTTTGCTTTTTCAGTTTCCACAACGAGAGTGCGGAGAACTTTTTAGATGATTGCGTATTATTTTCCTGCGGTGATGTAACTTTTATTTTTAAATTAAATACGCGCTTTAATCCAAAATCAGATCAAAAGAAACTAAATAGACTATCGCGCCATCCCACCTTCAACAATTTCGCTTCTTATGATGTCATTTCTTTCTTTTTTCCCGTAGGCGAACATATTCGTCCGATATTACCAGTCTACAGCAAGAACGACAAGCGACCAGAACTTAGCGCTGTTGCGTTTGACATTGACGGGAATATCTACGCCGCTGACAAAGCAAATCACAGGATTCAAAAGTTCACCTTTGAAGGAAAATTCCTGTGCTTCATCGGTAGCGTGCACGATTTGCATTGCCCCATGGGAATTGCAGTAAAGAAAAATGGTGACGTCATCGTATCTGAATACCACAATCACCGGGTCAAAATCTTCAGCCAGGAAAACATCGGAGAAAGTACGATCATTGGCACGGTGGGTGTGGGAGCAGGAAAGTTTGCCTGTCCAAGAGGGATTGCTCTTGATCACAAAGAAAACATTTTAGTTGCTGATAGTCATAACCACAGAATACAAGCGCTTTCTTCGACTGGAGCACCTCTCGGCGCATTTGGAATAATTGGATCAGATACCGGATGCCTTGACACTCCATATGATGTTTCTGTGGATTCAATTGGGAATATCGTTGTAGCTGACGCAAAGAATCACAGACTACAGGTTTTTGTGAGGCTCGTGCCAGTGTATGCTGAACCCGTCCCATGTGACAACGATGAAGAGACTGTAGTTGAGATGGAAGATGAAAACCCTGAACGAGGGACGCTTCAGCGTCAAGCCGTAGCTAACAAGTTCGACGCTGAGGAAGCCACACCTCATGACAAAGACCTTGTCGTAAGGGCTGAAACCGACGAAAGCCTTAATTGGGTAGATGCACAACAGAATAGGAAAAGCACAGCAAATGAGAGCCATGGAATCTTAATTGAATCTAAAGAGGGTTATGATGAGAGCGAGTCAAACAATAATAACATGAAGAAATCAGTTTGAGCTTGAGGTTCTCTACTTCCCGAGTTTCTTTTTGTTCAAGGCCAATTTGTTTTCCGGCTGCAGCGTGAAATCGTTCTTTTTTTTCGTAATTTAAATCGTGAAATCTATTACAGTTTGATCGCTTTTAGCTCAGTCAGACAAATGTCACGAGTCCGCCTGTTTCGAATGACGTTGGATCGTTTTGTGGCTCTTGCGGGTTAGTAACTGAAGTGTACCTTGTGTTACCTTTTACAGTAGACTATTCAATCGCAGGGACTATGTTTATTCACACAAGCAACCACAGTGGGTAAGATTGACAGGTGGGATTATTTTTCCAGAATAAACCTGTATTGATCAATAAAACACTTCCAAAACTGCCAATGAACCACAGTCTTAGTTGAAATGGTCCAATTTGTTGCCTCTGGTTTGTGGCTTTATCTTCAATGTTGATAATCCGACCATGTTTCCCCTTACTCCTCATCAAGCGCACGCTAACAGAGGGAAGTCGTATCCTAGTTTCTTGGCTGGTCTATTGCCATCACGGCCGGCAATTTCGTTGAAATCATGCGACTTATTATGATTCGTTTTCTTGGTTGATCACCCAAGGTTCTAGCTGCAATTGATCCACTGTTATCCTCTCGGCCAGATTCCATTGCAGCATTTTGTGAATGATGGTTTTGACCGAATCCGCCAGTTTTACTTTGGACGGGAAGTTGACTCTACGGTGGACTTGTTGCAGAAGACTGCGTAAATTGGAGTCATCAAATGGCAGCCGACCACACACCATGGTATAGAGGATCACCCCCATACTCCACACATCTGCTAGCGTAGCATCGTAAGCTATGCCTACAAAGACGTGGATTTGCGTGAGATTGATTTAATGCAATTCAATTCAAATAAACTTTATTTAAAGAGGGGGGCGTCATAAGCCAAATTAATTCTCTAACTTACGGCCATCACTAGGACTCATTAGGGACCTTATAAGATCTAAGACGGCAACTCCAGCGAGAACGGCACGACACAATAGACTTTAACTGAATGAGAAAAACAATGGCTCTACACGTGGGTTTTGAACTTTGGTACATTTCTTTCCCGTTCTCTGCCCATCTTCAACGTGAAATGAACAAACCTGAAGTTCTAACGGCAAATTCTGATTTTCTTTCACAATTTGAACACCGTTCCTCCTAGTTCAGGTCCTGGCTAGTTCCGTTAGTTTGGAGAAGTTGAACGAACTGGAATAAGCTCGAAAAACTTTGAGAAACGTAAAGTAGCAATTTGAAATGACGTTTTCCTGGACGTCGCCGTCGTAGATCTGAAGGTCCCTG
Organism: Astreopora myriophthalma; assembly: GCA_014634185.1. NCBI lineage: Eukaryota > Metazoa > Cnidaria > Anthozoa > Scleractinia > Acroporidae > Astreopora > Astreopora myriophthalma. The sequence continues at coordinate 1,738,318 of BLFK01000413.1, read as the reverse complement.
TTATTATTTGGGGGCTGTTGACATGTAGAAAGGGAAACAGTTTTTGCTTTGGATGAAGAGATTTTCGGTTAGTGTTAAAGGTTTCCAACATCAAGCAAGTGGCAAAATGAAGGAGCTGGACGTCCGACCACCACCGTGTTTGTTTTTTTTGTCCCTGGTACAAGGATGTTCCGAGCAAAGGCAGTTTACATGGTGCGAGGGTCTTCCCAGCGCTATGATCTTTCCATCTCTGAGCTAGGAAGATCATATCGCCATAAAGATCCTGGCGCAAGGACAAGTTCAACTTTATGCGTGTAAGCTAAAAACAGAAAAGATATGGCGCTACGGTGGCCCGCCTTCTAGTGCTAGTAGTTATAGTGCTAGTAGTTATAGTTATAGTGCTAGTTATAGTGCTAGTAGTTATAGCTAGTAGTTATGCTTCTAGTGCTAGTAGTTATAGTGCTAGAATCTTCCTCCCTTCATGTAAGGAACCCTTTACCGCCGGCTGGTTAGCACAAAGGGATAAGGCGCCAGTCAGCTAAGCGGAAGGTCGTAGGTTCAGATCCCGGCCGGACCAACACTTAGGGTCTTAAAATAACTGAGGAGAAGGTGCTGCCTTTGTAATGACATCTGCAAATGGTTAGACTTTCTAGTCTTCTCGGATAAGGACGATAAACCGTAGGTCACGTCTCACAACACTTGTGTGGGACGTTAAAGAACCCACACACTGTTCAAGAAGAGTAGGGGACGTAGTACCCGGTGTGATGGTCTATCACTCATTCTGTTCTGGGAGCACCTCTGAATTCTACTGGTTATTTGGATTTAAGATTGTGAACTGAACCATAAAGCAGTCTGGCAAAGTCCTCCACAAAGTGTTGTAAAACGCATTTGAATATATTCATAGAAAATGCGCTATTGCGCTATATAAATGCTACATCATTATCATTATGACGAAACAACTCATGGAACCAATCATTGGTCATGCTACCTTCACTGCCACGCGCAGGAGGACAAGCGGTGGTGCTTGCAAATGCTAGTAAATGCTTAATTAACCAGTAAGATCGGGCGCATGCATGACGTAAGCCACATTGCAAAAACAAGTTTGCAGCGAAAAGTTACCAACAAGCAACTACAGCACGAGGAGTGAACAAGCTGCTGTTCCTGAAACCTTAAGGAAACAATTCCTAGGCAGCTATTTCTTTCAATCGTGGTTGCATGACGACAGGAAACTAGGTGAAACTTTCTTACGCCTGGCTCGCGTGACGTTTTAGCACTGAGGCAAAACCCGGCAGTTTCACGTAAAACTGACCGTTATAATCACAGTCTTTTGCGAAGGCAAGGTTTCATTTGAAACAAGAGAATCATCAAGCTAAGAGAGTGAATTCCCCATATAGCCCTCATACCCATTCTTTTTCCTCTGAAGTTATTTTTAGATCGTCGTGGTTGTTGCCAGTGCCTCGCGGCGGGATAACCATCGCGCGTCTGTTGCCTCGTCTTCGTAATCGGGCTTTCGTTTGAATTATCCTCTAATACCAACCAGTGTTGCAAGTTCCACTTTCAACTTGGTTTTCCATCTCTGCCACCTACCACTTCTCAATGTAATCTCACTCACTAACAAAATGTATTTCAGGCAAGTCGACTAGTTTATCCTCCATTTTTTTTCTCGTGGAACTCCCACGCAAAGCGTGCAGTACGCGAGCAACATTCGATACACGATTGGCTGCTGAGCATTTCTCTGTCTGAGCGCTTGATCTAAAAATAACTTCGGAGGAGAAATGATGGATATGAAGCCCATATCGGAAATTCACTCTCTAAGCTTGATGATCTCTTGTTTTGAGATAATAAAAAAAAAATCACACCTTTCAGTATTTCAGGAGGAGCGTAGGCATAGGAACCGCAATAAGTGTGACAGAGTTTTCGCTTTCCTGTGGCTGAAGTTAAGTTATCGCGCGCAAATCCAAAATCCGATATGATGATGTTCTTGTCTTTGTCCAACAAAAGATTTTCACACTTTAGATCTCTATGTACAACATCCTGCCCGTGGACATAACTGATCCCTAGAACTAGTTGCTTAAACAGATTTCTAGCTGTCGCTTCCGGTATGGCGCCGTTCTTTCTTATGTACTCCAGCAGATCGCCACTTTCCGCTAAGTCCGTGATGATGTACATCCGTGTGTTGGTCTCAATTACCTCTATCAGTGTGACCACGTGAGGATGGCGAAGTCGTTTTAGCACCTTTATCTCACGAGGTAGAAATTTTAAAAGGAAGTCCTCGGGTGCCTTTTTTTTACATATTATTTTCACTGCCACGAGTTTCTTATGTCTTCTGGAATATGCTCTTCTCACGACAGCGTATGAGCCTTTTCCAAGAATGTCTCCCAGTTGGTACCCGTATCGTTCAAGCAATGCAGTCACGCCCGCAAGCGGATTCTCGGCTCGACTAATGCTAGAATCAAGCTTTTCCGATTTTTCTGGTTTTGTTGGAACATCTTTGTTCTCTCTGGTATCTTGCCCTTCCCGTAACTTTTGATCTGGATTGGCCGACATTTAAAGTTATCATTTGAGATCCTCAGGTTCTACGGTAACATTCCTCCCTTTCGACTCGATGTTATTCTCTCTCAAAATTAATCATTTCCTAATTGCAATTATTGACATTGGTGACGTATTAATTGCTTAATTGACTTATTGATTATATTTTTATGTACAGTTCCTTATTTCTTTATTTAAATTCCTTATCTTAAACTAATCTTTACCCGCTAATATGTCCTTGCAGTTCTTGTAGAATGTTCAAGTAGTTATGCACCGTTGCCATAGTAACTGACATGCGCTATGCATGCCAGAAGAGCCACAGACATCGCTCCTGTCGTTGTTAGCAAGGAAGGTCGTCACACTGGACTTAAGAAGAAGACCAAGAAACAAGTTAAAACGTCCAGAAAAGGCTCCAAAATGAGCAGTCCACGGAGCCAAAAGCCTCAGCAACAACCGAAGGGGCCAAGAAGTGAGCTGGATTATGAAATCGAACGACTGAAGGCAGAGATTCAACAAGAACGACAAATGAAGTGAGATCGATGTTTCGACGAGTTCTGCCAGATATGCTTCAATGCTTGATTTGCCTTGACAGAAGCTGTTTGATTCATTTTATACACAATTGTCTCTATAACGTGGATGAATTCATCCTTTCTGTTATGTTTAATTGCGCAGTACATCTGACAAACTAAAATGCAGCTGTTGTTTACGTCTAAGTTGGGGGGAATCACCTTTGATTTTGTTAAATTTCTGATGACTCAGTACCGGTAGGACGAACACTATGGGACTCCGTTGAATGTTAGTCAATGCATAACAACAACAACAACAACAACAACAACACAAAGCAGCTGTGTTTTATACGGAAAGAAACTCAGATTATGATGATGAACACAAGCTCAAATGCTTTGATTTTAGGGAAATGCTGGAGCAGTCGTCTGTTGAACTTGACAGTACTATCCGTGACCTGGAGCAAAAAAACAGTGTTGAAGATGAAGGTAATTCGGTTAATTTTCTCTTAGAGATTGTAGGTCTGCAAACCTGTCAAACAGTAGTATAGTCTTTATGCATTCCCTTCTGTTGTCTCCGAGCTATTGCAGAATACCCGGCCCATTATTTGCATATTGCCTTCTGCTCTGTGAGAATGAGACTTTGATAACAATACACCCTATGCCACATGCCACATGCCAATAATGGGCCGGGTATATATTCTGCAATCTAGCCGTTGTCTCTTTCTGTCAAAGGATCTCTCGTTCTTTAACCAAGGTTAAGAGAATAAGAAATGTGCATATTATATAATAAATTATTTATTGTATATGCACATTTCTTTAGCTGTTCCAGCCATTTCTAGGCATTGCTGACAGTGTTATCAGATGTTAACTGTTAACTTTTTCACAAGTCACTTTATTTGGAGTCAAAATTGCTGGTTTTCATCAGACTTGCATATGAAAGGAGCAGGGATGCTCATTGGGAATTTTTAATTAAACCCCTTAGGGAGACCAATCTGGGGGAGACCCAAGCTTTTTTTGACCCCTAAAAGAGACCATTTTTAACCTGGCTTTCATCACCAGCCAGATTTTGTTTATATTGATTATATATCTTTTATATTTTGTGACATGCAACCCTAATCGAGACCGTCATGGCTAAATGTAAAACCGTTTTGCCCAGAACACCCTAAGTGAGACCAAAATCAGAAATTTACCCCACCCCTAAGGGAGACAACGAGCATCTCCACCCCTTTCACACCCCCCTCGGGGCAGTGTTTTTAAAAATGAGTTTCGAAAAACCCAGGGCCAAGCAAACATGTTAGAAATAAACTTGCATGACCAAAGCTAGTGATCAAAGCTTATGCTCACTTACAATTTGTTGGAAAGATCAGGTTTATAAAAAAATATATAAGATGTCATTATTCTTGCCCTAGATAATGAATGGAAAACACGGTTTCAGACCCAGCAAGACATGAACAATCAACTTGAAAAACAAATTGTGTTATTACGAGATAAACTCGCACAGTTGAAAATTCCTTCTCGTGATGGTAAGTTTACCGTCCTCAAAGGTTTGATGTTGTTGCCATGGGTAATCAGGTGTGCACAGGCACAAATCAGAGGCCAGTAGCACACAGAAAGAGTGGAATTTTGTGTCAATGCAGCTGTAGATCAACTTGAAGCTTAAAACTGGGTGAAAGGGGTTCATAATATTGCTGGTCTTCTTGGAAATGTAGGTCAGGGATATTTTTGTATAAGATAAAATGTTATCTAGGGTCCGACTAAAACACTGAGGCCTTTTCTTCCCACTTGCATCTAATGCTTTATCACAAAATGTATTGCAGTTTTAGAAAAAAATGTATTTTTAAGCAAAGAATGGAAAGAAAGAAGTTAGATCAATGAATATTGCTAAGTATAGCTCATCCCATTGTTCATTATCTTATGATTTTATTCTCTATTCTAGGGAAGCCAAGTAACCACCTTAAAACATATAATGGCTTGTCAGATGTAAGTGAGAATTTGAAATTTTTTTTCTTAAATTAATAATGTGATGATTACATATGAGTGTCCGCAAAACAAACTTTCACTGTCTGGCAGCTTAGAGTAAATGCAAGAGTGATTTTTAGGGGCGTAGCGAGCCTTTGACCCATTAAGCAAAGGCTTAACAAGAATTTTTAGCAAGACCATCTGTTTCCTACATTGGATGTTGGCAAAATTTCATATACTTGACTTATGCTTTACAACTTGGGCTTAAATGGAAAAAAATGGCTGGCTACACCCCTGGCTTTGGACTAGAAAAAAGACTGTTTTGTTATGACTCCCCATGGCCTAGTTTATACGTCAAATTTTAGACAAAAAAAAAAAAGAGACAAATTTAATGCAAGGAATTAAATTTGTCTGAATAGCAACGTATAAAAACGTCTGCCATAGCTAAATTTGTCCAGACATTGTATCTGTCTGGCTCAGATGGATACAACATCTGAGTATCGACGTCTCACAGATGAAGTTTATAGGAATTAAATTTGTTGCTTAAATTCAATGTATAAATTAGGCCTAAATGTCAGACATGAATTGTTGAAGGCTTGACTTTATGAGGGTGGATATGTAACTTATGAGCCTTGCTTGAGGCAATAATCGGCATCTCAGACTGTCTCTGCTAACTCAAGTCATTTCAATTAGCTTACCACAGGTTGCTCGACATTTTCACAACTCTTGAGAACGACTTCCTGTAATTGAAAGGCTGTATACATACTAGTTATGCAACGCTTTCTCGTGTTATACCATGGAATAACCCACTTTAAAATCTTATTCAGATTCCTTTTAAAAATTGCCTCAGAGGCTTTTCTAAATAGTTCAGCAAGGAAGCTCAGTCATTCAAAGCTCTGTAATATGTGGTGTGTCATCCATTAAAACTACGGTAAAAATACATAAAACTATCCTAAAACTGATCCTTTAACCCATTGGCCCCTGGAGATATTTTGCCGAAAAAGGCGTTTTGAAGCTAGGCGAGGGGTTTTCTGGTCACTGTTGTGCTATACAGAGCCAAAACTCAGCACAAACCCGTTTACAGGTTGTACACTCGACGGTCTTTTCATCCAGATGCAAAATATTTGTTTACGAAGTTCGGGCACGAGCAGAAAGCAAAATTTTACTTTTCGCTTTCCTTGCCTCATTTTTTTTTTGTCCCTTGCTGGGCATTTCGTAGGCTTTATTTTGGTGTCAAGAGTTTTTAGAAAACCTTTCAGGATCTTAGGATTAGGTACTCAGAAAGGTAGGTGGGTAATGGAACAAGATTTTCATGAAGATTTTCAGGTCAATGTCACGTGGCGTTTTTCTCCAGTTTCCTTGAATTGTGCTCATTCTGGTATGGTTTGAAAGATCTCTTTACTTTGCACAAGTTAGCGGGCAAAGTTTTTCTTAACCGCTAAAACTGATGACATCACAAGGGGTAGAAAGGACATGGATCCGCACGGATGGTTACGGGCGGTCCAGGGGCCAATGGGTTAACTCATCAAGTTGTAGGAAAGTACTTAGGGCAACAGGTTGAAAACTGAGAGAGAAAAAATATTTTGGCCTGTATTCATCCATTGCTTTCATTTTTTGTGTGTGACTTGCGACAGCCCATTCTGCAGAGATTAGGCTCTCTTTATTGCTCAAATGTGGCATAATTTGATAACATAACTGAAATACATTTAAAAGTCACAACGAAATAATGCTCTCACATGTTTTGGTGATAAGCTCTTGACCCTGCAACCAAATTAACTCACCAAGGAGTACATTGCACAAATCTAAAGCCACCTGTGACAGACAAACCAGCCAATTACTATAATTAGTTAATGTTTAGTGTTTTTTCACCATAATTAGGCAGAGATTAAAAAGCTGATGCGGCAACTGGAGAAAGACAAGGTGGAACTGCAGGGGCAACTGAGAGATCTGGAATGGCGTTTGGACAACGAATCTAAGGTTTGTTGCACATGTTATTTTTCTTTTCGGGAGTGCTAATCCATGGAACAATGGCCGCCTGGTTAGTTCAGTGGGATAAGGTGCCAGTGTGCTGAGCAGAAGGTTGTGGGTTCCGTTCCCAGCCATACCAACACTTAGGGTCTTAAAAGAACTGAGGAGAAGGTACTGCCTTTGTAATGACATCTGCAAATGGTTAGACTTTCTCGTCTTCTCAGATAATAATGATAATTTTGAACTGTTGCTTCCAGGCATACTACAAGATAGATGAAGAAAGGAAGAAATATTTAACTGAACTGGATGAGGTCAGTTTATGATCTTCAACTTAGTTAATTCTGTTAATTTTAAGCGCATCCAAAATGTCAATGTTAAGTGCATCAAAAATGAAGTAATTCTCTAAAAGCATCAAATGCAATACTCTTGACAAAATGCTGAGCTCCACATTTGTTTTCTATCATTTATTTTCTATCAGGGTGATAATTAGTACATGAGAGCTGTCTTTAAAAGATTGG
>BLFK01000413.1:1713006-1721304 GCA_014634185.1 Astreopora myriophthalma | reverse complement strand
TGCTTGGAACAGTCAGCATTAAATAACACAGGGGTGAAGTAGTTTTCTGTGCCTGCAATGATGACATTTCACACAAAACCCCTGACCCTACCCTTGACCACTGCTCACCAAATCTACCTCAGCCAATGTTATTTAATGCTAACTTCTTGGAATAACTCGGCCCAGGTGAGTACAGCTGACCAAAGAGCTTGAGGATCTGGGTACAAAACTGATAAAGATTGCAACTTATTGATAATGGAGATAATGTAATACATGCTAAGAAAGATGACATGTTAGTTGCTTGGCAACAGGCAAAGGGACAACTGAAGAGGACATTAGTCCCAGGTAAGGATCAAACCTATGAGCTCTGCAACACCAGCCAGACGATGTAATGTGATTCAATCTGAATCACATTACATTCTCGAGCCTATAGACCATTTGAGACACTTTGTACAAGAACCCAGAAAAATGACCTAGCTCATCAGGAATTCTTGTAGGTGTTATGGAGGTCGTAGGTTTGTAGCTTCAATTCCTGCTTGGGACCCTGATTTCCTTTTAACCCTTTAACTCCCAGTAGTGCCACTTACAGATTTTACTCTGTCTAACGCCAGACGATTTTACTCGTCACTGGGGCACCCCTTGGGGCTGAAAGGGTTAACCACCTCTCCGTCTGATCAGAAACTATGTCTCCATTAACCCTTTAACTCCCAGTAGTGCCACTTACAGATTTTACTCTGTCTAACGCCAGACGATTTTACTCGTCACTGGGGCACCCCTTGGGGCTGAAAGGGTTAAGTTGTCCCTTCACCCATTGCCAAGCAACTGGCATGTCATTGACAAACATGTTGACTTAATACAAAATTTCATTTTTTTTATAAAAATATTTTCAACTTATGACTGAAATGTTGAGGAAAGCTAAAACTCTTCCCCTAATCTTTGTTGGACTCTGTAGCAACGAAAAGAACTTGAAAGTCTGTAACTGGGTGTCCTGTGCAAAGGCAATAACACAGAATTTTTCTGACTTCATGACTTTTAAAGAAATCCTCTGACTGTAAGAAATGAAATCAAAAGTGAAGATGTGAAAATGTCTGATTTTTGTATTACCAGAGGATGAAGATAAAAAACCAGAAGTAACTCAAGCCAACCCCAATCTCACCAAGGTCTGTAGATTTATGTCATGATGTCTTTGTTTTTTTGATAAGGTGTATTTCTGGTCAACTTAACAACGTCCATGTGAAATTGACAGTGTATTTCCATGCCCAGTTGACAGTGGGATTAAGCTGAACAACTGCAATCAGGAAGTGGATAGTGCCAGGCTGTATATCTTTTCTAATTGGGGTCTGCTCAGAAACTTGCATGTTACTCAGTGACAAGTGAAGTTCAACATTGTAAACAACAAAACTGCAAGAATTTGCAGCCTCAAATACCACACCACTTTTAAATTCTCGTAACAAGATGAAGAGGCAGTTGTTGTGCAAATTGTCTGCTTTTGTTGCAGAGTGAAAACTTTCACCATAATGTTGCCATTCAAGTTTAGTGAGAATTTGGACCATACCAAAGTCATCTTTGCTTTCCGACATTTCCTTGCAGATACATAGTCTTACATCAACTCCTTCATCTGCACAAGTCTGATAATTTCCATATTCACTGATCCTGGAGAAATGAATCAGTTTCATATCTAACAATACATCACCAGTGATAACTTTTACTTCTGATGAAAACACTTCCTCAAATTGTACGACTATGTCCAGAGATACTGTGAGAACTTTACCGTCTCTTCTTTCTCTGACATTTACAATCCTTTCTCCTCTGAGTCGTTGGCAAGATCCAAATCCTGCTACAGGCCACTTATTCTTAGAGTTTCCAAGGAACTGACTTTGGATCTTTTCATTGATTGCCCCAAGCACAAACTCAGCAATAATAAAGTGAAATGATTTTGTATGGACTTTTGTCTCCCAACCTTGACAAATGCAAAGAGACGATGTCATAAGACCAATATCCTCACAACTCCGGTTTCTTGAGACTGGCTGAAGCAAGCCCTGATCTTTCCTCCCTAATGTTTCACCACCAATAACTGCAGCAACTGACATTACAGCATGGTGCAAATCAACAACAGACACCAACCTTTTCTGGTTATGAATCAATCCCTGCATTTTGTCTTTGCCAAGCAAGGTTTGAATCTGTTCTGAAACTATCATAAATAGGTGTGGTTGACATGCTTCAAACCGTCCATCCATGGTTATGGGAAAGGAACCATATGTGTTTCCATGATCTGAAAGTATGATACTCAAAGTGTTTGGATCAGAAGCTACATTACTGACAAAATCTGACAGTGATGCATCCAACGTCTGAATTCTCTTTCCACTGTCTTCATGACCCACATCTAACAAGGTGAAGGAGAACAAAGGCATCCTATCAGAATCAGAGTTTACTTCATCGATAAAGTTGCCCAGGAAATGTAAAAAGTGGCTGTGATAGTGCTTTCCTCCATAGCATAACTTAGGAGGACCATGGAAAGGCTCTGGGACTCCAAAGCTCTTTAAAACTTCACAGCTTGAATGAGTGATTCCGGTAAAATCAATAGAATTGTTCTTCAACGCAGTTTTTAACTTACGCCATATTTCCATCAGTGGTCTACTCTTGTTCATAACTGTGAAATCTCTTACAAGGCCCCATTCATACGTCCAACACATATCTTCTTGCCACATTGTTTGATACCCCAAAGATTTAAACTTGTTAAACATGACAGCTGCTTTTACAGGCATAGGGTTTACAAACTGCTCCACATCAAGAAGCTCACCAGAAAATAGGGCATGAACAGTCTCAAATGTTCTTGGTTTGATGCTGTGAAAGAGTTCAAAATCCAGCACCATTGTTGACGATTTAGCATTGATGTTTCTAAATGTTTTCACAGTTTGAGGCAATGAACGATAAAAATGTGGTCTTGAGACTGAATCTATTAAAATTATGTTGATGTTTATTGGTCTAGTCTTGTGTTTCCTACTACTTTTCTCTCCTGTTACACCTTTGGGTGGCAGAATAAGTAGCTGGGTCTTGGCTTTCGGATTCCAGAATTCATCACATCTTAAGAAAGCAAAAGGGAAATACCGTTGTGAGGTAGTGTGTTGAATGTAATTGTTTAGCTCTCTTTCAACATCTTGGAGAAATGCGTAGTGTTGCCAACGGAGAGAACCATTATCTGGATCAATGAAACCCACTGAAATTATATCTGATGAGCCACAAGAAGTAGTATGACACTGAACCTTCGTGCGTGCACTGTGCACGCCCTTGTCCACTTTACACAAATTTACCAGGGAGTTGTTACAAGCGACATTCAAAGAACCCGCTGTGAAAAGGCTCTTTGCAAATGAGCAGGCATCCTCTCGCACTCTGGGTAACCGACAAATTGCCGGCGATGTTGAAACAGACTTCCCCCGAATCGAAAGATTCGGGCATGATGAAGTGGTCGTGTTCCTTACGGTTTGGATAAGTTTACTCCGCAAAATCCTGGGCCAGCTTTTTATCGAATTCCACTTTCGATCTTCACCCTCAAAATCTGTGAGAAACTCCGATTCGTCCAGGAAGATCACTTGGTATATCAAAACTGTCACTAACATAGATGTCAAAGAGATGAGAAAAAACATCCCCATCTTTTTTGTGTGACGAAGTCTAAGCGAATATCGGGAAAGCATTGGTATGCAAAATATTTTTAACACCTGCAGCTTCCTCAAATCGAAGCCAAGACTGGAGAATTAAATATGAGCCATAAATCACGCTACAAAAGCACCAGCTCCATGGAAATACGCCCACTTGACCTTTTATATTCCTTCACCGTGGGCAGCCATCTTGAAACCGTTTGTTATGAGCCCTCAGATCAAACCGCATTCTTATTCAATATGGCGGAATTTCTTGGTGAACACGGGGAAAGTTACAAAAGAAAGTCCACCACAGAATCAAATGAACGAACGCACAGAAAGTGCAAAGAGAGACTTTCCAAAGCTTGCCGATCTTGTGAGTATCGCAATTAAAGAAAGACCTTCTCACATTTGTTAAAAAGTTCTTTGTATAAATCCCGTTCCAGGCTTTATAATAAACCAGTTTTCGAATTTTTCAAATTTCCTTTGTTAGCGGCTTATGTAAAATTCATGCTGGATGCGATGAGTAAGCTGGGATGGTAAGTGTTTAGAAGTCGTGAATAAGTGAAGCACGGAATAGCACACACCCACACGCACAGGGAAGCCATTTTTGGAGCTATTCCCACAGGCAGCCCAAACTCACAAATCACAGGTATGCTATTCACAATTGGAATGCTTCATGCTTTGCTTCATTTTATATTTCCAATATAAACCCTTTATACTGTTACATTAACTGAAGGGCTCTAGGCAAAAACATCCTAAGTGATTTTTGCAAGGTTTAGGTCATCTTGCAGAATTGCAGTGTGAACTGCACTAAAATTATGTGATTGACTTCCCATGCTGTATGTAGAAATTAGGGCAATGGGATAGAAAGAAGCCAAACATTTTTTCCCCATGTATTATCATATTTTCATCCTCTTGTTTCATAAGTTTTGAAGCCTACAAAATGTCAAGATTTGGCAAAAATGGGAAAAAATAGGCAAATGCGTTTCAAACAGATGCAAAGATGTAGCGAAAAAAATATTTTGGGGTTAGGTGCACTTTAATTGGCATTTTTTGCAGAAAAAATTTGGCTGCGATTTTGCAAGATGACCAAACAATGTTTTTGCTCTGAACCATTTAACTGGGTGTTCAAATTGTGGGTTTGGGCTACCTGAGCAATCTCAGACTTTAAACTCTCACGGAATGAGAGAATTATGCCCTTCCAACAACATTTGGCCCAGATGTACTTGGGAAAGAGAAACAAAGGCAAACAAGAGTTATCATTATAGACAACAATCCACAGCAAATTACGCACTGATCTAGCTAGTCACGTGGTATAAATGCCCCAGTAATTGTGTTCTTTTATAGTGTTGTTGACCCAGAAAAACATATGATCTGTGAACCGTGTGAGTCAAAGCTCCTTGGAGGATTTGACCCTGATAAAAAGGAGGTATGATACATATATCTTATTAACCAAGTGCAAGGGCCGAGGTCTTTTCTGTGTGGACCTCGCTCCGCTTGGTCCGTACAAAAAAGACCTCCGGCCGATATTCTCCCAGTACGGTCCCGAGCAAGCTTGGTTAATAAGAGATTTATTATACGACTGAAGAAAGCTTTGAAGGTTTTTAAGGCTCATTCGGGACAATGCCAGGTCCAATACTTAGAGAATATTGGACCGGCAATGGAGCATTTTGATTGGTTGATTTTAGTTATTGGCCCACTGACTGCCTGCCTGAGTCGTGTAATAAAACAACAAAACTGTGATAGCTTGCCCTTGCATTGTGGACTGTTGACTCGTTTTGAGAAAAACTGTTGCATTTTTACAAGAATTTTGTGAAAAGAATGTTGGTGTTGAATACTCTTGACTATACTAACAGAGGTTTCTTTATATTTTGGTTCCTCAAGTTGTCTTCATCAGAGTAACCTTAAAAAAACACCTAGCGCTTCAGTACAGATATCAGCTGTCAGTTTTGAGCAATTCTTTTGCAGTCTATCAAATCGTACAGCCCATCCATTTCAACATTAATACCAATTTCTTTTGACATATGCAGATGTTCCTATGTGAGAATACCATTTACTCTCAGAGGACAATGGAAGATGTTCTTACACATGAGCTCATACATGCATATGATAACTGCAGGATAAAATATGATCCTGATGATGTCAAAATGTTGGCTTGCACGGAGGTATTCTCAGGTCCTATCACTGTTTTGTTCTTATCGATTTGCAGTGTTCACCTACCATGGGGTGAACCACCACACGATGCATCAAAGAGACTGGGCACCACGTTGGCCAGTGTTAGCAGGTGTTGTGTGACTTTGAGGTGTTAGGGTTAGTCCACCCTGGTTAGGTTAGGTTAGGTCAGGGGGGTTCACCCTGTGGTAGGTGCACCCGGTGGTGGTTAACGTTCCAAACCCTTGTTGTTTTGTTGCTTGCTTTTTAAACATTGGCAGCCTCAAGAAGTAGAATAACTCCTGCCATTGTGGTAAGGAGTTTACTGTAACTAGAATAGGCAGGTTCAAAAGTCGGACCGGATCAACTCGGATTGATGAAAAAATGAATAGGTCCTCGATAAATCGCCCCAACCCTAACCTTAACCTTAGACTTAACATGAGCAAATTTTACCATATTTGCTAATTAAAACCGGTTTTTGCGTCCATCCGAGTCAAGTGATCCGAGTTGATCCAGTCCGACTTTTGCACCTGCCCAATGAGAATTTAAGCTGGGTGAGTCAAACATGCAAACAGACAACAAAGGAGTAATCGCTAACAATAAGACTTGAATTTACTCTTCTGCCAACAGATCCGTGCTGCAAATCTCAGTGGAGATTGTTGGTTTTCTAAAGAAACTTTTGGACGCTTCAAAATTGGTTGGAGAGGCCATCAGCAGGTATCCACTTTTACAGTTCTGGCATTTTATCAACAGTTTGAATTTATTTTACTGATATTTGCCTCTTCCCAAGGTTTCCAGCCTAGTCCATATGCCGTAGGAAATTTCCCGATTACTGAACGTGTATTATTGTCTGCAAATCAACAGAAAGCTTGAGTAGAATTTTTAATACCCAGGGAGCACTTTTACTTTAAAATGTCCCAGGACTGATTGACACACTCTCAAACTACAGCATGTAGGCTACATTCTGTTGAGTGAACACCATGTGCTAAATAAAAAGAACAGACTCAATTTCACCCATATAGTACATATGTTTTTAACAACATTGTTATGAAGCGATGAAAAGTGAATAAGATAAGTTTCGTTTTATTTTTTTTTAATGTTTTGTAGAAGTGTGTGAAAGAAAGAGCTGTTAAGTCCATGCTTTGTGTGAGAGACATCAGCAAACAGGATGCAGAGGATGTTGTGGACAGTGTATTTGATGCTTGTTTTCATGACACAGACCCATTTGAACGCATTCCTCCTTGACAGCAAGAAAAAGTGAATACACGTTTCTATACAGATACTGGATTTATCTCCAAAAGAAAAAAGCTCTTACTTTTTCTGCAAGAAAGGGAAAGCATTGTATTTTGTTCAAGTGCTTTTGTTTTCTGACCTTTGGGGGTTTTCTTGTTATGTCATATTTTCCCCCTGCACTTCCAGAAAGTGCTGAGAAAGGATATTTCATGCAGTGGCTTAAATTATATGGGTTGGAGTAGCCTTTTAATGAAATTATCTTGACAAGGACATCATTTATATGTCATGATGATACACTACTTTGAACCAACAAAATTAATGTACTTGCAAAAAATAAATAATCTGAAATTCCTTCTTACATTGAGTGGTGAAAGTCTTGTCGAATTTACATGTAAGTCCACAGTCATGCTTTGAGGAATCACACAGGTTGAAATTCAAGGGCTCAGGACAAAAACATTGTAGCCTTTTTTTTTAGTGCATAAAGGTCATTTTGCGAAACTGCAGCTTAATTCCACGCAATAAATGGTGATTAAGTCATGGGATTACCTATCCGAAGTGGTGTGAAGAAAATAACAACAGAAAACTAAACATTTCTGAGCATTGGGAAGGGGGAAGGGGGAATTGGGGCAGGGGTGCAAGAGGGAAAAAATATGAAAAAAAAAAACAACGAAAAAACTTTTTTGGGCTTTTTTTTCCTTTCATTTCATTGCCTCAATGTTTGGTGGAATTTGGACATGATTTTGCCAAATGACCAAAAACTGCACTAAAGTTAATTATGTTTTTGTCCAGAGCCCTTCAATATTGCAACTTTTAGGCCACATGTTCTCGCATTCATCTCAGACATGTCAGTTGCATCAATCTCCATTCATGGGAAAAATTTAATTTTAAGATATAGAGTGAAATTGTGAAATGATCCATAACAGAAACAAGCTTTAGCCTATGAGGCTTCTTTATGAAAGCTACTATTCAGTCTGTGTTAATGTTGGTTGCATCATTATACAGTTACTGAATGATCAGTTGGCCTCCATGTACAGCATAACTGAAGGACTCTTCTCCACTGTGGTTTATTCCATTTTGAGCTTCCAAAAGGCAGTAGTTCTAATCTGTAGATTTCATGCTGTATGTGCGCCATTCTCAACACTTTCTTTTCTTTGTAATGCTATAACACATACAGAGTTTTTGGCATTTTTAAGCCTCCACCATCGCCCTAGCTTGTGTTCTTGCCCCACGCCGGCAATTAGTGTGTTCCCATCCCTAGCAAAGGCCAATGCATTAACAAAACCAACCTATTGAGAGA
>BLFK01000413.1:1655506-1708006 GCA_014634185.1 Astreopora myriophthalma | reverse complement strand
ATCAACAGTTTTGTTTGAGAAAGAAGTTACAGTGGAGAGAAGACCCTCCCCCCCCCTCCCAAAAAATAAATAAATAAACACATAAAATAAAATAAAAATAGTCGAGAGCCAGACACTCACTGATACTGCATCTTTGTGGCCTTTGAATGTGTGAAGATGAGAAAGTGAAACAGCATCCCATATGTGAATGACTTTGTCTCTTCCTCCACTCGCCTAAAACGAGATAATGAAATACAGTGCAACCCCGCCGTACAACCACCTTGTTAATACGACCGCCCCTTTATTACAACCACTCTTTTATGGCCGGAACAAAAGCCCACACATTCTCTTATCTGAAAACCCCGTTAATCCGACCACCTCATTTATTACAACCAACAACCACCTTTTGGAGTCCTCAGTCCTCATTTTCTTTATAAAATTACTCCATTAATACGACCAGTTAAATTGACTGGTGAGGAAGCTGAATGAAGACACAATCTGACAAATAACGCATTAAAAAATTTTATTGAATGCTTTTAGGCAAACATTTTTGTAGTTAGCACGTTCAATCGACATAACATCCAGGAAGAAAATTACAGTGAGTAAAGTTGATGGTTTCGGACATTTCTCAAGAGGCCATATCCTGTTGAGGAACTGAAAGACGTCATTGTTTTTTTCGCATTACATGTACTCAGTTTTGTTTAGTTGCAATGAATTGCGGTTGTAAGGTTGAAAAATAACTGCTGTAAAAAGGTTGATTTATAGCTGAATTAAAGGGTTAATGTGCAGTATATGTTTAAAGTGTGTTGCATCATAATGTGACCCTACCTCATTAATACGACCACCCCGTTAATACGACCAATTTTCCAATGCCCAAAGGTGGTTGTATTAATGGGGTTCCACTGTAAATATATATTAAAACAGTTTCCAAGTGTTACAGATAGCTCTGCACAAGCAATGTCATTATGTGCAGCCTGACGTTCAACTACAGGTATGGCCTCTGATGGTTTGATTTCCACCATGGCTAGAAGAGTGGCTTGGAAATAACCTCAACAAAAAACGTTCTGCCAGAGCACTGTGGAGACCAGACATGGTTTGAAAAGACATTCAAATAATTAACAGTTCTCACCAGATACTTGTTATCAGATGTAATAGCGAGGCACAGGACATGCGCAGTGTGGCCCTTGCTTCCACCACTACCCTTGTAGCAACCCACTATTTTTCCTTCTTTGTGGCCAGTGTCAATATTCCCTATAAAAGGACATAAAGAAAATGGTTTCCCAAATTCAACAACCTTTTTAAAATATAATTTGAAAGAGCAAATAAGAGGAAGCAAGGATAAGAGTGTGTAGAAGAGGAAGTACTCTAAAATGGCACATTGGCTGTTACTGCCCAGTCTTTTACATTTCCTGTACACTGGGAGCTCTGCCATTCATTTGTTTAGCTCACTCTTGAGAGAAACGTGTTGGATTTGACTTGCAAAATAAGAATGAGAATGTACCAGTAAAAACTAAAGAGTTGTCATTTTCATACATGTACATAGCTCAAAGAAAAAAAAAAAGGTTTTTGCGAGGTACAGAGTTCAACATGCAAACCAATTTCTACAGCAGATTTTAAAGTAGTTGGTATGATGACATATTTACATACATGGAAATCCCCAGCTTGTACAGAGCAGGGGTAATAACAGGGCTCGAAATTATAAAAATTGCTTAGTCGCCTTTTGGCGCCTAAGTGGCGAAAAATAGTTGCCAGCGGTAAATTTTTAGTCACCAGTTTAAATTGGATTTACCATAATGTGTGATACATGAAGTACCACTTAAAATTCCAGACCCGCGGTAAAAAGGAGAAAGGATTATGTCAAACGACAAAACAGATATCCCTTGTTCATATTTAAGTTTTCTCTTTTTTTCTCACAACGAAAGTAAGACTAGACATGGTAACGTACAAAAATCTAGTCGCCAAGATATATAGTCGCCAAGATGGCGACTATATATCTTGGCGACTAGATTTTTGTACGTTACCATGTCTAGTCTTACTTTCGTTGTGAGAAAAAAAGAGAAAACTTAAATATGAACAAGGGATATCTGTTGGCGACTAGACCAGAAGTTTTAGTCGCCAACTAGGAAATGTTAGGCGCATCAGCACCCATATCAGTCGCAATTTCAAGCCCTGGATAAAA
This sequence comes from Astreopora myriophthalma, assembly GCA_014634185.1. NCBI lineage: Eukaryota > Metazoa > Cnidaria > Anthozoa > Scleractinia > Acroporidae > Astreopora > Astreopora myriophthalma. Next base: position 1,705,848 of record BLFK01000413.1, on the reverse strand, counting down.
CCAAAAATTGCTAGGAGATTACATCTTACACTTGATGACTGAGCAGTCCTTTGAGCCCGAGAAAACAAAACTGCCATCAGGTGACACACAGAGACACGTGACTGATAGTTTATGACCTTTGAAGACTCTGACAGAATCTTGAGAAGGCTGTATGTACTGTTGACAAATGTTCAACAAAATAATGAGTTTCAGAATGAAAAATATTCACCCAGATGGTAATTAATATTCATTAGAAAAATCATGTTTTGAAATGTCACTTAGCAAACAGATTCTTGGTTCACAGTCCACAAAACCATAAATTTCCACCAAAATATATCAGTTGGCGAAATACTGTAATAGTAACTGGTTGAAGAGAAGCTTCTATACCTGGCTGGCTATTCTTTTCCTTAGGCGGCCCATTTGTTCAAGCTGTCAAAACAAGGAAAACAGAGAACAGGGAACACAAAAACTTCATTGAAACAAACTGGAGAGCTGAAAACAACTTAATTTACAAAATTGACATTATACATGGTTAAAATGTAAAATGGATCTTAAACTTATATGAAACATTCCATCATTGGAAGAAAACTTTTGCTTATTACATGTACATTCTGGAAAGATTTAAATGAGTAGAAACAATAAAAATGCTTCCCTTTTTTACCTACATTATTAAAGTTGATCTTCAGGGGTCTCAACAGAAGCCGATTACCAGCGGTATACCACCACCAACTTTGCCTCTCACCGCCAGCTAGTTTGTCTTGATTTTCACCGAACATCCTATCATAAACTTGTCAAATTGCTGACTACAACGGGCTACCATGGACGGCTATTTCAAAAGTTAATGAAACCCTGACTCTTTCTTTTACAAGCTTGTTGTATGGGAAATATGTTTTGCAATAACACAAAAGAGAAAAACAAAGCGGAATATGAATGACACTATGGTATAAATTCCTTTTATGACAAAACAACAAACATTTTAGTGTGAAAAATGTAACATGATTGTTTCACAGATCTGATAATACTCACAACATCCTCTTTAAGTCTGTGAGCAATAGCATCATGATCAATGTCCGCTGAGTTTTTCTTTTCTTGTTCTGAAAAAAACAAAAAGTAAATTTGTGATCAGATCTCTTGCATATCTAACTGGAGTTGTATCCTGCTCATAGAGTCTCCTTGGATCTTCCTAGAAAAATCAAGAAGAAGCAGAAGTCCCTTTCTCTTCCCAAACCAATATCAGAAGATCAACGGACCTCTGCTCACTGGGTAGTATAGTTGGTACATCAGCTGACTGTTATGTGTGAAACTCTTAATCATAATTATGCAGTTCCCACTGTTACCTTACATGGTTATTTAAGTGTTAGATTTTTGCGGTTCAGTCCTGAATTGTAACCGGGAGTCACATCTCCACTTCTATTAAAGTTCCTTCCTTTTTTAGCTTTCATGGGTCTTTGCCCCTTGAACCTATTTTATTCTTTTTTTAAACTATCCACAGTTTTTGGTTAAACCAAGAATGAATCCTTACACATGACAATAATTTATATATCCTAAACTAGGGCTCTATATTTTTGCCCATTAACTTGGTCTTAATTTTTGAGATGATAAACAGTTGATACACCAGGGATCCATATTCATTTTTTTTTCTGAGTCGTCAGCTGGGCAAGTAAGCCTGATGGCCTACTTGCCCGGTTCCAATTTGGGTCGTCCAGGCAAGAGTGCAGATTTAAAGAAAGAATAGTGATTAAATCGTTTGTCACTTTAAAACTTCACATTTGCATTTTATTTCCGTTGTAGTTACTACGAACAGGCTACAGTTCTGAAACCAGACCGTTTTTTACGTTTTACAAGTATTTGTTTATTAAACTGTCTACTTGTCATTCATCAGTGTCACTGTCATGTTTTCTGTGAATGGACTGCTCTAAAAGACACCAGCCGTAAACAACATGAAAACTGAGCCTGCGATCATTTCGTGGAAAATACAGCAGTATCAAAGATGCCGCCCAAACTTACGATCTCAATGCAGACAAAGAGTAAGGTTGTATGTTATTCTCTGTAATTTTTAACGTTTTAAGTGGATGAGAAGTACCCAAACACAGGTAAAATGTACATCATAAAATAGAATAGAAATGTTTGGAAATATTTTAAGGTTGAACAAAACCTCACTCGTCCAAAGGACGACTCTTGGAGTTACCTCAGTCGTCCGTGCCAGATTGTAATCGTCTGGGACGACCGGACGACTGCGAATATGGATCCCTGATACACATTGTGAGAATGAAAAGTAATATAAATGTGAGTAAAAAAGGAAATATCATCGGCCATGATTCTTGTGACTAAAGCATCCTATCTAAGTGAAGCTCTGGCTTGAGAGTCATCAAGACCATAATCTTGTGGCACGAGATGCAACTGTACCTTGATGCTCTAACTGTGCCAGGTACTGCTTTGCAAGACGAAGGCGTTTCTCTTGAGCTGTCTCAACATCACTATCCACTTCCTGTTCATCTGGGTCTTCTTCCTTCCCTTTGCTACAAATCAAAAACAAGAATGATATTTGTCACAGATCAACCAACAACTTTGTTTTGTTTGACTATGAACTTAAGTTGTTTTGTTTACTTGTTTTGTTTGTTTGTTGTTGTTGTTGCTGTTTTTTTTTTTCCCTCCTCTGGGCAAAAATAAGCAATATTAGTGTACGGGCATAGAAACAATATAAAGACAGTAAAAAGGGATTTTAAGTGCAGCACAATCAGTCAATGTGCATACAAGGTCTCAACTATGTTACAGTGTAATACCCCTGGTCCCTGAAAACGGTAACTGCCTTTAAATACCAGCAAAAAATGTGAGAATGACTTAACATAATATTTCAATAGAGGAGAATCACTAATAAAATTGAGTATTACAATAGGTTAACCACTCACCGATAACTTATAACTTGCTGCGATAAATCAAGATTAAATATTGTATAAAACTTAAGCTAAACTTAACTCGTAAAATCGAACACAACACAGCCACATGTATACAAGATATAAAAAGCTTATATTTACCTTGCAATATCTAAATCACTTCCCAACTCATCCTCGTCCAGGTATTCCGGTTTCTTATGCTGATGTTTTCCCTTTCCTCGCTTATTCGTGGAGCCTGAAGTCTGCTAATATTGACAGTGAGCGGTATTTCGTGAAACCACGTGAAAACACATCTGTTAAAGCTAAAGTTCATTTCATCCTAGGCAAAGCTGTTGATGTATAGCTGTTTGGATACCAACAGGTTACAATATTAAATTCAATTCTGACTGAACCAATTGCATACCTGAAACGTTTGAGCGCGTCTTTTCCTTGAGACCGAACCTGGGCGATTTTTTCTCTCAGACAAGAAAAAGCCCGACATCTTGATTCAACGCGACCGAGGAAAACTGGAGTCGAGAGGTTCCGTGTCGTCAAGAAACTCGTGCAAAATATTGATTGACAGTTGGGCGAAGAACGCTTTGGCAACGCTTTAGAACGCTTTAGTGTTCCCGTCTGTTTCGGCAGAATCCAAACAAACAAACAAACAAAACAAAACAAAATATGTCTGAGCAATATCATGTGAAGACTGAAGGGACGGGGATGGGCGTTGTTTCTTTTATTTTACCGTTTTTAGAAAATGCGCATGCGTTCAGTCCAATACGTACTCCAATGGGTACCAAAAACACCGTTACCATATGGGGGACAATATTAGTACACTGGCAAATATATAATCGATCGAAATTATAGTGTAAGTGGAGCGGACCTGAGCTGCGAGTACGAAAGGGATCTGTCACATATGGTCTAGGGGCCGACATTTCTCTCCCTCACTGCCTATCGGGGATAGGTATCTGAAAGTAGCTGTATAAGCGATCCGCGGGCCGAAATCTCGGGGAGACTCGTCATGGTACAACGCTCAGGCTTAAATGTCCTGAGGTACCGCTACTGGTTCCATTTTAAGTATTAGTATTAAGTCTGCGCATGCGTATACCTACCACTTGGGAGATTGCCTCCGCTTACCACTTGGGAGACATTGGCCATATTTATATATTTCAAGAATGTATATGTCAGGACAAATCCCCGGCAGCCGAGGAAGATCAGCAGTTGTTGCCAAAAAAAGGCAGCTTTTGTACGAATTTTATTTTTTCGTGTCCTGATTAATCAAAGGTGAGGAGTGGATAATGAGTATTTCATTTTGACTCGTTCTCGATGTAAAACCTTGCGAAAGTCACGGACGACGCAACACAAAGAAAACAAAAGAGAGAAAACTAAAAAAAAAACATTATTCTGACCATAAAACGAGGTAACAAAGTTAGCGTAATTAAGGAGCTTACGAAATGATCACGTCGACGACAACGAGAACGCCACAAAACAATATGTTTAGTGAACAAAAACAATGGCTCGGCACGAGTAAAGAAGATCACTCCAACACTCTTCAGAGAATCTCCTTTATTTTGTCGTGAGTTAACCTCAACTCTACAGCTGCATCAACTCAACTACCTACTCACACTCTTCTTTTACCTTGACCTCGTCAAGCGCAGCACAATAATGACTTTCTGTTCTCATTTGTAAATGGTTATATTCTGACCAACGCCAAACAGCGTCGGAAATATAGAAATCGTAAGGGAAGCACTCATATGATATCGTAATAGTAGTCTAGATCTGAAATGATCCGAAATTTTTCGCGTTAATAGCAATAGTTTTAGTGATATCTAATCCCCATATATATCCTATGTACCCCCAGGTGCGATTTCCTGCCGTTTATTGCGCCCGTGTTCCTCCGCACTGTTGGGAAGAGGATGAAAACCGGCCTCGCAAATACGGCTGGATATCGAGCGTAATGTATCCCACACTCCTGCATGCAATTATCATTATCAATTTAAATTTCGTAGTCTAATGGCAATAGCCAAAAGCAAAGCCGTCATTAAATGACGGTTTTGCTTTAAATGACGGCTTTGCCAGTCATAATAAAGAAAACCAATTGGAAATAAACAGAAATACAAATGGTATCAAAGCGCGGGAAATGACCGGCCGTGAACAAGTCACAAAAGGTCTTGGTTGACCTCTGATTGGTTGAGAAGGTGGAACGAGTTTTTTCTCCAAATCACATCATAATCGTAATAACAGTATTAGAGCGGTTTTCAAATGAGTGTCGAAAGTAATTGCGCGATTGCGATCGCTACGCTTAGTGATTGGCTTAAAATCTCGCGCCAGTTTATCAATCAATGAGAAGGGAAATCAACACCAATCGCGACTGCGCGCGATTTTTCCCGCGCTTTGAACAAGTTACATGGAATTGCTGCAAATATTGATTGGCTATCTGCGATGTTTGCACCTACTGTGATTGGTGGGAGTAATTACTCTGCTATCAGTTTTACGACACTCAATTGAAAACCGCTAATAATAATAAACTTTATTTAAGAGTGAATGGATTTAGAGCACTAAAACGGGACAATACAAATTAAATCAAATCATTCAACTCAATGAAATGAGCCCAGGCAAAAACACAGTTTCTTTGGGAAACTCGAACTGAAGATCGCTGTAATCGTTCTACAATTTTCTTAGCAAGGAGCATCTGTTGGTTCAACCATGATTTCATTGACAGCACAGTGAGCTGGCTGAGTCACTGCATAAACAACAGCATTTGCAATATCACTTGGATCCAGTCTCTTGATGTTGGCATCGACTTCATATTTTTCTCGAGCCTGGGAAGACAAGTTGATTCAACGTAAATTAAGTCCGATACTTTTATTACAATGATACATGATAAGTTTAAAGAAGACCTGATATCGCAAACTTTTTCATGCAAACTAATAGCCTAACGCTTTAAAACTGCGCGTTTAAAAAGCTTAACATGAGGCGCATTCTTTCGGGACTATCTGTGCAAGCCTGTCACGATTTAGGATTAAGAGAATGACCGGAAGGAATTTTTCCAAAAGAATTTCAAGTCAAAATACGTTCCAAAAGAACACGGTTAGCAAAAAGTCGAAGTCTTCCTATTTAACAATTAGATTATGAGCTCGAGATTTCTATGAATTTCTCTCGATTTCTTCTTCATAGAAATCGAGAGCGAATAATCTAATTGTTTTAGTAGAATTCTAACTGAAATAAAGGCAAATAACGGTTTCCGATGATTTTCCCACGCATTATTGAACTTTACCCTTAAACAAAGTTGCACGTATCGAACTGTCCTTGGCAAATTTGCAGTTGTTTACGCGCGTACCCGCTTTTTCAATATTTTCAAGTTTTTTTAACTTACGGTTTCTTGACTTTAAAAAATCAAGAAACCGTAAATGTGCTCCTTTTAGTCTTCTCAGGAATTTAATTACCTGTTTACATCTAAAATTCCTTCCAAAACTTCGGAAAAACTACAAAAACATCGCATTTTGTGGACGACCGGCAGCCACTGTACTCTAATGGCTGATAGTATACGAGTAGCTCAGCCAATCAGATTGCAGCATTTGCATTAGTATGCTAGTAGAATTCTACTAATTCGGCAAACCTGTGCATCAGAGCCTGTCCCAAAATCAGTCGCAACATCACCTAGAAAAAGAAAATGAGACAAAAACGTCATGAATGGCACCACAAACCGAGAAACCGTTCAAGGTTTGGGCGTCCGTAGTTGTTTCTTACGCGGTGCCTCGTTATGTGAGGCCCCAAACCATCGACCAACGTCAAGCTCGAATAACGTGTTGCGTAATCTTAAGGCCTCGGAACAAGTTAGATCTTTATCCAGGTTGTCATGGAGACCAGAAAACGACGGAAAAGGGAAATCTGCCAGAAAACGACGTGACAGGAGCCTGGCCCGAAAACGAGACCGGAAATGCATGTACATACGTTGCTCTAAAATGCGTAGCGTTCGGTGTGCGGTTGACTCGCGGCTAAATCTAACAGCTCTCTCAATTCCAATGTGCGTTTTATTGACCTCTGATGCGATGAAAATCAAAGAAATCTTTTGATAAAACTCACCTGGTTGGATGGACGTAACCTTTACCCCGCTGCCCGCTATTTCCAGTCTCAGTCCTTGAGTCAGAGCCTCCACGAAAAACTTCGTAGCAGAATACACAACCAGCCCAGGAAAGACCTAAAAGGAAGTACGTTGTCCAGTTTCAGAGAATACCACTCACTTAAGGTGGCTCAAACCAGTTTCAACACTTTCAAGAGACTCACTTATTAGGACGATTGACACTACAACACTGCATCACGTATTAGCAATGTTGTGGTACCATATGAAACAGCAATTATTGCTGAATAAAGAGCGGTCATTATTGTGACGCAAGACGTAATCATGCAAACGGGAACGCCCTGTAAAAACACCCTATATTTTGGCTTTAGTTGCTCATATTTCAAAAACGAACTCGGTGACCCCCGTTTTTTATTGCTCAAAACTGATCAACAGACCAAGATGAAACTTTTTGCAAAGTTTAAAAAAATTCTGTGGAGCAGATTCAGAGCCACCTCAACAAAAAAAAAAAAATGGTGGCTCACAAACCGCTCCACAGAATTTTTTGAAACTTTGCAGACAGTTTTATCTTGGTCTGCCGATCACTTTCAAGCATTAAAAAATGGGGGTCACCGAGTTCGTTTTTGAGATACGAGCTATGAACTAAAGCCGAAATATAGGGGGTTTTTATAGGGCTTTCCTGTTACTATGGTTACGTATTACGTCACAATAATGACCGCATTTTATTCAGCAATAATTGCTGTTGCATATGGTAACATAACATTATTAATACGTGATAGTGTTATAGTGTCAATCTTTCTGATAAGTGAGGCTCTTGAAAGTGGTGAAACCGGTTTGAGCCACCTTAAGTCTCAAAAATAAAACGCGAGCCACGTAACTAAGCGATCCTCTTAAGTTTTTAATGCGATATATTTCGAATTTTAGAGACAAAACACACAAACTTATGACTTAGTAACCATGAGGGCATCGCTGAGACTCAACACAGTGACTGAGGAAAACATGACGAATCCGGAGAAATTCCTTCTTGAGGTTTTAACCGTTACCTTTCTGCCACCGTTTGACGAAATGTTGATGATGTGTCCCTTCTTGCTGGCCAGCATTCCCGGTAGCACTGCAGCGATGCAATTCATTACACCCTGAGGATCATCGCGGAAAACAGTTAACAACGAAAAATCTGAATAACGAATCCAAAGATTTGGAAATACTGGATGCAAAAATGCCCCTGTTGCAAGGAAGCCTGAAAAGAGTCCAGGCTTGAACAGAACTCGAACCCATGACCGCGCGATTGCGCTCCACATTGCTCTATCAAATAATAAAATTCACTCTTAGACCGGAAAAGGCATCATCTCGAGGCTCCGAAGGGGAAAAAAACTCATACAAATACCTACTTTCAGTTATTCCTCAGAGCCTTGAAGTCATGTTTATTGTTTGAAGTTGAATTTTAAAATATCGAAATTAGTCTATTGCGAGTTTGTATATGATACCCGTAAGAGGTGAATTCATGATCGAGAAGATCTAAAATGTGATATATTGTACTGAGGAAATGAAAATGGCCTACTGTTTCATACCTTGCAGTTGACATCAACCATCCTTTCCCATTCATCCACAAGGCAATTCTTCATTGTAGTGTAGTAACCCAGCCCAGCACAGTTAACAATGATGTCCACTGGACCCAATGTTTCATTTGTGTGCGACACCAGATCGAGGACCTTGCCATATTCGTAAAAAAAGTGAGCAAAAACTTATTAGGGATGTTATTACGTCTTAAGCTGAGACGGAAAAATGATTGGGTAAGATTACCTCCTGTCTTTTGACAACGTCTGTTTGGATAGAAACGGCAACATCTCCCATCTCTGCAATTTCATCTCTTATTCTATCCAACCTGCCAATGGGATCCAAGAAATTCTCTAAAGCGTTTGTTTCAAAAATACTTCCATTAAAGCAAGAGTGAATTAGGTTCACTCTTGATTAAAGATAATCCGTGTCTCATCTAGCAAACAACTTTTATGGGTTCTTCTAACTCAAACAACGCACCTTTCTTTCCGTCTGGCTGCTAAAACAACCTTAGCTCCGTTTCCCGCGAGCGCTCTGGCTACAGCTTCACCGATGCCACTGGAAGCACCTGTTACTATAGCAACTTTCCCTCCAAGTAATCTGGGTCCTAGAAAAAGGTCAATGGCCAATGTGCAGCAATCGCAGAAAAAGGGAAGTAGCACAAGAGATCAGGGTAGTGGACGTTTACGATGGGAAGGAGTTTTGAGAGCACAATGAATCAAAATGTTCACACACCTCGTATCTTTTTCTTAGGAGCTGGCAAAACATCTTGCGCAACCAGAGCGGAGATGTAGCTTGCAAGAAGCTCAGAATTGAGGAGAGGAAAACTGACATTAAAGTGGTTCATCACAGCTTCAAAATTTGCCATGGTGTAGGTGCTAAACTTGGACAAGAATGAAGAGTCCCTAATGAAAAAGGACAAGATTAGCGAGAATGGTTAACAGCGAATAAAAAGAAACAAAATTGCAACGTTTTTTGTTGCATGAGTCAGCCAAACGCCTGTGAGAGCAGAGGTGACAAATGCAAGTTGAACAAGCAACTATAGTGCGACTGTGGGTCTATAAGCCTGTACATAAAGACACACAAAAAAGCATTTTATTAATGATAGTGATGATGTGATGCACCCGTGAGAAAGATGACATGTTAGTTGCTTGGCTAAGGGACACCCCTCTGTAACACACCCAATGGCATCTATATTCTCACCGGGTTTTCGGAGAAAACGTCACCAGGTTGGCAAATTTTTTGTCAGGTCGCTGTTTTGCCTTTTTCAAACCTACACAAATGATATATGCTGGCTATGTAAAAGTCGCACCGGGGAAGCCACAAACTAGCCGGGTAAAATTAAACATCGCGCAGAATGCCTATTGTTCATTTACTTGCAGTGCAGTGCAGTCAGAATTACAGATCAGCAGAATTAGCGGCCAAGCGTAACTCGAGCGGCTCCCATTGGCCAAATATTACGCGCGCTTTCACCCGCAGGGAATACTGCTTTGCTCACTAACTTGTCAAGGCGGAGCTAGGAAACAAGGACCTTGGAAGTTATTGTTTGCGCTACTGTTTCTCATATCACACTTCAAGCGTGTGTTACAAGCCGGCCTTTAACAAACGTGGTCATTTCTGTTCTCGATTCATATCACTCCTACCGCAAAATGCCTGTTTTATGATTTCCCGCTAAAGATTCGCTCATTCAAGATTCGCTCATTCAAGATTCGCTTCATTTACACAGAGGGGTGTAAAGGGCGAAGGGACAACTGAAAAGGAAATCAGAGCCACAAGCAGGAATCGAAACTACGACCTCCGTAACACCGGTCGGATGCTTTAACGTGTCTAAACACGCCTATTCGCTCAGCAACTGGACATTAACAGAAAATAAAAGGGAGACGATCATCACCTCATCCAGATCTCAAGCAGCCGAAGGAGTGAATTGAGTCCCGAGCTCGGCTCGTTCTTACAGGCAACTTCGATCCTGGACAGAAAAGCGTAAGAAAAACAACACGTCAGTTAACATGAGCTATCAGCGGAGGGCACTAAGATGTCTGGAAAACAAGTTAGGATAGTGTATACCTTTTACACCAATCTGGAAACGGAATAATATCCAATGGATAGCCATGAACACTCATCCATTCAAACAGCCACCTGCAAAGAAGCGATTCAGAGTTGCTGTAATGGATTACGACAAACTATGCCCCACCATTTCGTCAGTATTAGCCGAAATACTCAACCTGGTTTCCAGGGCCTTTCTCCGCCCCGCCCCTCTTCGGCGGAGAAAAGCCCTGGGAACGAGGTTGCGAAATACTCTTCTCTCAAGGTTCAAGTATGATGTAAGAGAAAACACGCTAAAGAGTTGCTAAAACATTTTTTTCAAGCCACGCTTCCGGCTTGGGACTCTGCTGTAACGGCCGCACGAGTACACGTACTTCCTTTTCTAAATCTAGAACGGGTCAAACAGAGAAGCGGTCACGTGACCAAAATATGGGCGATGGTAGTGTAAGTCGGTTATTTTTCACAGCCCAGATGTGACCGGTTTTTACGCTCTACTGACCAGTATGAGAAACGTACGTCATCACAAGTTTCCAGTATTACATATGAGAGAACAACCTACTTTGCATTTATAGGCTGTGGATTAACAATGTGGAATATCTTGCCCATTGACACTGACATTTCCTATATTTTGAATCAAATTGGAAACAGAGTTAGTATATGAGGTCGTTCGCCGTTAAGTTAGAACTCTTGGCAGTTTCAAAACGGCTTGCTCGCCGAGAGCTTTGAGCTGGTCTAAAATCACTCGTATAAATAGGCATCGCGGCCTGTTCGCGGCTTATGCAGAACAGGCACTCGAACTGCGCAAGCGTGAAATTGCACCATCCCTTGAAAAATCATGTGTAACCCACACATGGGAGGCGAGCGTGGCCTAGTGGTAGGGCGCTAGAATTGTAATCCAGAGGTCCCGGGTTCAAATCCTCCTCCCTGCCACTAGATGGATTTGTCTTCAGTGGCCCCGAATGCAACTCCTCCACGCCTTGTAAATAGCCAACTGGTCAGCCTCCCACCAGTGGGGATTCTTAACTTGTTACGTTTAATTTGTATCACATTTGTTTGTTACGCGCATTTGATCATATTCACATGGAATTTGCGCGATATAAATGTTAATTATTATTATTATTACATATTACATAGTACCGAAGACGAGTCGAGGTGTGGCAACTCAAGTATTGCAAATGTTGCACTGAAGAAAACACTATTGTCTACCATTGTCTACTTAATCTGCATACTCTGTCCAGCAATTTAGATTACTGATAAAAATGTGATGTGCAGTACATGCCAACGTAAGAAATGTACCTTATAGTTCATCTTATAGTTTGTCGGTTTACTTTTCTAGGTGAATTTTATCCTAGATTGTAATTTTTAATCCAGTAGGTATTAACTCAATTTAATTGTATTGTATTTCATATAGTATTTCACTTGTAATCTTATTGGTCGAGCGTTTTTTACATGAGCCCCTGGCTCGGGAGATTGGGCGACCACTACCCACCTTATTGACGATGAATAAAACTCGTAATAACTAAAGGTTAGGTAGTGCGGGCGAAATCGATGGAAGAAGCCGTAGGATTGGTCAAACTTTCACGACACGTGTACTATGACCGACTAGTTAACGGTTTAATCTATTTTTTGGCCAACAGTTAAGAATGATTTTCCCTCTCAAGAGCAACGAGCGCGAGTTTGTGTTCTACCAGCAAATAGAAATGCGCAAATCGGAATGCGCTAAAATCTCTTAGAATCTCGCTACAAATATGTCGCGCATGAGTAATAGCAATGTTGAGATTAAGATTGCGGGCTCCTCTTGGTCGCCCGCAATTACAATTACAATTACAACATAAGGTGTAGATTAACGCGAACCTGTGTCATCTTGACTATGATTTCGCTAACAAAATCCACGGGAGTCATTTCAACTTGCCAGTCAACATCCGGTGCAGAGAGTGTTGCTGTGATCCCCTGGATCATCAGCAAAATAAAATCAACCGGATTCCATATAACATGCTCTCGGTCGCCAGAAAGATTACCTGAAATGAGACGTTTGGTCAAAGTGTGTAGGATTTATAATTCACAAAGGCAGCTTTAGTGTTACGAAGTCACTTGGAAGTAAAAAACGATTATGTGCAATGTAGCCTGCGTCACTGGCGGGACTGTTGGAAAATAACGAGCGACGAAGCCGCGCGGAGAATGGGGAGGGGCGCTGTCATTCTCCGCGCGGCCTCGTCGCTCGTTATTTGCCTCCAACAGTCCCGCCAGCTACGCAGGCTGCATGCAATGTGAATTACGCCAACTTGCAGTTCAGATTCTTTCCTAGGGAAAGAAGACCGAAAGCTCTTTAGCCGGAGTGTATCACCGCCCCTCAGCTCAACTGGAAGAGCACCGGTCTACTGTCACGGATTTAAATTCCGGCCGGATCAACATTCAGGGTCTTTAAATAACTGAGGAGAAATGTGCTGCCGTTCTAAGGACATCGGCAAAGAGTTAAGCTTTCTGGTCTTCTCAGATAAGAACGATAAACCGGAGGCCCCATCTCACAACATCTGTTCCTAATTAAATGGTGTGCTACGTTAAAGGACCCACGCACTGTTCGCGTGAAAAGAGATAGTAGGAGACGCAATCCCTATCGTTCATACATGGGTTGAGTGGGTGAGTGAGTCGGGAGCAGACGACGCGTGTTCAATTTCAGCAGGCTGACATGCGATGAGCGTCCAAGTTTATTCTCGGTAAGAGTACAGCAAGAGAGTTTCAGATCAAAACAAAGCTGTCAGCCTCGGAACTCTCCACAACTCTAATCATCGTTTTGGCCCGGCTGTTAAGTAACACCGTTTGAGTCAAATCGTTAATTTCTCAGATATATCCGCATTACCTAATCTGTAGATGACAACAGGAAGACCCCGAGTTCTCGCTCTCAACACAAGCTGCTCTGCTACCCACTTGGACTGAGCGTATCTGTGAAAGACCAGTTGGTGATTAACTATTAACTGAGACAAGGCACACACTGTCCTGGTAGAGAAGGTTCGTATCGTATCATAGTTACCCGTCATCAAGCTGGGAAGCGTATTCCGTCAGGTCAGCATCTTCAGAGCAGTTGGACAATCCATGAGGAAACACAGCATTCGTGCTGGGACAGGAAAAATAGACCACAATATGAACCAAGTTGAAAGCTGTGCACAATAATGAATGCGTGATTTGCTGTAATGAGGTCTGTTTAACGTGTAAAGGCCAAGATTTGAGGCTCAGTGGACAACATATTTTTCCGTCAATTTCCGCACTAGATCACCCACTCAGAGCAAAAGCAAAAGCACAGATGACGTGTACCTGATATAATGCAAGGGCTTGATTTTGCCGGCACAAGAAAACAGCAGAACGTTCTGTGTTCCTTGCACATTAGCTCCTCGCAAGGCCTGAAATTAAGGAAAAGGTGACTCAATTTCCCTCAAACTGATGAATCTCAAACTGAACAAACGCTGAGCTAAATGCATTGATATAATGAAGGCAGGTCGAACGATTTTTCGTTATTTGTTTGTTTTTGCCACACCGACAATATTACGAGTATAAAAGCATACAAAATGACTAAATAAAGAAAACAGAGAAGAAAGAATGACGGTGAAGATGCGTCAATTAATGCTCCTGTACGTTGAAATAATGGTAACGGCGGATAATAAATCAAGTTATTCAGACTAGAATACATTTGACCAAAATTTAGTTTTCGGTTAACAGTACCGAGACAAAAGCTAGCGAAGATTTAACAGGAACAATGAGTGGTTTTCAACTGAGTGCCATAAAACCAAAACCAAAGAAATTACTCAGCCAATCACGTTCTGGAGGAAACACCACAAATCGAAGTAATTCACGAATTGGTTTTACTACCAAATCAGAACGCAAGGCAAGTGATTGCAGACCGCACCAAGCGCGGGAAAACGAGTCCCAGTGGGTTTTAGTTTTGCATCTGATTGGTTGGAAAGGGTCAGTACGCAGCTATTACAACAGCGCACGCCATTGGCTCAGAAAACAATAGAAGCATTCAAAGAAACAACGAAGCGATCACAGATTTTTTCCGAATCGGCCGACATGTCGGACTGAAATCGCGCGCGCATCGGGTCGCCATTTACACGCGCCGATTTGCTTCACGATTTCTCGGGGCCGACAAATCGGCACGACAAATCGCAGCGTGTAAATAGGCCTTAACCCTGAAAACAATAGAGCTGCGTCCTAACCAGATCCAATGAAATTACAGGTTGTAAACAGCTGCGTGGTATCTGGTTGAAAAGTTCGCGCGAGTTCCCGGCGTTTGATACAATCAGTGAGCAAAGTCAAACTAAACCAAAGCATGCTTCATGTGCTTGATGTGGGAGAGTACGACCAAGATTATCAATAGTTATTACACAAAAAACGCCTCGAGTGTTTGTGTCAGTTGAAGAAACCTCGAGTGGTAGAATAAAAAAATTGTCGATTTAAATAGAACGTTTCAGAGATAATACCGTCTCGGCTTAGATATTCTTGCTACAAAAAGCCGTGTCCTTTCGTGACTGTTAACCTGTCAAGCAATGTTTCTGTTTAGCTGCCAAGCATAAGGTGTAGTAAGAGAAACTTTAAAAAGACGTAGCGCTGCTTACCTGATAAGGGTAAACCATATTCACAGCGGCAGCGGCGTGGATTATGAAATCAATCTATAGGCCAAACAATAACATTCTAAACTTTATCAACAGGAATTACTGCACAAGCTTCGGCAAACAAATTTGTTGAACTAAACATGGTTATACAAAATTAAAATGGACTGAGACACTCAAAGAACGAACCTCCGATGATAAATGCACATACTCTTCCTCGCTCATTCCAAGTTTTATCAGTGACAAATCGCCTGAAACGCGAACACAGAACTTAGCTCCGACACTCTCACGTAGCTGCACAATAAGTCTTTCCTTTGATCGATGCAAATAACTCACTGTCCGTTCGCCGTTCGGTGACCACAAAGGACATGAGGGTCTCCAAAGTAAACCTTTAATGCCGCGCCAGCACAGCCAACCGCTAAATGAAGAATTCAGTTGAACCCCCGGCAATCCTACATTTGTTTTTTTCCTTTCGCGTCTCAATTATTTGACTGGTCATAGGCCGCCATCAATTTAAAATTATCCTGCAAGGAACGCATCCCCGTCTCAACATTATATCGCTTCCCTCAAATTTCGTTACTCTCCATATCTCCGGCGCAAACCTAATTTGAAGCTGGACATAAAAAGTAAACTTACAATTTAAATGTTGTGATAAGAATTTTTTTTAAATATCTTATTTGAAAGATTTAACCTGCCATATACCTTTTACGGCAGTGACTCGATGTTCAAAGCCATAATCAAGGTATTTCTCCTCTTCGGTCATTTGCTGCCGGTCGCTTGTGAGTGGAAGCACCTTGAATTTTTGCAAGGCCTGCTTTAATCTTTCCTTCCCATCCAGATCGCCAGACTGCTCACGCACAACGCAGAAAACATGAACCTGTACCACGAAAGCAGTTACAGTTGACGAAGATCAAGAAAAATTAAAAGAGAGGGCTGGGCTCGTAGAGGGTCTCACGCGAGATTTGGGACGCGAGTCGTGCGCGACGCAAACGAAAGCCCCGTACACCACTCGCGCGAAACCCCAATATAACAGAGCTCTCTTGCAGGCTAAGCTGGACGCCGCCAAATAGGACATTGGCAGGTGAGCATAAATAGAAAGCCGGAAGTAATCTGTTTATTTTACCTTTGTAAATCTGATGAGATCCCGTAATAAAAATACTCCCAAAAATCCTGTTGCACCAGTGAGCAGGATACGGCCTCTAATCCACCGACGAGTGTTCTTGAAGTTTCCAGAGCGCCAAAATGCTCGTAACATTATATCCATGCTAGTAGGGGGGGAGAACGTTTACGTTAAAAACAACAACAACAGCTAAGTACAAAGCTCCCCTGTAAAACAATTAGTAAACCAGAAAAAGATTACACGGCATGATAGATTGTAAAATTAGACTTTTTTTACGTGGGATGCCACAGGCATACCACGTCTGAAAATCCGTCGCGTTACGTTTTTTTTAATTTCATCGTGGTCTCATGTGGTAATCAGCCACGTGCTTGTGCTTCTCACTGAAGTTAAGCCCTGTTGGCTGGGGTTACTACTTGGATGGGTGACCATGCATAATATCCGTGTTGTTGACCTACTCTTCTTGTTTTGCTTTGTTTTTCTTCGTCGTGTTGTTTTTCTTCTTAGTCACAAATTATCGTTTCATTTTTTATTAAATTTCCAGCATCGTGTGGAAGTGTAAGAAGCAACATGAAAACAACTTCTAGCGATCTAACCCGCACCTTGAACTCGGATCTGGACTAACTGTTGTACTTTTACAATTTCTGTTAACCGTTTGTGCGTCCCACGGAAACGCCCTTAGGCATCTTGTTACTATGAATATCCAAAGTGAATTCGTGAGGCATCCGGAAAGACAAGTGATCTCGCGCGCGAGTCTTCCACGCGAGCAAGCTTCTCATTAAACATTTGTATCAAATCGCTCGACCCTTCTTACAACTGCTTTGCAGTTTATAGGAAGTTGAAAAAGTTGCGATTGCTTACTTGACAAATCCTTCAGCTCCTGAGTGATAGTTTACTTCATCTAGAAGATCAACTTTGCTTTCTGACAAATCTCTGAAAGGATAAATAGTATCAAATATTGGAAGTGAAGGTCAGTTTATGGTGTAATTAACAGCACTGTTGCAAATGCATTTTTGTTCACTTAATCTCATTTTAATCACTCACTTGCTACTCTGCGTGCCACTTTGTTTGAGCTCATCAATCATTTTTGACATTTCTGCAACTGTCGGACAAGAAAACAAGTCCTGCACTGTCAGGTTTATATCAAAGCTGCTGTTTACTTTCAGCAGCAGGTGTGTCGCCAAGAGTGAGTGTCTGAAAAATATTAAATATTAATCAAACAAAACGTGAAGAAAAAAGTAGCCATAAGTTGGAACCTTTGTCGTCACAAACGCGAATAACACGTCCCTCACGGTTGCAACAATTTAATCAGGTCACTGAAAAACGAATGAATTACAACAGAGTTGAATGAACCGACTAAACGAATATAAATTAAGTATCGAAAATGACAAACGGAAGGAAAATGACAAATACAAGACGATGTGATGACAGGCCTAAGAACTTGGCGAACGGCTTAAAACTAAACTTGCAAATTCTTAACTTATTGACTTAAATTCTAAACTTAAATATAGGATAATGGCTGAGCTCTGAGGCCTTCTTGACAGGGCGCGTAGCGCGAGATCATTATTCTTAAGATGGCAGAGGAGTGAGGCATTATCCGATTTAACGCACCTTTTCATTGTTATAGAACAAAGAAAGCATCCAGTTGGAACAGAACAATGGAAAGGTGCATTAACTAGCCTGAAAACTTCCACGCTAAAAGTGACCAATATATATAGTAATTTTCAAATAAAAACTAACAAGCACGAAAACAACCTACGATGACAAAGAACGCTAATGAACGAGAAACTGAGCAACAAAAACCTAGGAAAACGAAGAAGCTAATTAAAGCGAAACTAAAGAAACGAACACTAATGAACATGTGAAGGGACAGATAAAGTATGGACTAAATGGTGTTACAACGATAATGCACAAAGCTTACTATAATTGAGGGTGGTAAAGGGGGGCTCTAGTTCACGTTTCACGGAAAATAAAATGGTCCCTTCACAATTCACGAAAACGAAGACGTATTGAAAATCACAGTTCACGGCGAATTAAACTTGTATTTCTCGTTTCACGGAAAATAATTTGCAAAATCACGACTCACGGCTGCTATGGAAATCACGATTCACGAGGAAAAAATTAGCCATTTCACATTTCACGAGGAAAAAAAAAGAGCCGATCACGAGTCACGAAAATACCCTTTACCACCCTCATAATTGTTCCCTCATGCTATCTTTAATTCTGTACGGAATACAACTTGACTTCGAACCCCAAGAAAAACAGACTGAACCAAATCAGAGCGGGAGTGAATAAATATCCGACTAATTACAATAGGTAATTATTCTTTCCAGCACTGTTCCTAACAATAGCTATTAAACGATACAAGTTTGCTATCAGAAATATTTGCATGCGTGTCGCTCGTGCATTACGGTATTACAACAATAATAAATTGCAATTTCGCGCCTATACAACCTTCAAGCAGGAATCATTAACTTTCTGTGACTTCCCCCCCCCCCACCCTCCTTTCTTTTCTTTTCTTTTGAGGGCGACCGCTCGAATATTGCGATGGATACATAAAAGGATTAAAGAGATCATGGACCGCATATGTTGTCTACCACAAGCTTTCCATTTGTGAATGCCGCTCGCTGCAATTAATATCCTGTAACTGGAGAGTTAAACATCGTCAAACTAAACATCTTCTTACCCTCCCAGGTCAAAGAATCCTTCCTGTACATCAATACTGGAAATGTTAAGAACTTCGCACCACAACTCTGCTAGACTCCGCTCGGTGGGTGTGCTGGGCAACCCTTCTTCTCCTGTACCATATGAGGCAATGGGAGGCAATTGTTTTTTGTCCAGCTTGCCAGCAGGTGTCACAGGAATACTAAAATGTCGGCAAAAGAATCCACATAAACTTTTATTCAGAGAGGAAAATGACCTTGAATTAAGTCACTAATTAGGGCATCTCCACAAAAAAACGTTTAAGCAAAACAAGACGCTGTGGTAACGTATATTTGCACATTGTCGTCCCAGATCTATTGAAACCTGTTTCAGCAGATGGCGGTTAGTTCAGGGTTTGATGAAAGGGAGTACTGATGGAGCATACGGTAAAAAGCTAATGAAATACAGGGGCAGATTCAGATAATGTCCAGAAAGGGAGACACGTTGGATCATCTAGATAGATAGATAGATAGATAGATAGATAGATAGCTAGATAGCTAGATAGCTAGATAGCTAGCTAGCTAGCTAGCTAGCTAGATAGATAGATAGATAGATAGTTTATTTAAAAAGTGAACATGGCAGTCCGAAGACTGAATTGCGTAACATACAAAAAAGTATATGAATTGTTAAGGACATCTACGATACAATTTGACAAGGTGAAAAGGTAATTAGAACAGTTATTTATATAATTATAAAAAGTATACTAACAAAATTAAATACAAGTCCAAATGCTCCGTTATCGAGAAATCAGTAGAACCGTGGGATAAATGAGCTCTTGAAGCGATTTGTGTTCATACGAGGCGTGGTGTAGGTCCTTGGACGTCTTAGGTTGTACCTAAAATTCCTCTTTGGGGGTAACAATGATGACAGCTTATGCCCTGGACATTATCTAATGTCAATATGATGATCGCGCTCTCTTTAACCTTCCTTCAAACTTATTCAAACTAAGAAATGAAAAGGTCAGGGGCCAGCGCAAATCAAGACCCACTCTAAATTTGGTCATGAAATTGTGCCGAGGTACTTATTACAACTTCACCTTCCAAGAGACCTGGGTCACTTGCCTCGTTGTAGGGAGTTAAATAAACCAACCTTGTAAGAAGAACAAAATGTGATGGTATCATATAAAAGGGAAGCCTTGTCTTCAGAGCTGCTCGGACGTCTTTCTTAGTAACCTGATAGAAAAGGGTTCCAATTAACATAACCATACAAATCCAAAACGGCAATAACAGTAAAAAATAACAAGAGCGTATACAACCGAGAGGTTCAAAGTTTTTAACTTTTTGCATTGACTTCTGAAACATTACCTTGTTCCCCTCTGGAACAATATAAGCTGCAAGGTACTTATCATCTCCTTCTTCTCCATGCGCAACCACAGAACATGCACTAACCATTGGTAGCTGTAACAAAGCTGCTTCCACTGCCTGTTCCAATAAAGTAACAATACACCATGATGGTCAACGAAGGTGACCAGCCGTTAATTGTCCAACCGTGTTACTGCATATTTACTTCAAAGTTATAGTTAGCTTTTCGTCAAAACAACTGAGGGGTTTTTTTAAGTCCAGAATGTGGTATACTGTGAAATCATATAAGCACTTGCCTGTGTTTCAATACTATATCCCCTGATTTTCACCAGTGAGTCACATCTTCCACAGATCTCCAGCATCCCAGATGACAGCAGATAGCCCCAGTCTCCTGTACGATACAATCTTGGTCCAGCAGATGCAGGAACTTCCTTTGGACACTCTATAAACCTGTATGCATTCAGCTCTGGTCTGTTGAGGTAGCCTCGAGCTAAAGTAGGCCCTCCAACAAAAATCTAAAGCAGAAAGAGTGCTATGAAATCGAGGTTTGTCGAAAATATTTAAAATGACGGCAAAAAAACTGAAACAACATTTTTTCACATCAGTCCTCATCATTACCCTTGGTACCAATCCTATTACCTTTTTAAAATTTGTTAATAGATCTCTCCTGAAGATACTGCGCACTTACCCTGGTCCCAGAGATTTTTCTTTCTTCTGACGAATTTTTGCCGCGAAGCGGAGACAACTGACAAGCCGAGAAGCGGTCGAAACTTCAGTGTTGTTGCCGCATTGCAGCTAAGTTTTTTCCGAGGAGAAGAACAAAGATAAACCTCTGGGAGCAGGGTACTGCGCACGCTATGATTGGCCAATTTAGCTGGCCATATTCTGGTTCCTTTTCTGGTTTACTCGAATACTAAGCGATTAACGGTCGACGTTTCTCATTACCAGGCCTTTCCCGATTGCGCTAGTTACCCTAAAAAGTGCTCAAAATCAGGCTGCTCAAAAAAGCGAAAATTTCCGCTAAGATTTTCGCTAATATGCACATTTTTACTGAAGTATTCAAAGAATCTGTCTTATAATATATTTTGCGTAATGTCAACTCAACGGGTTCTTACAGAAGACTGATATAAATATAGACGATGTTTATTTACATGGAACATACACTTTGGCAGTTCTTTATTACTTGTTGTAAGAAGATCTTCAGACTGTCTAGCTGAAATGTGCTTTTTTAGAATTGTTCGTACAACAGTTTTAAACTACTGTATTTTCCCTTGTTACAGTCCTTGTCAATAGATACATAGAAAGCTCACAGCGGCTGGATTGACCACGCTCTTCTCTTTTCTCTTAAGCTGACTAAGGTGGGCACTCCTAGTTAGCCTGTCAGTGGCGATGAACGCGCTTTTAAGGAAAAGTCCATGTGCCCTTCCATGACTCTTTGTACAAGACCACTAACTAGCATAATTACGAAAAGGCCATGTAAACAGCCCACAGTTTTAGATAAAAAAGTTTCTCAGAAAGGAAACATTCTTCCACGAAATTTTCTCGAAATGTGACATGTTACTCAAATGCTGGCCCATATACGTGAAGTGCTCTCAGATGTGGTCAAAATATAAAGTAGCGTTGCAAACTCAAAGAGGTACACAGAAGTTGCACAGCGCACTTGAATCAGGAAGGCCTACCCACAACAAACATATTTTGACAAGCAACATTAGATTTTAGAATTTCCATTTTGTTTTGTTTTGTAACTGGCTAGCTAGCTGTGGCGAGTTTTTGTCACTTTACAAAAACTTGTACAAGGAAAGACGGAAGAAGTAAGAAGGCTCTGCCGAGCATTTGATTCATGTTATACCTCTCCAGACACACCCACTGGCAAGGGCTTCAGGTCGTCATCCATGATGACAACGTGGACTCCTGGTAGAAGCTTTCCAACTGGACAGAACTTGCGCTTATTTTCATCTGAGTCAGAGAGCTGCAGGAGGAAAACAGCACCATGGTGTAATTAACAAATCGACAGCAGTTTTCTATGGTCTATACTCTTATAGACCATAAAATGACGTCATAAAATGTTCAAAACTCAAGTGAAACCACGAGCCGCAGGCGAGTGGCTTCACTGCCAAGTTTTGAACATTTTATGGCGTCATTTTATGGTCTATAAGAGTAGAGACCATAGAAAACTGCTGTGGATTTGTTTTTTACAATAACATGGAAAATACGAGCGGAATTGCTTTACATCTGACGTTATTATTATTGTTTGTACTCTTATAGACAATAGCTACGAGCCAATCAGGGCGCGGGAATTTGGACAGTTATTGTAAAATGTAATATTGACCTGTCTTATTGAAGATGTCAATATCTGAGGACCCCAAAACAGTGGTTGGATTAACAAGGTGGTGACATATAAGGATATAAAGAAATAGTTGGGCAATTTTTGCGTCAGCAAAAAAGTTAAATTGCAGTCCACGCAGCAACCAGGGGGCCAATCAGACACAGTTCGGTGCGACTCTGGATTGAAGATTGAATGAATGTAACTTGAAAAAATTACAATTCACGATCCAACGTTTCGACACTCCTGCCAAGTGCCTTCATCAGGGGGGATCTAACGGTGCGACAAGGGTCCTTTTATATGCTCACAAATTAGCGTCCTTTTCTTTTAATAAGGTGTAAATAGGTGTCAAGTAAAAGACCGCCATCATCACGATTCAAAGGAGCATGGGTGGAGTTGATGTGCCATGCTTCCAAAAAAGGCGTTGGTGGTACCGCCGGTTTGGTTAATAATTTTAGAATTATCCCACGCAATTGTATGGTTGGTTTGGCAAGCGTGCTCTGACAAAGCGGAACTCTCCTTTTTGCAAAGAAAAACCGCTTTTGGGGGCTCTTTCAAAAATGTACCAAACTGACGTTTGGTCTGTCCGAGGTACTCATGATCACAGTCATTACAAGAAAGTTGTTTGAAATCGGGGCATGATTACATTATGTGGTTACCATTTGAAAGTGTTCCAATGAACTTAACAAAACCTGACCAGTTGAAGCATGCTTTTGAAGCCGTTCAATAAGCTCGCAGGTCGTGTTTTATCGGGTTTTAAAGACCCGATAAAACACTTTAAGACCCGATAAAACACTCCTGCTCGTTTAGTAAACAGTACGTGATCAATGCAGGGCAAAACAACAAACTTGAAACTTGAATATGCTTTGTATATTTACTTCATCTTGAAATTTCATGTTGGTGAGGTCAGCTGTAGCCACATCATGACATTCAGATACACTGTAGAGATTCAAGAGTTTGATCCACGGCAAAATCCTCATGCATCTGTCTCGAAGAGCTGTCGTCACAACTTCTCCACAAAGCCAAATGATTCTAAGTGAGGATAAGTGCCCCGCAAAGTCACTGTGTTCACAGGTTAAGATTGTCTCTGCAGAGGGAAATAACTGGACATTAATCCTTTAATTCCCAATAGCGACTTTCAAAATTTTACTCTGGCCAACGCCGGGCGATTTTACTCTTCCCTGGGAGACCTCTTGGGAACTACAGGGTAAACAAAATATCAATTAAAACTACATGCACAACAGGGACGGCGGAGCTGGGGGGCTGGGGGGACTGGAGCCCCACCCCCCCCCCCCAATTTCTAGCCCCAAAAATAAAAATTTGAATACTGAAAGTAGCATTTTCGAGCTTCAAGATTTCAAAATTTTCTGTGAGGGGGATCCCCCCAAACCCCCTATAAGTAAGCCCCTCCGGCGCTCGCTTGTAAGCCCCTTCCCCCGCCAAATTCAAAATACGCTCCGATATACCTCCACAATTTGCAACAAAGAGGAACAGCTTCTGCACTTACCGAGAAGAGATGGAGTAAACAGGACTCGTGTTATTGCATGTTTCTTCATAAACTTGAGCAGCAGTATAGGGTCATAAATAACCGAGTCTGGGATAACATACAAAGGAATCCCTCTCAGCAGCGGACGAAGCATTTCCCAAACAAAGAACACGTTACAAGCCACACGGTCATCTGGCTGGAAAGGAAAATTGTTGGCTCGCCATGTATACGAGAAGACGGCACCCCGATGTGGACAGCATATCCCTAGAATATCAAGTAAAGATTCTTTGCTGATTTGAGAACGTTCCTTTGATTATCTCAGGGTTGATAGCATGCCAGCAGAGAAGAACATTTGAAAATTACTCTGATGTATGCACTCTTTTTGCGCACTCATGATGATGAGTGCCTCGTTTTGGTGAGGAGGGGAGGGAGGCCATTTACAGTTGTTTTGATACTCGATTTATTCTTTCAACAAACTCAAAAACAAAAAAAGAATAAATACTCTACATGTGCTTTGTTCTTCTAAGCTTCAACCGCACCACGCACATCAGGAGAAAAGCAATGTTCGCTTAGCCCTTGGGCCTCACGAAGTGAATTGTCACCAAACCTTTGCTGTACACCCAAGAAAACGGCTGAGCTAACTGGCTCGCGAGGGATGTCTTCACTTGTGCAGCGATGACTTACGTAGGGTCGTATTGTTCAACACACACACACACACACACACCCACACACACACACACACACACACACACAAATCCTTATCAAAGCACGTATTTTAGTAACAAAAGGAGGGCTTGATCGCAGGTACAGTTGAACCTCTCTAATGCGGACACTGAAGGGACAGACCAAAGTGTCCGCATTAGAGAGGTGTCCGTATTATAGAGGTCACCAAGATTGCATCATTTTTAAGACTCCACTGACAGTTTTAAGTGTTCAGTAACGAAAAATAGGCCCAGTCTATCTAAACTGACTAATATACGATATTCAGACACATTGATTTGTACATCTCAGTTACAGTACATACTTTATCCTGGCGGGATAGGGATATTTGAAACTAAAGGAACTACGTACAACGCAATGCTTCACCTAAAAAGGTAATAATAAAAGTACAGTTCTGAAAAACGTCTTTCCGTAGTTTACAAGTGCAGCGAAAAGTAACTGGAGTAATTTTCTTAATCTTTATGTCCTGTAATCATTCTAATCATTCAAGCTTTAAAATAGTCTGTAATGTTCTTCTGGAAGGCTTTCGCGAGTCGTTGTTTAATATACAGCGACTGGGCTTTTGAAATCACCTTGCATAGCTCGTCAAATAAATGGGATTCACCCCGTGCAGTAAAAAAAGTCCCATGTCAATACATTTTCACTGGACCGGACAAACTACTTGAACGTTTGGAAGAATGTTTAATCGTACCTCTTCAGCAGGAAACAAAGAACTGCGATAGCCAATTCTTTGTCATTAACCAACTAACGGGGTTACACAATGATACGACGAACGAACGAACAAAAACAAAGACATTTCAAAGAAAGATCGTAACTCTACAAAAACGGGCCTTACGTCTTATTTACTTCAGAAGTCTAACGAACACACCGTACCCTTCTTTCTCAAATCGAATTTCCTTCCCCTACCTGGCCTATTTTTTAGAGATTGTGGCTATTTATTGTATGATATCAACAGACAGTCAGCACCAGTTAGTATACTCAATCAGTTTGTTAAAACAAGTCAGATTCATAACCACAGAACAAGATCTGTCTCTAGCGACTCGTTCTATGTTAAGTTTTCTAGAACCGATAAAATGTATGCCTTCTTCTCGAGAATCGGTGCCCAAATTTGGAACTCTATTCCTCATTCGATTAAACTACTCAAACGTTCGTCCTTTCGCAAAAAGATAAAGGAATTATTACTAAATTTCTTGCGGTCAGAAGATGATTATGTCGAAGTCTCCCGTCTTACTAAGTTATTTAAGACTTTAGGTTAGCTTCTCTTCGTAATTTTATTGTATTTGCTTTGTTTTATGTTAGTTTATCCCATTCACTGTATAGTAGTGTCTTCACTGTTATTTAGTCCATCTATATATAGATAAACTTTGTACTTGTAATATGTCCTCAGATTTTCCCGCCTCGATTAGTTCATAAGCTATTTGCGGGGGAAAAGTAATGTAATTAGTTATATTTCTAATTTTCAATAAAATGTTGTTGTTGTTGTTGTTGAACAAAATGCGAACTTGTTATGTTGTCAAAAACTATCACTGCTAACTGGAATATTAACTACTTGTGGTCCTCCCAACGGAGAGTCCCTAATTACGACTTATTCTTCTGCTCTTTATTCTTTTCAACAATAGATTTATCACAGACTGGAAGTAATCTTGATTTGAAGGCACATATTAATTTACTTCCACGTGGCACATTGGTACGCAAGGGCAGCTGCGCATGCGCATACTAAATACCTAAAGAAAAACATGCAGAAGCGGTAGCGGTACCTCTGGACATTTAAGCCTGAGCGGTGTACCATGACGAGTCTCCCCGAGATTTCGGCCCGCGGATCGCTTTTACTCGCCACTTTCAGATACCTATCCCCGATAGGCAGTGAGGGAGAGAAATGTCGGCCCCTAGACCATACGTGACAAATCCCTTACTTACTCGCAGCTCAGCTCCTTCTGCTTTATACTATGATTTGGAACGATATATATTTGCGACTATAGTTGTCATGTCTTCCATATGGTAAGGATATTTTTGGGTACTAATTTGTAATACACGGAGTTTGCGCATGCGCATTTGCTAAGCATGACAAAACAAAACGAACCACGCATTTTCCGGTAAAACTTTAAAACGCTGTCGCTTTTTCAGACATATTTTGTTTTGTTTTATTGTTTGAATTCCGCGCGAACAAACGAGGACAATAATTTAGCGTATACAGTGACATTAACGCGTCTGGTTGGACAGGGGATGGACAAAAGAACTAACAAGTTATTCAAAAAGAGCAATAGCTCCTAATGAACTAGTGTTAAAAGTTAGAAAATGTTTGCTGCCTTCAGGGACTCTCCTGGACATTTATTGGTTAAAACTGTTTCTTTTTAGCTGTTATATTTCCATAAGCATCTGTTCAAAAAGGTTGTTGTGAAAGAACAGCAACATGTAAAATCGCTATGGAGATATAGAACGTCCGCATTTCGTTTCGTTTTGTTTTCCTTTAGTTGAGTTTATTCCGGTGTTAAAAATGCAGTTTAGTCGATTGAGAATGAAGAATGTTTAGACTTAACAGAGAATCCAGCTGTCCGTAAAGTACATACTTTATACGAATCAGTTATTTGAAACCAAAGGATTTACGTACAACGCAATGCTTCACCCAAAAAGGTACTAATAAAAGTACAATTTTCAAAACTCCAGTTGAAGATCAGTGAATAAAATGTTGATGCTTGCGTAATCACAAACTCGTGCACACTATATGTCAACACCGGATCACCAGAGTGTCCGTAATAAAGAGATTAAGTTTATATGACTTCGCTCTCTGGGGCCGAGATTTAGTGTCCGTTGTCCTTATTAGAGAGGGTCCGTATTATAGAGGTTTTTTTTTTAGTAAACGAGTGAGAATTTTTTCGGGACAAAGGGGAATGTCCATTATAGAGAGGTGTCCGTATTAGAGAGGTGTCCGTAAGGAGAGGTTCGACTGTATCAAATCACGCCTGAATCATAATGTCACGCTATTATGTAACGCCGCCGCAAGTTACCACAAGAGTAGTTAACTTTGTTGCAATTTTCCCCGCAATAAGAAATAACAGAAATTCATGCTGACCAAAATTCAGCGGTTGTGGATGTCAGCCTGTGCGTGTCGTGTTAATGTAAAAAAAATAAAAATAAAAATAAAAAAAGCGCGCGGTTTAGAATTTTAGTTTGCGAGGCCGACTTTTGAAGACCGCGAAAAACCGGTGTCTTGTCTCACAGCTTGCCAGTTTTTGTCAGGAGAGCTTCTATCAATTTAATATTTTCTTTGCTAGAATATTTTGCTTTGTACAGTGGAATCCCGATTATTTTGAACCCTCTATTTTTCTCGTACCCTGAAAATTTAAGAAGCAAAAACAGGTTTTCGTCACATGGACCACTGGATGCAATTATTAAACATCTTCTGGGGAAGGTGTTTTATGTTCGAATCACGCATTGTTTTGTTACAAAGTGGTAAATCTAGCATCAAGTTACAATAAACTCTTCAACGTCGCTGTTCCCTTGTTTGGCTGTCTGGTGTTGACTAGTTTTGATAGCGGCGTCACGTATCCACCAGATGGCAGGCATGTCATTTGAAAGCCATCGCATAGAAGCGTTTCCGGCTTGGTGAAACTAAGCTCATAACCCGTTATTTGGGTGAGAGACCAATACAGTTAGTTTACTTTATTCATCTTCTGATACAACATGGACCATTATAAATAGAAGTAAGTCCGCGTAATTGCATTGTATCAAAAGTCCCATAACGTTATTGACTGCCATCTAGATCCTTGTAAAACAACCGGGTAAATCTCAGCCAATCTGGTTTGATAAAATCTACGATTTGGAAAATAATTTTTCGAACCAAATTTCATTTCCCTTGGAAGTTCGAAAACCGCGAACCAGACTACCTGACTACATGGACTGAAAAAAAAAAAAAAAGAAAAAAGAAAACAAAAAATAAAAGAAAAGAAAGCAAACAAAAAAAAAACTGGTTCAGCAAGCGTCAAACTGGTGTATCAAGGATTAGTGAGAATTAAACCTGTGTATCAAGAAGTAAACTGGTGTAGCGAGAATTCTCCGGAAACTTGGTTAAAACTGAATGAGATTTTTTTCGGTCAACAGCTACCCGGCCCAAAGTTACATAAGCAACAACATCCGCATTTTGCATAATTTTGCAAGGAGCATGGTTAATTTCTTTTTTATGGAAAAAGTAATTTCGGCAAAAACCAGCTGACAGCTGTTCCTGTGAAAGCTAAAACCCGCAGCCGCATGGCAGACGAAAAAGTGATAGTTTCAGTAATAAGATCTCCGAAATAAGTCTTGTGACCCCGATAACATTTAATCTTCAAATTTGTTAAAATTGAAGTAGAGTATGTTTTCCGAAACCCAAAAAAAAAAAAAAAAAAACCTTTCTACGAGGCGTGAAAAGCCAGATGTTCTACATTTGGTGCAAACATTAATAATTCCTTCGAGGGTTCAATTAATCGGGGATAATCTCCTCCATATGTGAAGTTTTCATACACTAGTTAAATATTTACGAAGTTCTAACGTTGTACTTTGCACTCTACCTTTAGGTTTTCCCGTAGTCCCAGACGAATAAACAATGTACGCCAAATCATCTAATGTACTCTTAACTTTCTCCAAAACAGGTCCTTGTTCATTCTCTTTTGCCAAACGTTCGTCCCAACCTTCGTTTAGAACAATCACATTCACTGAGTCTGGAAGTTTTTCACTCAAATGTTGGTTTGTCACAACAGCCGCAGGCTTAGAATCTTCTAAAATCGAATGCAAGAGATTCTCAGGGTACGAGAGTTCTAGTGGCATGTACGCTCCGCCGGCTTTCAGGGCCGCAACATACGCGATTGGGTATTCCAGAGACCTCTCAAGGTATAAACCAACAGCCCTGTCCCTCTTCACTCCTTTATGCCGGAGATTTGTGGCTAAAACATCACTGAGATGATCAAGTTCTGCGAAGGAAATGGATCGTCCATCGCCCGATACAACAGCTGTTGCGGTCGGCGACGTCTCCTTCATTTGACGCTCGAAAATTTCATGAAGACAACCTTGGTCTTCGTAATCCATCCTTGGTGGATAAAATAGTATCACTACCTTGGTGTGGGAGAACTTTACAACGGTGCTTGATCGCCACACACTTCACCCTTCTTGACACAGGAAACCGGAAACCCCCCAGCTGACAAATATAGAACAATAGAACACGTGTGTTCCAGTTCAGTTTGTGTCTTGCAAAAACAGTCATTTCCGGTTTTGTCTCTTTGCGATTCCGGTTCCCACCGGGGTGATTTTTGTCGAACACAACCACCTAACTCAATTCCCAGTAAAATCTTCGTAAGACAAAATCTGCTTGTGTGTGCTTATTACGGTGTTTTTGTTTTGTTTTGATTTTTTTTTCTATTTCTTCATTTTCATGGTTTAGTTGTTTCGTGAGACAAACGGTAGCGGTGGTTTGTCGCCGCTTCCCGACAAGAAGACAAAACTAATAATTCCTGACTGACTTATGAGCGATTATAACGTTTTTGGCGACCATTACTCGGAGGGTCAGCTCCAAAGCTTTCTTACCCTGGGTGACAGAGGCTTTTCCTGTGCGGTTACTGATGTGACCCTCGTACCCATGGAACCCGAAGAAAAAACCCTCTGGTACCTAGAACAGATCCTTGGTAGCTGCAAGCAGTTACCAACGATATGTGAGGATAATACGAGGAGGGAGGAAGGCTGGCTTCTAGACCCAGGCAAGAAAAGTGATAAAAAAGGAAAAAAATACTCTAGCAACATGGCCTATTCTGGTTAATTGTTTCAAGATGGTGATCGCAAGTTTTGACATCAACAACCTCCAAGGACCACAAAAGAGGCATACCATGCACAATCCAAGTGCCATTATATCACCTTGAAGTCCTTGGTTTGAAAAAGGAGCTGACCAACACACACACACACACACACACACACACACACACACACACACAAACACCCCGAAGGTTGGAAGTAATGTGATAGGGGGCACATTTTTATGTCACCACTCTCAAAGTTTGTTGTGTTTTGGTTAGGCTGTACATAGCCAAGCAAGTCATTTAGGTACAACTGCCACAAGTTTACAAAGGTGAATTTTATGCAACTGGAAGATGTCCACCAATTTTTTTTAATCCAGATAATTTCTTGAAAAGCAACTGGTCATCATTGTCAAGGATAAAAACAGGGCTTAGTTATGACTCCTCAAAGAAATAGATTGACAGTTTAATGCAGCTATTTT
The DNA here is from genome assembly GCA_014634185.1 of Astreopora myriophthalma. NCBI lineage: Eukaryota > Metazoa > Cnidaria > Anthozoa > Scleractinia > Acroporidae > Astreopora > Astreopora myriophthalma. The sequence continues at coordinate 1,674,829 of BLFK01000413.1, read as the reverse complement.
ATTGTTAACACCAGCAAAGAATACATTTCATGTTTTCTGTTCTGTTTAGCCTTGAACTAAAATATTTCTGTTCTTTTGTCCAGCCTTCAGAAACAACAAAATGTTTCCCCTTTTTTTTTATTTGATTAATGTTCAACACAAGCACTTTTAATGTTAGCTTTAGTGAACACTTACAGGTAATGACAAAGTTCTTCATTTACTGTTTTTGCAAATCTTTATCAGCTGTTGCAAGGCCTATAGCGGTGTTGAGCCTTTTTCCCTTCAAGCTTCCCCAGATAACATGATCATTCAGACCCAAGATCTGAGCAGCACCCAAAGCCGCACCATCGGGATTGAGTGCTGTGGTACAACCCAAACCAGATGGCAGTCGCAGGGAGGACCAGACATCTTCAGCACCCCATTGGGAAGACATCGGTGGGCAGTTGATCACAGGGAATGCTGTATTTCCAGATAACACTGGTCCAAGGCCATTACTGCGTCCAGCAACAGCAATGATCACCAAAGGAATACCTTGGCCTTCGTACCATCGCAACAACTGCAGGGCATCTTTAGTTCCCTTGTGTGCAGAGCAGATGCGCAGATCTGTAGGGATGCCAAACTCCTTCAACGCAGTCTTGATCTTCTTGCAGTGGTCCAGATCAGTCGGAGAGCCCATGAAGACAACCACACGGCCAGGGTGATGCTCATTCAACTTCTGTGCTTCATTTGCAACCCATTCATAATTCTTCTTCACCTGTTCCAAGGCTTCCGGGGTCACCTCGGGCAGATTTCTGTAAACTTGTTTATCCCTCATTAGTCGCTTGTCACCAGAGGGCCAAATTCGCCAGGAGTCGTTGTCAACCACATCAGCAAGGAGCAGCTCACCGGTTTTGTAGTTTATTCCAAACTCCACTTTCATGTCAACAAGAGCAACATCCACGGTAGCCCAAGCTCTTTCTAGAATCTCAAACACAGTGACAGCCATGTCTCCCATAATGTTCAGTTCATCCTTACCAATCTTCCTGCCACCAGCAATCAACTCAGCTTCCACACACTGTTCATATGTCCAAAAAGGGTCATGCTGGGCATCATCTTTGAAAAACATCTCCAGTTTGACAGGTGCAAATCTGTAGCCTTCCTTGACTCCAGGATACCTTTTAAGGAAAGAGCCCGTTGCTATGCGGCGAGTAACTACTTCTAAAGGAATCATTTCACAGCGAATACCAATGAAGGACTCCCCATCATGTTTTCTTACATAGTGTGTCTTGATGCCACAGGCATTGAGCAGCTCAAAGACTGCAGTTGTTGTAGCATTGCTGAACTTTGCTTTCCCTGCGAGATCATTCTTTCTTGTGCTGTCAAATGCTGTGATTTTATCCTTTGATTTCAACAGAACATAATTGCCATCAGGAGAGTCTGGCAGGGCATAAATTATTTTTGTTTTGCCCTCATTCAACTGCTCTCCAACCTTGATGTCTGGAAAAGAAGCAATGTATGATTTAGTATTTATGAAGACATACAGTTGTAAGCCAACCCAATCATATGCACAACAGGTGTGATCAACACAGCAAGAAACATCAGCACCCCCAAGACATGTTCTCAGGTGGATCACCCCCAATTCATGAAACAGATGTAACTGGCTGCCACCTCAATAATTTCCAAATTATGTTGTCTTGCAGTGAACTAAATCTTGGCATCTCACTTGATATTCATGCTACCCACACAGGGAAATGTGTTGCATGTCGAGCAACCACTGATTTGGACTTCCTTTCTGCCATAATCAACTGAAAATTTGAGACTCCTGAAATTCAGTAGGGACTGAACTTCAACAATCAGGGGTGGCATGAAGAAGTGGTCCATGGAGCGGGTCTAAAAATAGTCGTGCAGGGGAACACTGCATTGTTTGCTTCCCCGTTTGACCATGCAGGATATCAAATTTCAATCGTTACGTAATTATTACTTTTAAAATTCATTTGACGAAGATAGCTTCTCTTCTCCCGTTCAGTTGCGAGTTTTTATGTTTAACCTGGAGAAAATCGAGCGAATCGCTAAATTCGATCGATATTAACCATCCATGCCCGAAAAAAAAATCGAGATTTTTTTCTCTTCGAGGCTTCTGCATGCACCCACGTGGTTGCTAAGTTTTCATTCAAAACGAGACGATGCTAGAAACGAAACTCGACTCCCTTTCAAAAAAAAGAAAAAGAAAAGCACCTTCCATAGTTGTAGCAAGGTTTTATTTGAGCTGAGTAAACGTAAACTTAAAGATTGGCAAATAGTCGACTGATTTCGACTGAAGTTGGAAGCGTTGCCTCGCGAAGGAGCAACCGATTATAGCCATTCTTGGGAACTCAAATTTAGATTGCACCGCATTGCAAGATCAGACGATCCCCCTACTACATTCTTACCAGTAGATGGTTTTTCTTCGCTTGCCATTGGAGATAAAATTCTGCGAGGACCTCAGCACACGTAAACCGCACAGCAAAGTTGAAGCAGAGAACACTCCACGTGGGGAGATAATTATATTCCTCCGTGGCAAATAAAACACGTGATCTCACTAACCACCAATCAAAAAACAGAAATAAACTGAAATTTCGCGCGAAAAGCCAAACTAAGTCATTTCTCACGATATTGCAATTCAAATTTATGCGTGATTAACTGTGATGAAGCCGCCGCAAACAAAACCATGTGCGTCCTGAACCGTGGAACGAAGGAGTTCTGTTGATTCGTTCTGTTTGAGTTTTCGTGTTTTTCCTTGTCCTAAATTCGATTTTATACGGCATTTGTTGTGAAACGGGACGCGAACTTATTACTTCAGAGGAACTTTTCCCGGGGAACTTAAATACAGGCGGAAGTTGAAATTCAAAATGGCGTCTTATGAAACTGGGTTAACTCACTCCTGCGGCGTCTTTGCTTGTCTCAGAGCAGATGGAGTGTCTTCAGACGAAGTTGAAGTCGCCAGCATAATTTCTCTTGGCTTAGTGTCCCTCCAGCACCGGTAAGTTATCGATTTTGGAATAAGCGTATGAGTTATTTATATTGTTTGAATTCCGGACGTTTCTTCGCAATTCGCTTTAATTCTATGTTGCTGTACTGTTGTTGAACGATCTGTCTTTTATTTTGTCCACATCATTGGCATGAAAATTGTCATTTTTACTTTAACACTCCACACGTTCTTGCTTTTGTGATATATTATCAATTATATTTTATATTAAGCCGGTTTCGTTTTCATTGCTCTTAAATTAAAGAGGCCAAGAAAGTGCTGGAATAGTTACCAACGACGGCAAAAGGTTTCATCAGCACAAGGGAATGGGGCTTGTAAACCAGATATTCCAAGAGCAGCACATGAAATTGTTACCAGGAAACATGGGTATAGGACACACACGTTACTCAACGGCCGGCTCATCAGAGCTTGCTAACTGTCAGCCATTTGTTGTGGACACCATTCACGGACAAATGGCGGTTGGTCATAATGGTGAGCTTGTGAATGCAAAGGCATTGAGGAAAAAAGTTCTGATGCAAGGAACTGGTCTATCAACTGGAAGTGATAGTGAAGTCATCACACAGTTGTTAACTGCAACACCACCTTGTGGGGAACCATATGGTGCTAACTGGCCAGGAAGAATCTATGAGATGATGCAACTAACTCAGATATCATACTCACTGGTTATCATGACACAGGACTGTATTTATGCAGTAAGGGATCCCCATGGAAATCGCCCCTTGTGTATCGGCAAACTAAGGAATTTAAATGACAGTCCTCAGCTTTCCAAGCTAGGAGGAGAAGTAATTCAAAATGGTTATGATAGTGACAATGCTGGCGATAGTACACTTGGATGGGTGGTATCATCTGAATCCTGCGGCTTTCACTCATTTGGGGCCTCCATGTGCAGAGAGGTGGAACCAGGGGAAATTATTGAATTAACCACAAAAGGATTTAAGTCTGTGAGAATTGTTCCACTCCAGAATCCAGAGAAGCCTGTGTCATTCTGTGTCTTTGAATATGTATACTTTGCGCGGCCTGACAGTATGTTCGAAGGTCAGATGGTCTATAGTGTTCGACAACAATGTGGAAAGCAGTTAGCCATCGAAGCGCCAATAGAAGCCGAGCTAGTAAGCACCGTTCCTGAGTCAGCTACCCCAGCCGCCTTAGGTTACTCATTAGGGACAGGAATCCCCTATGTTGAGGTGCTTACCAAGAATCGTTATGTTGGGCGTACTTTCATCCAGCCAAGCAACAGGCTTAGGAAGCTTGGTGTTGCAAGGAAATTTGGACCACTATCAGTGAATTTCAAGGGACAGAGAATTGTTTTGATTGATGATTCTATTGTGCGTGGAAATACTATGGGCCCAATAATCAAACTACTTAAGCAAGCAGGAGCAAGAGAGGTAAGGGGAGGAAAAAATCGTACGTGTCCAATATAGCAACAAAATGAGATTCATCATAACTTTCATGGACCTCACAAAGTGTCCCCGTAAGTCTAAGAACTTCATGTATCACAAACTGAGAGTTAGGATCAGGGTAAGGGGGACAAAGTCCGATGAATATCCTTATGCAGCTGTATTTTACAGCCCCCAGAAAAATGTCTTGATTTCGTAATAATATTTACGAGAAAATGATGATAATAATAACAATAAAAAGAAGACAAAAAAGAAGTAATGATAGGGACTACCAGAACAATTCCAGCTTGTGATCACAGTGCGACTTGAATCCGGGTGCTGCGGATTTCAAGTGCCACACTCTGACCACTCTGTCATGCTGCCTCCATTAATTAATGTAATATTATTGATAAGAAAAAGAAGGATAAAATGGTAAAATAAAACTTGAGCAATCAAATCATGTTTTATAAATTATATATACAGTGTGCATGACTTCTGCTCGGTAATTCATTGCCACTAACAACTGTCCCTCTTGAAACTATACTTGCCAAGGCCATCTTAATTTTACTAACTTATGATTTGACTACTCCTGGGGACCGTCTGTTTCTTGAAAGTCCCGAAAAGCAATTTATAAAACTGTTTCCTTTACTCCGAAAATGCGGTATTTAAATTTTAACATGCTTTCAAGATACGAAAAAGCAAACCATTTTCGCTGTTTGGGGGCTTAAAACGTTGTCTTTTTCAAGATACAGAGGGAATTATGACACCCAAAATATGCCCAATAACTTTCAGGGCTTTCAAGAAATGGGCCCCTAATGTTAACAGGCCCGTAGGTTGGTTTTGATATGGGTAGATTATTTTTATCTTTAAACAGACCAAATAGCTCTTACTAGTTGTGTTAATCATTTCCTTGTATAGTTAGCGTGTAGTCATGTAGCAAACACAATTTCTTTAAGTGTTAGAGGGCACCACCCCAGCCTATGGGCCTAGTTAACCCTTTAACTCCCAGTAGTGCCACTTACAGATTTTACTCTAACGCCAGACGATTTTACTCGTCACTGGGGCACCCCTTGGGGCTGAAAGGGTTAACCACCTCTCCGTCTGATCAGAAACTATGTCTCCATTAACCCTTTAACTCCCAGTAGTGCCACTTACAGATTTTACTCTGTCTAACGCCAGACGATTTTACTCGTCACTGGGGCACCCCTTGGGGCTGAAAGGGTTAAAGCATTAATAATTTAATTAATTTATTAATTTTAGGTCCACATACGTGTTGCATCGCCGCCTGTCAAGCACCCCTGTTTCATGGGGATTAACATCCCCACGAAGGAAGAGCTAATTGCCAACAGAATGAATGCCGATCAGCTGGCAAAGGAGCTTGGTGCAGACAGTCTTGTCTACTTAAGTTTGGAGGGTTTACTGACAGCGGTGCAAGCTGGAATAACTAATCCCACTGGGAAAAAGAATGGCCTCTGCACTGCATGCTTAAGTGGGCAATACCCAGTTGAACTGGATTGGTGATGTCGGTATGAATTTAATGATTGGATGTCGGGCAGAATTGATGTTAGATGTCATAAATTTAGATGAGGCTCTGTCACATTGTCCTGATAGTACAGTCAAAAATAATAATATCGCCACTGTTTGTTTTTGCACTTTTTGGGAGGTGCTCGCTTTTGTGTGGGTGAATTCCTTCATTTTGGATTTGCTTCAGGTAGCCTTTTCAGCATAATTGAAATAGTTCTGTATTTTCAATCCAATTATTGTGGATGCAAGGTAATGTAACGGGCATAATAGGCTGCCTTTTTTTTTTAGTTTACAGCTGTATATGGAAATTCAATTTGGTACATAATTTTCTCTGTGTTTGCAATGTTAGATTTTCAGATGGGATCAACGACGAAACGCACATTTTGGACAGAAAAGCTTTTGACAGTGGAGCTTGTGTGAATGATGAAAAAAAAAATGGGACTTTTCACCCAGCATGCCTTGTACCTAGAGCGAAATTTTGGTAAACTGGTGTGCTCAGCAGGGATGTTTACCCAATGGGCCATTTTACAGTTTGCTCAATCTCGTACCCAGAGTCCTCCGGCTCTTTGGTCAGCGGGTTGCCACCAGGAGAGACTCTGGGATAATGAAAAAAATTCGAATTCTTTGATTGGCTGTTACTTAAAAACTTCTAATGAAACTGTCCCAGATTTTGTGGGAAAATGGCGTCCATTATCCCAGAGTCTCTCCGGGCGCCCACCCGCTGACCAAAGAGCCCGAGGACTCTGGGTACGAGATTGCAGTTTTCTCAGTGAACTGGCCTATGAATGGCAGTGAGGCTGCTGGTGACCTTGTACTGATACAGACTGCACTGCTTTTATCATGCAAACCGTGTTTTTGTAATGCAAACCAGTCTTTATTTACACAAGAAATGATATGATCTAGCATTTATATAGTGCATTTTCTATGAATATATTCAAATGCGCTTTACAACACTTTGTGGGGGACTTTGCCAGACTGCTTTATGGTGCAGTTCACAATCTTAAATCCAAATAACCAGTAGAATTCTGAGGTGCCCCTAGAACGGAATGAGTGATAGGCCATCACACCGGGGACTACGTCCCCTACTCTTCTCGAACACTGTGTGGGTTCTTTAACGTCCCACGCAAGTGTTGTGAGACGGGACCTATGGTGTATCATCCTTATCCGAGAAGACTAGAAAGTCTAACCATTTGCAGATGTCATTACAAAGGCAGCACCTTCTCCTCAGTTATTTGAGATCCTAAGTGTTGGTCCGGCCAGGATCTGAACCCACGACCTTCCACTCAGCAGACTGAGGCCTTAACCCTTTGTGCTAACCAGGCAGCAGAAAAGTGCAAAACAAGGTCACCAGTAGCCTCGCTTCCATTCATAGGCTAGGTAGCACAGCCATAACTGTAAAATGGTCTATTGCAAAGATAAATGTGAAATCATGTTATCTTTTGAGTGTCTATTTTGTATTAATAATGTGACCAAGCAACTGCACAGAAGTTTAACCGTTTCACTTCTGAGAGGTCCCCATTGATTAGTAAAATTGTCTAGCAGTAACCAGAGTAAACTCTATATAGAGGATATTTATTACACGGTGGCAAGAAGATATGAATTTTATGTTCGAGTGGCAACATCTCATGAGTAAGCACAGCGAAGAAGTGAGATATTGTTCTTACCACTTGAACATGAGATATTTTTCTTAATTTTCTTTTTGTTACATAGACAAAAACGTTAAGTAAAGGCTAAAACAATTTTATTCACTCAAAGGTGGGAGATGCCCTCACTGGTGAGGATATGGAAAATATGCCAGTATGTTCCCAGATGTAGTTTCGTATGAATTTGACGAGTGGTTTAATTCCCAGATAATAAAAAATCACAATTGGGAGTTAAAGTGTTAAACCATATGTATAAATGAATTTTAGCACTATTTATTGGTATAGCTTACATAGAGGAGTTGATGTTATGGTAACAATGGGAATAATTTATATAGAATGACTTTGTAAACTGGGTCTGTTTCTATTTAAGCTAGTTACTCCTGTGAAAGAAAGTCAAGTGAGCCCTTTAATTTTAAAAGTTAAATTATTATGTATGAAAGGGTATTTCAAGTGTAGCTTTTGGTCATAATTGTATTTTGACCCTTTTCAAAGGGCCAGCAACAAAAATCCACAATAAACCTGGTGAATTCCAATGTTTTACTGTTACAATAATGAAACAAATATACATACACATGTTTTGCCATCCTTTTCTTGCAGTAACTAGGTTTGGACCAATGTCACCTTTTAGGGCCGATTTACACGGTACAGCTGCTTACAGCTGTCATACACAATTTCTTCTGCACACGGCACGTAAAAAGTCAAGTACTCTCACCACTCAACAGACGTTTTGAACTCCTACAACATTCTTTGACGTACACGAGTCTTAAGCAAGTTGTAGGTTTAATTTACACGAACCAAAGCATGCCATAGGCCTGTTGTATGCTTGTCGCATGCAACAAAGTGTTACTGTATGAATCGGCCCTTACAGTTCCAATCACATGAATTAGCCCTGCCCTGATATCTTAATTGTGCCTACAGAAAATAATCATACCCTCCCCCTCCCATCATGGTTTTTGCATCGTCCCAGTACCAAAACTCATGCTGCAAAGCACACAGCCACACATTAAGATTCCAGTGAGTTTACGATGGAATGGTTAAGTTATTGTAGTTGGATAAAGGGGTAACTTGGAAGAAACTTCAGGCATAAGCTTTCTGGGAATTCCACTAAGGACATCTGATAACTCTGTAGCAGATGGTAGTGAAATGAGAGACAACTGACATCAGTGATAAGCTAAACATATGGCTTCCACAGCGGTACCCATCAATTCCTCCATCCCACGTGTAGAACACCAGTGCCAAAAGAGAGCATTTCATCTGATTGAGACCATAGTAAAGGCCCAGCAAATGGGGATAGACGATAGTCACTGTTTAAGGCTATAGCCATGTCCCTCATTTGCGAAAGTATCCTTCTCTAAGACCTCTGTTCCCTTTCAGTCATCTTGCCAACAAAATGCAAAGGTATCAGTAGACTTAACGAGTTATTTATTCCATTTGATTTGTTGAAGTCATCACTTATTCTGCCTTACAGCACGAAGTTCTTTATCATAACAAACACATCTCAACTCCATCTCGTATTCCTTAAATAGCCTCTTAGTTATGAACGCAATTTTAGCAACTGCGTAGAGAAGCCTGAAAAAATTCAGGACTTTAACGGGGTTTGAACCCATGATCTTGCGATGCCAGTGCAACACTCTAACCAACTGAGCCACTGATGTTGGGACAGTGCCATAGAACGGGGGGGGGGGGGGGGGGCCCCCCCCCCAAAAAAAAATAGCTAGCACAATAAAAATTCAAAACACTGACATGTTGCATGTCAATTTGCATAAACCTATTCAATAAGGAATAAGGAGAGTACAACGTTCAAGTAACATATCCGATCAATGATTTTAGTCAGTTAACAATTCCTGGAATCTGCTATCAGAAGGCTGGAAATGCTATTTTAGGGACCTCCAGGGGAAGCATGCCCCAAGATCCCACCCTAAGCTCACACCTTTGGCACTTGTGATGTGCCCACCCCCCAATAAATTTAACCCTGCCTCAGCACTGTGGGAGCCGGTCATTTGTGGGTTCAAATGTTCCCGTGATGAATGAACTAACTAACAAATATATATACATCAGTATATCATCTTTCATTCCTTAAATAATGACATTTTTCTCATGATTATTCAGAACTTAAAAATACCAAAAAAACTTGACACACATTACCCACGGATCTGGCATTACCCACTAATTGAAGTTTGAGAGAGAGACAGACAGACAGAGACAGAGAGAGAGAGAGAGAGAGAGGATTTCAATTGAGTGTCAAAGCCAAAGTCAGTACAGAGCGAATCACTTTCTGAAGCAAATACACCAATCAGCCAACCGCAAATCGCAGTCATTCAAGATTTGGTTTCACTAACCAACCAATCAGAACAAAGCCGCTGTCCAAGCGAGTAATGAGGTCGCAATTGAGTTTACCGGTAATTTTGAATGTTTGGTTGAAAAGTAAGTAAACAGTAAAGCAAAACCCAAGCTGTCACTCAATCACTTTTGACACTCAAATGAAGGCAAGATGTCCATACAGGTCCCTACTTCATTATGCATGCATATTCCTAGCACAACTCTATTCACGCTCGTTCTTTTTTGCAAGAGGGTTAGTAGGAATATGCATGTATAATTAATGTAAGGAACTGTACTGAAATCTCTCCCAAATGAACACTGCTCTAATTAAAGCTACAGTGATAAATTCTCCTAACAGTTTCCAAAGCAAATGTGTGATGCCACTAGTTATTTTAGCATCGCATTTTTGGTCATGACTATAGGGGTGGCATTTGGCCAGCAGTTGGGCAATTAGGGTCCAGTCAACTGCTTGGGTTAGATAAGACTTAGAAATAACCTACAATACTCGTCAAAAATCTTGAAACACTTGTGTCTCTTTCCCCTTCCCCAATGTTGATTTGAGTATCACAGCGGTCTCAGTGCTTCAAAACACGCGTGGCTCAACATTGGGGAGGGAGAAGGCACATTTGAGGCGGGGAAACAGTGTGAAGTAGAAATCTCAGGATTTTTCAAGAAAATTAGAGAGAAACGGTGTCTGTTTCAACGATTTGTGACGAGTATTGTAGGCCTAGATTTAAAGTGCACGTTATTACTCCACTTATCTAAAATTCTTGTTTACGGTTCACGCCACCTAAACCACCATGTGTTATATCAATTAAAATAAATAAACTGACTTCACTTGCCAAAGATAATCCTGACTAAATCAGTAAACGATTGTCAAAATAGCATGATCATTATTTTTCAAGTCAAGTACGACCAAAAATAGTGAGACTTGTTTGCCTTGGAACTTGTTTTAACACAGGCAGCCCAGATGTGATGTTTGTTTTCAAAAAGTCCTCAACTTGCAAAACATAGCCTTCCTTTATACATCATGCTACCAGCGAAGATAAAGAGTGAGAAAACGCCATCTAAACCGGCCAGGACAACCAAGGAAACATTTGGCTAAAGGGTAGGCAGGATATGTCTTGAAAATTGAGGACTTTTTAATCACCGGTTAGACTGTAAATATAAATTTTAACGGCTATTTCAAAACAAACATCATGTCTGGGCTGCCTGTGGTTTTAATTATCTTTTTGATACAAAAATATGTCAAATATTCTGTGCTTTGTGACTCACTCTTCTGTACAAAAAATATACATCCTTTCAATGCAGAATACTCTGGGATATTTACAATCCTATACACAAAGAATACATAAATAATGAATCACTGCAAAATTTCCTTAATGTTCCAAGCATTCACTTCAGTTGCTCCACAGGATTTGATCCTGGAACTGAGTGGTAAAACTATTTTGTAGCCAGCGTTTGCATTGCACACCAACCACACCCCCAGTATAGTCCAGACTGGGAACCAGTATATCTAGATTTTGACCTGGGTTTCTTCGAATGACATGTCTGGTGGCACACAGGTTAACATCTTCACTAAATTCACTAATAATTTGATGATCTACCATTAATGGTGCACACTGCTAGCAAATGCAGACACCTTTCTAGACACAAGACATTTTTGTTTTGTTTTTTTTTTCAGCAATACCCTTTCTATTGGCCAAGGGAGATTAAATGTGACATTACTTGTAAGTTTACAGGGAATTTTTGGAGTCCCCTACACCTTGCCTCTGCACAGCACTTAACATCGGCTACAATTCTAATGAACACATCTGGGCCATAAAGTTTGTTGCACCAAAAGTGACTCATTCTTTCTTCAATTTATCAATATCAGGGCTTCCAGAGAAAACTTTCTGAACTTCTCCATTGCTGTCCCATAACTTTTCATCATCTGTTTTATTGTCACCTTGTTCTTCAAAGAAAACTTCAAAATTTAAACTCCTCCGGTGATGCCTAGCATGTGCTGTATGATTGTCAGTATCATGATGTTGATAATTAACCACATCTTCATTATCAATTTCAGGAACAAGATTTTGATAGCTTTCCCCTGCTGAGAGTTTACAACCATCGTGCAATGATTTGCTGAGATTCTCCAAGGCTTTAATCTACAGAAAAATTAATAAAACACAAAGTTAATGGTATGAGAGTCAAAAATTCTTTTAAAGTGAGCGTGTGGTCTACAGAACAAGGGTTATGGGATGTCCAAGCAAGTGTAATACGTTACACTTAGCACCTAGCTTGAAACAAAATGTCTCTGCAAATGATTCAAATGGAGAAGATTCCTTAACTTCCCTAAAATGGGAAAAGACCTTGATCATGAAGGCAGGAGAAAAAGTGTCATTTATGTTGTTTTCCACCCTTTGAAGTTTCACCATGAATTCTTTTACATTTATTTAAGAAACCCTTTAAAAATTGAACATTTAGGGTAAATGGCCAGAAAAGGAAAAGTTTAAAAATGACCTCATTTCAAAACCAACATTAGTTAAAAGTAATGCCTTAAAATTATTGGACTTTTTTAAATCTGTTCAATGCTACCATTACTTGTAACAACACACACTTCATTTCGTGTGTTGAAAATGGGAGAAACAGCTTGCGTTTGATTTGTCTGTTAATTTCAACAACTCATTAATAATCCATGAGCTTAACAGCCTATCAAGTCACTGATAAAATGTCATGTGCATGAGCTTCATACCTGATAAAACAATCCTGGTTAGTATTCTCTATATAAAGAATACTAAGAAGGCATAGCTTGTTTTTCTTGTATGCTAATGATTTTCCTCTCACAGTTTGAACCATTCTTTAGACTCCAGAGGGACATGCTTTTTCTGGAATGTTTTTGAAGCTGTTCAAAAAACTTACAGCACATGTTTTATCAGGTCTAAAAACAAGAAGCATAGCTGAGTGTTTTTAGACCTGATAAAACAATGCTGCTCATTTTTTAAACATCACATTTAATGAATTGTATTTTAGGTATTTAGATCGTGAAACCACAATCAACCAAAGATGGCTGATATATATTAACAATGATTATTCTGATCTCTGTCGTGCAAAATATTTGCCTTAAAAAAATACTTACCAACCATAACTTGATGTCACTTATTTGTACAACTTACCTTAGATTGGAAATTATCGTGATCCTATTTTAAATTCTGGCTTTATCTTTCCAATCCTAACCAGATGCTTTACAGGATTAATGAAAAGAAATTTATGCTTCTTAATAAAATAAAAATTGTTAAATTTGAGTAAACAATCTTCCTATTTCATTAAACCACAAAGACAAAAGGTTTATAATTTAGGAAAGAGGGAAAACACAAATTCAATGCAAAATTGACTTAGCAAGGATTAAAAAAACCCTTCACTCAGTTAAATTGTCTCTGAGTATCAAAGGCATATTCATCGTGGAGTAATAATATGCTATACCATAAGCATATTATGTTCTAACCAAGCCCACTTACGAAGTGCACTGTAGAAACATTTGCCTCAAATGCGGAACAACGCAACTCACAGGGATTTTGTTTTCACCAGTAAGTTTTCAATTAACCATAACAAAACAAACAGGCTTTCACTTTTATTATTAACATTTATTATTATTTTTTTATTGGGCATACAAATTATTTAATTTATTGCCTTTTTTTATTAAGCATACAAATTATTTAATTTATTGCCATTATTTTTTTTTCCTAATAGTTTTGGAGAACTACAATAACACCTCATACACTTTGAACTTTAAGTGTTGGTCACCATTTTCCTTAAGCAACTCGCTATTGATTTATAAAAATACAGCTTTAACACAAAGTCTTAGTGAGAAATAGTTTTTATAATATTTATTTTAATGATTCAAATTATAACCTTTACAAGTAACTTTTACTTTGTAAATGAATGTAGATTTTTTTCATGGAAAAATACCGTGAAATTCACTTCATGATCACGTTAAGTGTCTACGTTAAATGTCTAATTGCCAATTTCAAGACATTAACAATCTAAATTAGTGCCATATCCTTATAACTTCAAAATTAAACAAAAAATTGTAGTTGGCTATCAAACAACGCGTTTGGCCATAAAACGTTTGATGGCCGCACATGCAATGATTGATAGTCAGTTCGATCATGTTTTAATGTTACATGTTTACGTCTAGCCAAGATATATATTTTATATTATTAGCAGTTATACAAAAATTAGCCAAAAATTATTACAGTCCGATGCTCTTAATTTTAGCTGTGAACAAAATTTGTAGTTTTTTTGCAGACAGTTATAACATGCAGTTAATTTTCAATACTGAATGTAAAAATAAGAACATGAGGCAAATGATAAATCCATTCAATTGTCATTATAAAACAAACAATTAAAAGTGCAAAGCTGCAACACTTTGACACATTTCTTTAGAACACTTAACAAAAACAGATTCGATGCATTTTTTCAAAAAAAATTGTGCAGGCTTATTAAAGCCTAAACCTCATGGGTGGTTGACGGAGTACTTTGCATTGAGTCAGTCCTGAACTTCCACTTATTGACTTTCTTTGAGGACTCCGACTTGCAGACCCTCCTGGACTCCTCCCACCTTTCAATGGCTTTTTCCACACCGGAACATAATTAGAAGGGATTTTTGCAGAAGGATTCTTTTTGGAAGGGGTGTTTATTCTCATACCACTATTTAGTTCCTGTGTATCCTTGAAAAGATTTTCTCTGGCACTATGAAAATCCTTTTTTATAATGTTCCTTGGAAGCGGGCTAAGGGCTTTTCTTTCTCTGGTTCCCCTTTGCGGACCCCTGGCCATGGGCAGTGCTTTATCCCTGCTTTTCTGTACAATAAAACAAGTGAAAAATCAATTACAAGTCGTGTATGTTATGAAATGACTTAGCATGTTTGAGTACTTTCCGGATCAGGTCTGTTGTTTTGGAAAAAAATATCCTTTTACTGCAGTAAAGTTTACTGACCACAACAGCATTTCCTTCATCCGCTGAACAAAATCAGAACACAAGACAGAATACAAATTCTCAGGGAAAAAAAACGGTTTGACGGCATTCCTCTGCAAATGTTCAGTTCTAGTGTCACTATACTCAAATAGAACAAGTCCCTTAAAATGTTCAACCATCCACCCAGTCAACCCCAATTCATTTTAGCCACTGTGTACCTGGAAATTATTAAAACCAGTACTGATCTCACATCCTGATACTCTACCTTAGTCGTTTTTTTTTTTAAACTGATTTCATACCATTTTATCTAAAAAGAACATCACATAAATATGCAGTTATTTATTATTAAATATTATTTTTTGTTTGTTCATTGTTTTGCATTTATTTATTAACTTATTTATGCCTACAAAGATCACTATAAAAGCACAACAAATTTTAACATGGCCTGGTTTAATAAAAAAATTCTTTATTTTTTTTCATGTCAATTCACAAATTACAACCTACTTTTACAAAATTTCTGAAATAGTCCCACTAAATTACCTTACAACATGCTGGAAAAAAATCATCAATTTTCACAATTTGTTTACATTTCTATCTGCATAATTCTTATTCAAATTTATAAATAATATTGTTTAAATTTTCCCTAACAAAACTACCAGTATTTTTTATGAGTACACATATAAAGCATTAGCATACTATCCTATGATTTCACTCTATTTGCGTACGAAATTGAAACAATATTTTATTATAGTTAAAAAGAGTGGTCCTAACCAAATTAATAATCAACATGATTATGTCAAACAAAGACAGACTAGAGATTACTACTCTTCTGGTTCTCTGATAATTTACAAGCTGTAATGATAAAGTAAATAATTGGGTAATTATATTCATTAATGAAGTATGTCTAAAACAACACAGTCCAGTGGCTGTGAAACGTAATTAAAATCAAATTCCTAAGATGTTATTTACAACACTGCACTTAATTATTTCTTTATGATAGCAAGTGGTTTCATTCATTCATTTCATTTCATCATTTTTATGTTCACAGTGATTTTTTATTCAATTGAAAGTTTATCGTGTATTGGTTTCAACTGCAGCAAAACTGTACAAATTTGAAAAGATTGCTATAAAATATTCATACCCATATGCATTAAATATAATCACTTACACTGAGCTACTGCTTTTGTACTTCACCAGTGGTTTAAAGTTATAAACTTTACTTAGAGAATGAAATGACGGAACTTAAAACCTTAATTTTAAGGACTGGTGGCTAATCAAAATTAAGATGTTTTTAATTTTCTTCAAGTTTGTTGCATTGAGAGGTAAAGCTTTAATCAACATTATAGCTTTTGTCTCAAACTCTGTGATAAGAGTAACCCTAAACTTCCACAGGAACAGACCTAAAACTTCAACAGTACCATAACTTTAGGTTAAATCTGCAACCAGGTGGACAAGACATTGTTTCGTGTTACTCTGGCTTGAAGATTAATGAATAACTTTAATGTTACAATTCATGACCCAACAATGACAATGATTCAGCACTCCAGCGTATCTTCTCCTGTCTTGACAGGATCATCTAATGTTGCAACAAGAGTCCTTTTATATGCTCACTAATTAACTGCCTTTTCTTAATCAGGTGTAAATAGGTGTCAGGTAAATTCCTTTGATATTGTAAGCAACGTTTCTATTGTAATGTCTACATGTAATGTCATATTGTAATAAAGGTTTATATATTAAAAAAAAAATTCCTTTGATTTTGTTGACTCTCAATGCTGAAGACAAGTTGGTATCATTCAACGCTGTTTCCCCTTTCACCAAAAATGTTTTAAGCTTAGCAAACTTAAGTCGTTTACTGTGACGGCAGCCTTTTATCTGACACCTTTTTACACCTTGTTAAAAGAAAAGGTTATTAGTGAGCATACAAAAGGACTCTTGCAGCATTAGATCACCCCTGATGAAGACACAAGATCAAAACATTTGGTACTGAATTGTAACTATTCAAGTTACATTCAATAATCTGGAGACCATTAACCTTGTCTACATCAGGAAGGTTTTCCCCTTTTGATGAAGTTATGAAATTACTACAGTCTACTATTACTACACATTGTTTTCATCCTCATTTACGAAAGCAGGCTTTAGGATGATGTCCCTTTCAATAAATTGTCCCAAGTTTACAGAATCCTCTTCACTAATTTCTGGTACGTGAAATCTGTTTATCAGACTTCCATCTTTAGATTCCACTTTTGCACCATGAGATCTCTTTCTTTTCCTCCCTATGTCATCTTCAGTGAATTTGTGAACACCATGCCTACTGTGCAAACTGTTCCCCCACGAAGTGGGACCATGCCTTGTCCTCAAAATCGGTCTGTGTTTAGCATTGGACCATAACAGACCATTTTGCTCAGGAAGAATGCTTTCTTCACTGACAGAATTTAGCACTAACTCCGAGATACACATAGAAACCCTCCCATCTTCTGCTGGATTGTTGATTTCTGGACTGCTTTTGTGCCTGAACGGCAAAGTCCCACGACTCAAACTTTCTACATTCTCCCACAAATTCTCAGAAAAATTTAACTTGCTGTCCGACCCATGATGCAAATCATGAGCAGAACTAGTTTCACAAGACAAGTTAAGAACTTCATCAGAGAAGACCACCTTCTTGGTATCAAAATGTTGATGTTCTCTCTGAAGAGAGTGCTTCCTTGAATTGGAGCAAGTTTTCTTGGAGAAATAATTTACCGTTTGCACAGCAATGGCTGCTCCTCTCAACCTTCTACGTGGATCAAAATTTCTTGTGATTTCCATTTTAAGATTTACATGAATGTCTTTGTCTCCAGTTGTGTGACCCTGTGAAAAATTAATGAATGTATAAATGAAGAATGAATGATGGAGATGGTTCAATGGCTTGCCATGATGATGTCATAACTTGTGCAACTAGACCTTGTGAACTGGATGTGCCACACCCTCAATTTCAATGCATTGTTTTCTTGTCAGCATAGGTACATTACAGGCACAATACCACAGAAGGTTTGCTGTTTTTAGGCCATAAATGGTTGAAAATTTACAGTCAAGCTACATAACGTGTGACGAGTAGCTGCAAGACTAAAATAAACATTCCTATTCCTCTTTGGAACTTCTGACAATCGATAGGAATCTTGAAAGCTGTTATTAAAATCGCACAGTAATAATGCATAATACCTCCAAAGTAATTTCATGATGGGCTCAAATAGGTTTAAATTTTCAAATGCTGCCTGCCGAAACATGAAACAAAATTTCAGAGCTTTCTGTTTTCAACATACAAAGGAAATATCCATGTGAATTCAGAATCTTGAGGGGAAAGTTCAAAACTGTCATCCATATTTGAACACTCAATTCAAATTTCAAAAATACTGGTTAGATGCGATGTAGCTTGACTGTAAACTTGGTACTTAAGATGACAAGTAACAACATTCCTGACAAGCCAAGCTGAAAATATGAAAATAATTTTAACATTACATTTTTGGTGATCTTAGGAATTCATCATGTCTAAACCTGAAAAAATTGGCCAACTTTTTCAAGTTTCAATCCATTTCCATCCCTGCCATCCTTAGATGCAGATGACAAAAAGTGGTTTCATTGCACTAATATAGTTCTTGTTGACGAAACTGTAGCGATATTTTTTGGTTTCTGTCAGTGCAAAAGCATTTTTTAGCCCTTTAGACTATGGCTCAAATAGCATGACACTGCCCTTTTAATGCCATTATGCAGACTCTGACGATTTGTATCACGACTGTAAATGGTTGATTGCAGTTAAGCCGGGGGAGGTTGTCCTTATGCAGCTAGCATGCCACATAGCTTTAGAAAAACTCAAAGAACTCTCCCTCCACTCCTCTGACTGAACTTGAATAGCCTTGCATATTCTCACCTGTCCCACTTCTTAATTACCATTTAAGTTGATTCTGATGAATCCTATGACTAGCTGTACTACAAAGTAGTTCAGAGGAACAAGATACAGGAAGAGGAGCAATTTTCCGTTTGTTATCAACAATCAGTTTAGCGTTCTTGTTAAAATGTATTAGCTTAATTTCAGTATTTAGGTTCAAAGATACGGTTTTAACTAAAATTCAGTTGTAAGGTCATTGAGAACATTAGTTCAAATTGCAAAATACTGTAATTCATTATGATATCTTCCCAATGAGACAATTGTTTTGTTAAATTGCTTTCTCAAACTAATACTGGTAATGTTATCAAGTAGATAACATTTCATTCCCTTGCTTGAAAATTAGTTCTATTAAAACGATGACTGAGTTTATCTGAAATGATGTGGGCAAACTCAGAAAAACTCTACCTACGACCATCTGATTACTCTTTCATCTGTATAAAAAGAAACATGGAAAAGAAACATTGAATTTCCAAAAATAAAGGCAGGGTTTTCCTTTTCGCCAGCAACCAGCAATAATTATTTTCTACATCTGTGAACAGCTCCTTTGCCAGCACCTGAAAGATTACTTAATATATTTTTTTTTGGTGGGGGGGGGGGGGG
>BLFK01000413.1:1621175-1646962 GCA_014634185.1 Astreopora myriophthalma | reverse complement strand
CCCCCCCCCCCCCCCCAAAAAACCCTTTTGATTTCTTACAAAAACTGTTAATGTTTTGTACCAACATTTTTTCTTTAGTCTGGGTTCATTCAAGAAATGAAGACTGAACAGCAGCAAAACTCACATATCGTAACCAAAATTCAGTGTGTAGTATTTCAGTCTATTTTGTTGCCATTGTTTTCATGTAGCAAATAGCAAATTTCATATCTAGAACAGTTTGAAGTCAGCTAATTTGCATGTAACATTTTCAGTTTTCTTCCTCCAAAAAATTATTTACTCAAGCAATTGCACCAAATCGTCCCCTTCCTCACAACTGCAGCACCCTATCAGGGAGCTTAAGCAAGAATGACAACGACAGCTATGACAACGTCATCTGAAAATACAGTCATTCCACATGTAAAACAATTACTAATTGTCCAGGAACAGAATTGGTATGAATGCCATTAAAGTTAAGGCAAAGAATGGAAAACTAATTGTCTTGCACTCACATCCTACACAAAACTTCAACTTTGGTCGTTTCACATCACTGTTAAGCCAAGAACGGCAAAGAAAGGTACCAAAATGTGAAATGCATGTGCAGAGCAGAGCGTGCAGAGCCATTGTTTTTGCTCATTAAGCCTATTGTTTTGTGGCATTCTCACTGTCGTTGACTTCATCATTGCTGAAGCGTCCTAATACTACACACTGATAAACAACCACTAAGACATGCAGTATCCTTCAACAGCTTCAATCAATCAAGTCTTTAGTGTGTGACAGCTCAGAAGTGCAATTTTTAGGTACCGTGTTATGCCCGGGCATTATGAATGAGTAACTTATGTTTGTAGGTGTATTCTTGTGCATTCTAAATGAGTTGCTTTGGTGAAAAGCAAATGCACAGTTTTTGAATGTTGAGTAAATCTTATGTCATGATGACATGCTACTTGACAAAAACAATGAACAAAAACATGCAATACAATTACTATATTATCTTAATGAGGTACATTTTAAGAAGTTAAGGTTTATAAGAAAATTTACATTGAACTAAAGATTTATTACAGAAAAAGTCAACAAGAGTCACTATAAAAATGAAAAACTGAACTTTCATTTTACTTTCCATTCTAAAAACAAAGTTGGCCTGTCACACACCAAAAGATATTGACTGTAAAGAACACTGGACAGCAAGAGCTGTTTCTGGGTATGAAAATAAAACAAAATAAAACAAAATCATAAACAAAGCAATTCCTTCTGTGTATTTTATTGGTAAAATAAAATTGACATTTACAGCTTGAATACACTAATGGGCGTGCATTTTACTGCACAATAAAATATATTTTCAGTTTATTTTTCACACCCTTCTGTGGTTAATAATTTTAAACTTATTACTGATGTGTCAAATTTTAAAGCACTTTTAAGACATTTTGTATGCTGGTGTTCTTTTTGTCTTGGCATCTCTTCACCAAACACCACTGAATCCATGTTCAAGTTTTATTATCCCTGCTTTTATTTACTTTAAAACTGTATTTTTGTCAAACAAAAATAACTATCAGTCTGTTGCCATTTTGTCAGAACTGGTGTCCAACTCTGGCTTTTTGCTCAAAAATAGAAGACAAGTCTCCTAACAAGGCAAACTGGAAAATTAGTTTCACCAAAAATTATTTGAGGAGTCAGACTTTATCCAAAATCATGCCAATTAATGGTTTTAAGACATCTCTAAATTGTGTTTAGGCACAATGTTCCCTAACTGGAATTCGTTTTAGTCATTAACATTGCACTACTCTTCAAGGAAGGTACTGAACGTTTCCTTCAAGCGAGGAAGTAAACCATGTGCTCCTATATAAAACTGCACCGTGTTCTTTGCCTCGATATGAGCAATAAGCTGTCTCAAAATGCTGTTGACTTGAAAGAAAATTGAGCAAGTTTTACAATCTCTACTTTATTTGTGTTCCAGAAAGAAATTCCTTGATCAGATTCCATTCACTGTGGTCTCCTTGCTTGTTATTGAAGAATACACAGCGATGAGGGATTGACGGGTGCTCAGGTGATAACAGTTTCATAATTCGATCCGCTGTGAGGTATTGTATAAAACAAGTCAGTGGTTTGTCAACAATGCTTAATAAAAAATTGTCCAGATCCACGTTAAAAACTTTTTACAGAATGGCACAGAAAAACTCTTCTTAAAATGCATATGGCGATATGCAGTCAAGACAAACAAGTTATTTTTCTTGGGTAATGCTGCATGCATGCATATTAGACAAAAATAAAAATTTATGAAGAATTACTGAAAGCGACTTTGTTTCTCCCTTTTAGACTAGCTGACACAACATGTAGAATTATCTTTTTGGTTTCTTCTCCTTGCAGACAAGTCTACATCACTTTTAGACCTTTTCTTTAATACTTGTGGTAAGCCGTCTGGATGTGAATGTGTATGATTATCTTCAAAAGAACATTGTGAATTTGAGTAAGGTGTCAGGGCATATTTTCCGGCATCATCTAAACTGTCATTTTCAACATTCTGCAAACAGTTTACTCTCTCCTCGAGTTTTTCTAAAGCCTCTTGCAATTCAGCAGTTAGTTTTTTCAATTCTCTATTTTCCTGTTCTAATTGCAGTGTTGTGAATCTTTCTTGCAGGTCTTCTGCACGAAGCTGATTAAGCTCTGCATCTGGTAAACTCAATGTTCGGTGTAGCTTTTTCTTGGGACCTATAACTTCCTCATATGATTTATCATTTTCTGAATGCAAGCCTGAATCTTCATCCTCAAACTTTGAGTACAGTGAAGGAGTATATGGCTGACTACTGAATGGAGATGAAAATTGGCTTCCAAAGGGTGAAGTTGGCCAACTGCTATAGGGTGTGTTCATTTGGCTGCTACAAGGGGTGTTCCCTCTACTTGCTGTTAATTCTATTTTTTTATCTGGTTCAGACTCATAATCGCTTAGCCACACAGTAGAATAAAACTTGTTGCTTGCGGAAGGGGCAGTCTTTGCTTTTGGTTTCCTAATGACTTTCTTCGGAGCTCCCTTTCTCCAAGCTGTGTAATGCATGAAAACTCGTCTGAGTATTAGAAGTCTGACACAGACATCAAGCCGGATTGAAAAGAAATGCAGAGACATTTCAGACATTTGATTATTTCTAATTATAACATTTATATCACTGTAGTATCGTCCATATTGATTCCACCGTTCAGAACACACTTAGATCCATTCTTAATTTTTAAAAAGGTTGGTTGCATGTTTTCCTATCATGCTTCATACAAAATAAACAAGGCATTACCGAAAATTAAACCAAGTTTTATGGAAGGATGTTTTGAATTTTAAATGTTTACAATGTTTAATAACCTTTGAAATTGTGTGACAGGTCAACTTTGTTCTACAGAATAGCTAGTTTATTATTTTTTTTTTACGTCTACTCAGCTCAATTTGTCATGAGAGAAATACAGAAACACAGAGCTCCAATGAAATAAATTTAAGGTTGTATGGAAAAGAAAACAAACAGTTTTGTTTACAAAATTGAATAGAAAATTGCTCTAAATGCCAATGCTAACATTCCACACTTTCCTTGGTGCCCTGGTGTCTATGCTTCCTCTGATTCAGGCATGATCTTGGATAGATTTTAACCTATTATTCAAGCCTCACCTGTGTCTGGCGACTCCTTCTCAAACACGTGGGCAGGATACCTGTTATAAACAAATAACTTTTAAAGGCAAAGAAATTTTGAGGACCATCCAAAAATATAATTCCCTGAACACAACACACACCGACAGTTCTACAATCCACAACGACAGTTCTTCCTACAAATTGGCTTACTAGTACCATACATTAACATCTCAGCAAATTTACTAAATGGTGTCAGTGGCAAATAGCCATTAAGCAGCAAATTATTACAAGGAAGCAGCCCAACATCCCCTTGTATTGCTATGTAAACTTTGTTTCCTTAAGTGTTAGTAGTTTTTGTATATATATTTGCATAAGCTGTCACTTCCCAAATTTTTTTGTTTAGGCTTGAGTTCATGCAGTTGTTAGTTTACATCTGCTACCATAAGTTCGTTTCTCTGTTAAAGTTTGTGCTAAGTGATGATCCATGCAAGGACATTCATGTAGCTTCCCTCAATGTCAGGTATGTTTGCAGTTTACGTTTGCCATTTCTACTCAAAGTTTGCCCTTTTCTTGTTAGTAATTTTATTCAGTCGTTTATTTGTAATCTTTTTTTCTTAGACGACTGTACATTGTCCTATCGTATACATTATTCCTGTTGTGTACATTTTTCTGGTTGGCTTTCCATCTTTACAAGAGTATTTAAACTTACAACTCTTCATTTGGATGACCCAGGCCAGTGTTTGGAGTCTGTTGAAAGTATAAATAGAAAAGGTAATGATTATGCCAAACAAACACAAAGTCAACAGGTCATTACCGAGTTCACTTCAGCCTCTTTTTGACAGCAAGTCTAAGTGCGAAGTCTGTTATGGAAAGTAATTTTCATTTATATGGAGAGTAGAACTAATTGCCCACACAACACTTTCAGACTTGGACTCGCTTTGAAGAAGAGCCTGACAGGAACTCAGAAATGGGCCACTGCAATGATTAATAATAATAACAATAATAATAATAATAATAATAATAATAATATGGAGGTTCTTAGAATGCATTATACCACGTCCCAATGCGTTTACATGATATAACATTTAAAAATTAAAATGAACTCACCCTTCTGCCAGATGATCCAGGTGGTGACTTGACACTAGCTGCTGCCCAAAAAACATTTAACAGTAAGTTGCAGGCACAAACAATGACATCGTGATTGTGACTTTAACAAAGAAAAGTGTTAAACGTCAGATTTTACAGTAGCAATTTACTTACATCTTGGACTGCGTCCATTCACCTAGGATACATACAAAGTTTCAAATAAATAGATAATTTTATATGCATAATAACAAAATCAATGCACACGCTCAGAATGGTTAATCAACAATGTTTTTTTTTTTGGTACCAGTAAACTCAGGAATTTGTGCATCTTTTGAATTAATATCAGTAAATCACACATTTCTCTGGTTTATAGGCATGATAAACTGTTTGGGATGTTGGAAGAACACTCAAAGAATTCCTAAACCATTTGCTGGGGCTCATGATTTACAAATTCTTCCCAGGTTTTCCCAACGTCTCCCGCATGGTTTATCAGCCCGTCAAGGTTAAACCACAGAAATGTGTGGTCTATTTCTTAAATAATTATACAAGGTAATCCTACTAAGCCTGTACTCAACATCATGAAACAGAAGTCCTCAAGTATTGTGTTCATTATAAGTTCCCCAAGTAATCTATATCACCTGTTGAGCACAATGAGTAACATTCTTATCCCTCCATCTTTTGTTTGTTTGTTTGTCTATTGTGTTTTGTTCAGGCTATAACTGTACCAGTAACTGAAAGAAATTAAATTTCTCTGGTATCTCATTCTGACTCCTCTGCTATATGAAAATGTCCAACAAGCCATACCCGAGTGGCCGAGTGAGCAGGACTCATTCTGCCCTCCATCCCTCTATCCTTGCTGGCACTCTTAACTGCAAGAAAAACACAAACAAACAAACAAAACCCTTCAAGTTGTCTAGATTGAGCA
The DNA here is from genome assembly GCA_014634185.1 of Astreopora myriophthalma. Taxonomy (NCBI): domain Eukaryota; kingdom Metazoa; phylum Cnidaria; class Anthozoa; order Scleractinia; family Acroporidae; genus Astreopora; species Astreopora myriophthalma. Next base: position 1,641,377 of record BLFK01000413.1, on the reverse strand, counting down.
TTAAGTAAATAGCCATTATAAGCCAGATGAGACATTAATACATAAAGATAAGGAAGCTACTAACTTATTGTAAGCAAATCACAAGTCATGATAAAATTTAATTCAATTGTGTTATTTAACAACCAATTTTTTTTACTTCCACAACTTTTTGGGATTATCAAGGGGTGACTTTAGAATTTACTCAGTTTAGATACAGGCTGAAATGAATTTGTTGCTTCTGTGCCATTGCGAGAAATGCTTTTAATTGTACTGGGGTACTGATTGATTGATCAATCTTTCAAACACAGTGCATTGTTACAAGAGAGCAAAAGATTACTCAAGGGAAAAAAAGTCATATCCTATCTTTATCAAAGCAGCAATTGCATTTGAAACATGTAAAGGTTTGTTTTCCTTCTTGATACATAAGCAGTGATCGGCATTTCCACTTAATTTTAATACTTCACCATTAGCCTTTATGATTCAATTTTTACCTGAGGCAGAGCGCCGTACTTGGCGGTCACGAGAAGGTAGGCTACCTGAAAACATTGAGGTTACAGTCTCATACTGTTCTTTGTTGTCTCATAGCCATTACCAGTATGTTAATAGAATAATATAAGAGGATTTAAAGAGTCATTTTTTTTAAGCCCACTTTGGCATTAGTAACTCTTTGATTTTCTAACTTTATTACTTTTAGTAGGAGTATTTAAATCAAAAATTATACCCAAACTATTAATTTTTATTTTTATTATTCATTATCTTCTTTTCACACTTAAACTGCGATATATATATATTGACTCATTACTTTTCATACTGGTAATTTACATTTTATAATGGGGACAGAATGATGCCAAAATGTTTTTGCACTGGTTTTCCCTCTAAAATGCTATTCGATATCTTCTTTAACCAAAATAATCACTCTCCTAAATAGTTAAATGAAGTAAACAGTATTTCATTTCAAGTTTAAACTCAGTATTTAGTTAATTCTAAGGCTACCACTTTGAGTGAATTATTTTACAATGCTGCTTTAGCATTATTTTTCTCACCTGAATCATTAGAACCACTGTCTCGACGACCACGTGGGGTTCGTAGTGAAGAGGACCTCTTCAGCCCAGATGGCCTTTTGAGATCCCTATATGGTGTTATCTTATAGCCTGAAAATAATTTTGGGAGTTTGAAAGGTTCGTTAATTATAATTACTGATCATACAAGATGACACTTTCCAAACGACAACAACCCTTTCTAAACTAACTGTAGTATTTTTGCGTGTGTTTTTGTGTATAGCTAGGAGCCCATATGTAGGAACGTACATCTACATCACTGGGTTTGTATGCCAACACAGGAGTAGACAAGCTATTTTTAGAACATTTCGCGTGCTAAGAAGCTTAGGCAGACAATGTTCATGTAATCACGTGGCTTGGCATGGCAGCGACGGACAGCTCATTTACACCATGTGTATTTTTGGCGCAAAGGAGAGAGCTTGCAACCTTGGCTGGTAGCATTTGAAGAGCACAACCTTGGCAATCACTTTTTGCGGGAATTCTAACCACTCAAAATAATCTGGTCTACTGCTGTTCTAGTGGCCCAGACCATGACATATGGATGCTCCTACTTACGGGCTACTGGGAAAGTATGTCTTATACTTCTGGCCCAGGTTGCTCGAAGCATGGTTAGCGCTAACCAGAATTAAATACCATGGAAACCTATAGGTTTTGATACCACTTAACCAATGGTTATCGCTAACCGGGCTTCGAGCAACCGGCCCCTGGTTAACGGGAATTTCTTATAGCATATTGTTATTGCCCACATACCAGCAGAGGCAACTCATTCAGGAATCATAAAGATCCTGTGAGCCACATTGAGACATTTCCCTTGTTCTCAAGCGATTTCACTCCCTTTTAGTAGTACAATACATGTACATCCAACCCACGCCAAACATCACTGATTTACAACATCCAAGTTGTTGACAAGTACATGCTGGTAGCATTTGAAAAGCACAATAATAGCACATTGATCTGATAAATGGTTTATCAGATATGCCCATACATGATTTATCAAATAACCCCTTGAGCTGGATGAAATATCAGATAACCGCGACTTTAAAAGCTGTGGATATAACTTTCTTTAAATCTTATGATACATTAACAAAGTTTATGACTGGCACAAGGTAATATTTTAATCTCAAAAGGTTTACCAAGACTATTTCAAATCTGAAGCACACTTTATTAAAAATATCACTCTCAAATAGTCATGACATAATGTTATATTTTATTTACTAGCTAAAATTAAGGTGACAAAAATGCTTTCAAACAACCCTTGACAATTCCAGTTTTTTTCTGCTCTCCAAAAATAATTTTCTATCTAATTTCCAGTCATTACAAAAACGTTCTACAAGTACTTGCTGGTGGGAAGACACCATTACAATTCAACTATGAACCACATATTCACTTAACCAACTTTTGAACCTTTCCAGTCTTTCACAAAAAAATCCATTCCCATACATTCAAAATTGCCACCAAACAATATATTTTTGCATGATTATTGTATAAGTATTATTTGCATTTACGTGTAGCACGAACAGCAACAACTTACTGAACATTCTATCACTCTTTAAATTACCCTTATTTTAACATTTTAAATTTAACTCATATATTGCTCCATACATTTCAGACTAAAAATACCAACTGACATTGGCTACAATAAGCTTAAGGATATTTTAATGTAACCCCTTTATTTCTGGCTCATTTTAAACCTTGGTGTAGAGTACATACACCAAAGCTTTCTGTCCAAAGTAGCATGATTGAATAATTCGAGGTCAATCCATAAAAAGAAAAACCCTACCCTTACAGCCAAGCTATGTCACACATAACCCATATCCACAAGATTGAAATGAACATTTTTATTCGTCTTTGGAACTCCCGACATTCGATTGGAATCTTAACCTTTTTAGGAAAATCACACCATAAAATGCATTATATCTAAAACGTAATTTCATGATGTGTTTGAATGGGTTATAATTTTCACATGCCATATATTTTTGCATAAAACAAACTTTCAGAGCTTTCTGTTTTTGTCATGTGAAGGAAAAATCCATGGGAATTCAGAATCTCAAGAGGAAAGTTCAACACTATTCAGATTTCAAAATACTGGTCACACTTTGTGCAGCCTGACTGTAACAACCAAGTCTCCACAAGAATGTGAAGAAATAAAAGTGAATTCAACTCCCTGAGAGTATTGTCTCCTTCCATTGGTATTATGTATATTGAAATGGATAATTTTCACCTGTCTTCAATGAACGATTTTCAAGATATGATGCCAAATGCTATCAAAACTAAATGATAATTATGTTGAACCACGATTCAAAAGAAGAAATACATTTGTTGCATTTAAATATTGATCACAGGTAAAAACTATTTGTAATTTCCTTTTGTCTCATGTATGATAGTAAACATCAGAAACCAGGATATTTTGAATCAACTAGATTGAAATAATTGTACCAAATATAACTTTTACCTGCAACACATGCACTGAAATCCAAAATATACATTTTTAACTTCAAATGAGAAAATAGAAACAATTTACTTTGTCATAATATCAATACATTTTGCAATCATCAAGAAACTTAGTAAGATATGTTTTCACTTTGACAAGTGAATGTGACTGATAACTGTTGCCTAGCATTGTTACTTTTTTATGACTGAGCTCTTAATTAGCCCACAACTTATAATTTCTCAGTTTTAAATTTGCTTGGGCAGTGGTCTAGAACTGATATTGTTTAGTATTCATTATCTCACTGAAACAACAAACTGGTGTGTTCTGCTAATTAAAAAAATCAAAGAGGCAAAAGGGTTATAAAGCACCAACACCAATATATATCAAGAATGATGTTACAGTGAATAAGTGTCTTAAAATCTCAAGCCAAAGCTTACGTGAATGAAGAGAATCAAAGTTCCTAAATTTTTCACACTATGAACCAATATAAATACTAAAAATAAAACAGCATTAAATAATGAGACGTTTACTGCAGAGCGTTTTAAAATATCAAAATAAATGGGGTTGTGTTAATGTATATTTTACATGAGTATGAATAGATGATAATAAATCTCTGGTAAATACATTATTTTGAAAAATAAAGTTTTCTAACTTTCTTTCAACAATTTTAAAAACCCTCACAAACATTCCACCTCATTCAAACTCTCCAAAGGCCTGCCATATTTAACTTCTTTTAGTACATAATAAAATATAAAATATGTTAGCTATGATTACACTTATAATTCATGTATATGTAACTTTCTTGCTTGTGCTTGATCTCAATGGACTGAAATTAGCACAACTGGCAGTAAAAACTGCATTCATAGGCAGCACTAAGCATCGCAGAAGGGTATTTTCGCTGGTGTTGTCTTTCATGCGTATAAAGCCCGAGATAAGATGTAATGGTTATTTTTACACAACAAGGGGATACCCGATTTATTTATACTTCTGTAAGAAGTACTACCAACTACCCCAGTCACGACTGATATGTCTTGATGTTAACGCTCATGACCTTTCCAATGACACATTAAGAAACCACTGTTTCAAGAGAGTCCACTGGAGAAAGGTTTAATGACAAGGGCTTGAGATCCAGTTTGTTGTGAGGATCCTCATCCTCCAGCTTGCCACCATTGGAGAACATCATCGGTCGCACTGAAGCTGTTGGTTTACCATCATTCGGTCCCTGATTTTGGTTCATTTTCTCATTGTAAATATAAATATAGTAACCATGGCGACCTTCTGCATTTTCAGAATCCGAATTTTCTGGAGATGAATTTTGGAGCGATATCATCTTTGGTTCGGGAGGTTTTGGTCTTGGTCTTCCTCGTATGGCCACAGGGGTATCAGAACCTGCTTTTGGTCTGATAGGAACAGGCTTGTCAGAACCAGCTCTCTTCTTTGCTGGTCTTAGAGATCCATTGCCTTTTACTTGAGGCATTAGCGACTTACGAGAGAACTCCAACGGAACCCCTATGGCAGATTTGGGTCTGCTTGAAGGAAAGCTTGCAGATAACTTTGGTGTTGTCTTTGGTGATGGTGAAAACAATTTTCTTGAAGAACAAGGTCTGGGAGATACAGATCTCGTCCTTCGAGGTGTAGGCCTGGGTGATGTTAAATTTGACATGGAAGCTGCTAAGATGCAGTGCAAGTGAACTGTGAACGTCTTTTCTGGAGGAGGGGGCTCAGGTCGCAGGCCAGGAATATAGGAATGAATTTCTGACACTGGTGCATAACGCCAAGGTGGGTGGTACCCTGGGATTGGAAAGAAGCACCTAGTTTTAATATAATTTGCACTGGTAACAAAGCAGATTGTTAGGTTCAGTGTTTGCCATCGTATAAGCGAGCTCAAATGAGGGTATTACATGTCATTTTGGGTTCCTATTTCCTGGCCTGCTTTGAGCCTGTTTTCAAAGCAATAGAATAAGGATGATCTGTCAGTCGAAATTTATCAATTAAACACATCCATGGTTGCTTGGGACACCACACAGTCAAGTCATTGCCTCCACAAGTTGCTCATTTTTGTCTCACTTACACGAGAGCCAACTGACTTTAGAGACCATTTCTGAGCTGCTGTTTGCCTCCGGGTTCAAAGTGAGTCTTGGTGCTGAATCATCCAAACGATAATGACTTTCATTTGCATGAAAATAAATGACCCATTGCCATTTGAACAGTTGCACCTCAGGACTCACTTTAAAACCAAGGCAAACAGCAACTCAGAAATGGGATATTGCTTCTCATTGTATAAAACTTCATGACCCATCTGGGTCACACCCCATCCGGGTCAACCAAAAATGCACTTTCCAGGCAAAATTTACTTCTCTGCGAGAGTCTGCAGAATAATATGTATACAGAGAAAAATGTCATCAGCCACATCATCAGATTTGTTTTAACCCCAAAGCTGAAAACTGCTTACAGTCAGAGGAGAAGCCAGCTGATTGTTGCAGTACACTGCCAAAGCTAATCAAACTTTATTAAGTGGACAACTTTAGAGTAAAAAAGGCTGTGGAAACAATGTCTACAGCTGTACTTACTCTGAACATCAACATCAAATCCTTCTTCAGGAAATTTTTCATTGCTTTGCAGGGCAACAAACATTGTATCATCTCCGAACAGATGTCTAAGCTCTCTGATCTGTAGAGACAAAATACATTGAGAGAATGTATTTACTGTGGCAGCTACATCGAAGAATAATAATGAAAAAAAAAATGGAAACAGATAAGTGGCACTGTGTATTTTGAATTTCAAATCCAGTTGTGATACGAAGTGTGATTTTACAAGTCACAATCTTCTTGGTGCAAGTTTCCTGCATTAAGAATTCAGTGTCAGGTAGAAACGATCTTGTTTACTGCATGGCAAGCTGAGAAATATTTCAACTGCTAAATATGTTTTTGCTTAACAGCAAGGGCAGTTTTAGTGTTAAATATCACTAGTGATAAGAAGTTTGATTTTTACAAAGTCACCGTGTTTCCAAGCAAATATCAAACACTGGACTCCCAAATTCTCAACCCTTTAACTCCCAACAGTGCCACTTCTAGATTTTACTGTCTAATGCCAGAAATTTTTACTCATCACAGGGGGACCTCTCAAGGATGAAATGGTTAACAGTCAAATATTTCAACATTCCTTCCAAGCAAACAAAATTTTCAGCTTGATTTGGAACATGAAGACACTGTCAGCATCGTTATTTTAACTTGACTATGGTATTCTCACTTTCAAGTGTTAGCCTCTCAGTCACCATTTATCGCTCAGACAAACAACATGAATCATTTGAATAAAAAAAAAACATAAGGACGGAGTGGTTATCCATCTCTCTTTCTAGGCTGAAGTGTTCACAGTGGATCCCACTGGTGCCCCCAGGCAGCCTTAACAGCTTGCTTTTACGCTTTGTTCCTTTACCAGGCCTCACATTTTGTGTCGGGAAGGTTGCACAGTTTGATTAGCTCATTAACTGCTTAAACAGTCAACAAGGTAAAAGCATCACAGTAGCACACTCTTTTTCTGTACGAACTTTTTTGAGGCTGAGTTGAACCAAAATTTTAACAACATTTTAGGAACATACCTCAGGCTGCGGGTCGGATAAGAATGTTATTATTTTGTCATGTTACCATTTTTTTTTAATTGGTAGTATAAAGAAAGACAAAATATGTGTGAAAACTATGGTCTAACAGGAAAATTAACCCAAGTACTTTTCAGGAGAAGCAACTTGATACCACATCACAGCAAACAATGCACTTTGACAGGTTTCCTGGTCATGTCCCCATTAATTAATTAATTTGAAATACTGTATCCATGTAACTTTAAGAACACCATATAGTCAGAACATTTCAGGCTCAAATTGAAAAACAATGAAACATTCAGCCTCAGCTCTAAAATTAGACGTTGTTATAAACAAGGTAGTGTAGTGCACTGAAAAAGTTTCCTTAGTGAGTAGGTTTCTGTGAAAGGTGATTCTAGACTTGTGCCTGGACAGGAAATTCTGGGGCTGTGACAAATCACAATTCAAATGTGATATCCCACAATCTCATTTTCTTGATACTAGCTGTTATCCAATGTTTGAAACTGTGTCTACTGACATCGTGGAAATTTTTCCTTTTTCCTCTTCTGCAGTCACATAATAATTCTTCTGCCATTTGCTGAGACAAGCTGTCAATACTTTTTGGAGAAACCAGACAGTCTGGATTTGAAGATAACACACCGAAAGCACAGAACCACAGAACAACAATTTCAGTGATGAAAGATATAACCCTTTACATACAGTGAATTGTCAATCCAAATTTATGCCAACACAGGTCAAGTGTGATTTTCTCAAGAAAACTGTCATTTAGTCAATACCAAGGGAAACTGTTCTCTCCTAATATTTTTTATGGCTGCCTAATAAAACTAGCAACAGTAAAATTTTTTGTCTGATCTTTCATGTTCATTACAGGAAAGTTCTCTCCAATGGAATCAATCAGAAATTTAATATTTTCAAAGCCTAAAGCAACTCTCGTGAAACTTAGTCTGTAAAGTTGGAGGTGTTCAATTATAAGCTGCCAGTCTCCGGAATAACATGATAACAGAAATATTTTATCCTATTATCTAGCAATATTGAGTTTAAAAAGATCAGGAAAGAAGTACCCTAGAATTTGAACATTTTTTCTTTCTTTCTTTTTTTTTTTTGAGCTAGGCCAAATCAATGTAAAAAATAACCACAGACAATATTCAGTGAGCAAGTTCACTGATTCATCCATTCATTTCTTTAAGTTATTTTGATTTCTTTAGAACCACAAGACAAATATGTGAAAACAAAGGAAGTTGCTTGTCATTCCTAATGAGGCATATTTCACTGGACAATTATAAAACACTCTTAATTCGATGGCCAGAGATTGGTTCAAAGAATGTAGCATTTCTGTCAAAACTCAATGGCTACTGTAATTAAGGTAGGAAGACCTTTTACATTTGCAAGAAGAATGGATGTTTACCGCATTAACCCTCAAGAAAATGCAAATAGAATTCCCGAGGTATTAGCTCAGAGTTTTTTCGATACCCACAAAATAAAAACTCAAAAGCGCTACTTAAGAATAGAGAAACAAAGAAATACAAACATCGGACAAAGGAAAAAAACACGTTTTTGTAAAAAAATATATACTGAAGACCCGTTTAGAAAACAGTACATCGAACGATTTGTTCATCTTTTTCAGGGACCAATGTAGCGTGCAAGTCAACATTACCACTAAAGCAAACAAGGTACTCTTAACTGCAATGCGACAGAAAAATGAAACTACTGGTTCTAAGAGAATATCCTCCGTTCGCATCCAATGTAATCCTGCATTACCTAAAGATAACACAACCCAAGAATATCGGAATATTAAATTTCCGAACGGAAACCATGCGAGACAATTCAGGAATCGACAAACAAAAGACGCCCATAGCTGTTTTGAAAGCGTGATCATTTTGATTTAAGACGAGTCGTGGCGCATGAACGAAATCAACATGCATAATTTTGGCCTCGAACCGATCTACTTTCTTTTCAACATTAACCCACTTGTGTCTTGTAAGTATTATCGGATGAGCAAATGCGAGCCGAAAACACGTTCTTCATAACAGAAGGTGTGAAAATTGCTTAAGACGAAAGGTATAAATAATGAACGTTTTTCCCACGTGGCGAACACACGGGCTAAAGAGGTAACAGTTTGGAAATAAATGACACAAATTGTATATAATCTTGGGAATGAAAATAAAGAAAAACTGAAAGAGAAACATCGTCACATTCAATAACTTCCTTGAAAACTGTAAAATATATCATCGATTTGGTGCGCCAAGCAACGGAGTTCTCCAGCACGGAAACGTACAAAATACAGCGGGGAGCAATTTGTTCACTTTAATTTAGTTGAAGTCTACAGACATCATTTCCGCCAAACCCAAACCGATCGATTCAGTTCCCAATTTCTTCCTCGCTTTTCTTGATCTGCCTTACAAAACTCTATGATAGTTAAAAATAAATATTTCCATCAAAAACATAAAACCAGCCGCGTGCTGCTTATATTTTCAACACGAGCCACCTCTCAGCTATCACAAAGGATGCGCTAAAGCTTGACAGACGACCGTTCCAAATAATTTCAGCAAAGAACAAAAAGGAGAGTTTGCGATGCCTTTGCCAAGGTATTTAAAGGAAAGAACAAAGACAATGAACCAAAAACTAAGATAAATTATTAATGACAAGAGCATCGAGAATCTTGGTGAAAATCGTTGAATGAAGCAACCCGGTGAAAAATGGCCGATTATATATGGTACCTACCGGCTTTCCATCGACTGTGTGAAGCTTGTCGACTTTTCCTAACGTTCCCTTTGAAGACAGATGATCCAAAACTTGCTCCAAGCTAACTGCTGTTTTCGCATTGAGTAGCATGGTAACTTTCTTCTGTGGGGGTTTTCCATTCTTTATAACTGTGACCAATTTCGGTTTGATGAAATCTCGACTACCATCGATTTGATGCGATCCTGAAGAAGTAGGTGCTGATTCTTTCTTGGGGTGTGAGAGCGACCAACATGGTTTCACATTACCGTAGCCATTTTCCACTTCTTTGAAGACATTACAGGAAGAACAAACATAACAGGAACCGTACTGAAGTTCGTTCACATCTGTGATCATCTTTCCCGTTTCGGCGTTGAAAACGTAACGTACGGCGCCGGTCGAAAGTTCAAGCTTGTTTGACAACTCTGCCAGCAGAGCGTCAAACTCTTTATACCGCTCGGGAGACACGGCTAGTTTAAGCCCGCTAAAAAACCGATCTCCATTCCTGTAAAAGCGAATTTGCTTGGCGCTGAGGCTTTGGTTTCTTCTCAACAGCGAAGTACGGCTAATTTCCTTACAGTTAGCGTTTCGCGAGTTCGAGCGGCTCAACCCAGGCGAAGGGGAGCGAGATCGATCGTGGTCGCCGTTCATGATGCCATTCTCCATTTTTTATCTTTCCAAGACAACTGAAAAAAGCGAAGAAGAAATCGTTTAATTATTCACATCGAACTTGGCTTAGTTTTCTCGACGTGACCGTATAAATAACCTTAAGTAGATCTCTGACCAAAGCAAAAAACGCCACCGCAAAACTGAGAGTAACCTTACCTTCGGCCGGCGCCCGAGTGATCCTTTGCGCTCCACTCCCAGCGGTTCTTTATCAGTTTACTAATGCGTTTAGGCCTAAAACTCTGTCCAAGGAAACGAAAATAATAGCCTCATATTGTATTCTAAACTGGTGAGGGCCCAAACACACCTGCACGCATGAAATTACGGCCAGTCAGTGTAAGTTCGACGACCGCGAATAATATTTTGACTTGTTCTGGCCATACAATTCCGCTTCATGATTGGTGGATTGAACAAAGAAACAATCAAAAAGTATACCAACCAATCAGGGTAAGTTAATCATGAAAACAAGTACCCGTATTCTTTTTCGCCTCGAAGGCTCAAACGTTCATTTTTCAAGCACGCTTAGCAAGAAAACTAGTTTTCGTTTTTTTTTTTTTTTTAAATTCTTTATTCAGATTCTTACACTTAGACGGCATTTCTTTAATTAAAGCGACATCGAAATTGTCTGAAGCGAACAAACATGAATTATTTATCAAGTAGGTGGACAAATTCATCGGATATCAGTTTTTCCTGTGTTATAAGGCTACTCTTTTGTCTCGATCAACATGATAAAATTATTGTTTTGCATTCTCGATTCATTAGCTTTGAAGAATATTTTCAGGAACTAACAGCCAGGACTGTTTACAATCCACCGCCTGAAAATTATGTCACCTGATCAAGGATACCTGCTTTTCAATATTAAGGCACTAGAAGTTACCAGTTTAACACTTTTTTCTGTAGGGTTAGGGTTAATTTTATTGAGGAAAGAAACAATTTATATTCTACTCTTGAAATGCCTAGTGTTTTCCATAAGATCCCGATGCATTCCATCCACCTGCCCCTAATAATTTGCAAGTCTCATGATAAATTCACACCCGAGCTGTTCATATTCAGCACTAGATAACTCCTTAAAAGGAATTCCCCACTTTTAATGAGATTCAAGTCTCTCAAGAATCACTTTCATCGAAGTCTGTCACGTCCGTCGCGAAAACAGCACGTCGCTGCTCTTCTCAGCGCTGTGTCGGTCGAGACAGGTTTTGCCAGAGTAAATTAATTACACTTGGAAAAGTCTCGCTGTCATCTTCAGTTTCGGTTCAGGGAATAAAAAGGGATTTAATACATTAAACGATTGAAACAAAAAAGGCAATAAAGATTTTCAGGCATAATGGTGTTCTAGGTTAGGAATATAGTTATTTGTATCTAGTTCTTGCGGCTTCCAGAAATCGGTGCCCATTGTCGAAACTACTACATGTTTAATGCTACACTATTTTTCGGTTTCTTTTCCGCTTCGCTCAGAAAACAGTTATTACAAAGCCGAGAGAAAACAGCAACAACATTGGGTGAGTAAACAGTTTCCCATCCATTTATTTTGTATACACAAAAAACAAAAGCTGCCGTAGGTAAGGCATTATTTTTGCGTCCTGGAGAGCTTATTCTTCATTTCTGTAGCTTTATTATATTAACTTAAGGGAAAATTATCCTGATTCTCATCCAAAGTGCATTATGGCAATGATATCGAGGCTGGAAACCGTATTAAGGTGGTAAAACTGTCTTATTGACATCCTTAGTTTATTAACATAGAAAGGCTTTAGGCGATTATGGGGTGTGGCAGCCTCGAAAATTCTTCGCTATGTTGCTCGTAGCAAGAGAGCAAACATGCTATTATCTGTCATCGCTGCATATTATGTATGTCTCGTCTTGGGTTATTCACCAGCAGTTATGTCTGTTCACTGGACAGGGTGCAATTTTCCTACAGAGGAAACACGAAAAGGGCTTTACTATTTTCCACACCGCTTGATCATTATATAAAGATATAAAGATATAAAAGACAACAACAATTGTCAGTTTTTCACCGCTCGTTTGCATATGAATTATTTGCAGATGAAGATTTGAACTCATGGAGATTAAGAACAATTCGAGATACAATGCCCCGTCCCAGGAAAGATCAATTTACGCTGGGGACGTATAAAACTCTTTTCAAACACATCTTCCTTCATGATCATCATTTTAATACTCTCTCGAATACTCAGCAACCTGTGGACTCTTCTCTTTAGTTGCGCGTTATATATACTTCCATTGCTGCAAAAACTAATGAACAACCGGATAACTAAAAACATGAAACATGACTGAAAAGCTTATTGAAATGTTTTGAATCAGATCAACTTTCTTTCAGCCTTTTTTTTTAGCGCCCCGAGTACTAAAACTGAAATGAAACCCAATTCATTCGTTACATGAATCTGTTTAACCGATGACTGTATTGTTGGATGAAAAATTTATTTCTTGTTTGAATTAATAGTACCTAACAGGCGTGGTGCAATTGAGTTGGTTGGTTTAGATTTGTTATCGGGCTTAGGGTCACCTCTAATGGTAGTGACTCCCTTTTCAAGGAAAAATCACTTTCCTTAACGCAGATTAAATATTTAAATTAATCTATGCATCGAAGTGGAGCTAAAAGCAATTCGCAAATTTAAGGTTATTACAGAAGACGCTTTTTTGGATATTTCAACCATCTCTGATTAAAATTGCACTTAACATGTGCTGTTACATTATCACATTCGTTTCGTAATTTTTTCTCGTTTATCATGAAGCCATTACTTTTTACCTTTTGCTCAGCATACCGCAAAGATGAACATCTGGATGTCAAAGGCGATTACGGTTGCTGTCATTCTGTTTTGTCACTTTCTTCGGATAATTTAATTTCTATTTTCAGATTCTAGCTAAGAATATGGTGAATGCTGTTTTAAGAGGCGCGGTCCCTCTTAAGAGCAACAAGGAAAGAGAAAAAAAAAAAGAATGAAAGAAAGAGAGAAAAAAAGAACGCATGCACGCAGCAAAGAACGCAAAACGAGAAATAAAACCAATGGCGTTGAGAGAGCGCCACCAAGACCAAGTCTGGCAAAGCCGCGACGCAACACTGCTATATAACTTTACGCACGGTACTATTACATTAAGAATATTATTTTGGCGTAACGAATCAGTAATTTATCGAATGGTTACAAACCTTTATCAAAAGTGCAACCATACATGATCATAAATCAACGTTATTTTGATTTTGCACGAGTTGAATAAAGTCACGGGGACCGATTAAAGTCCGACCTCGTTCCCAGGGTCTCTCGTCTTACCGCTCCCTTGGAGTGAACGGGGGGCTGTAAGATGAGAGACCCTGGGAACGAGGTTGGCGGCTCGGTCTGTAACATGAAAGACGCCTTTTGACGCCCTCTCGATCGATTTGATCAGTTTTTCTTGGGAATCCAGTCCATCATGGCCTGACTATGCCATCAAAACACTGTGTTCAAACTTGCCGTTGTCAAACATAGTGAACTACTGAAATAATTGTGAAGTGCGGGTTAGAAATGAATTGAAGAAGTGACTCATATATGCACTTGAAAAATTCAAGTGACTTCAACGGAATTTAGAATTCGGAATTGGATTTTCTCAAGTGCATATATGAGACAATTGCTTAAATTGTCCATAAAGTGTGAGGATCACTTCTTCAATTCATAGTGCACTACTAAACGTATCCTCTCCCACAGGCGTTTCTAGGGGAGTCACGTGTCTCTCGGAGAAGAGACACGTGACTTCCCTGAAAGCCTATACTAAACGGTCATGAGTAAAATTTATATTTGGTGTACTTTTTGGGGTGTTTTCCTTTTCCATTTTAAGTAAGAGATATACCGTTGGTATTTTTCGTACTGTCTCTGTTGTGCGCATAAACAGCTCTCTCTTGCTTTTGTGGCATCTTTTGTCTTCACAGTAGGGACCTTTTAGTACGAGTTTTCCGTTTTGAGCACGCGCACTTGGAAAAATTTCAACCTCGAAAGCTAATACGCGTGCTCAGTAGGCTTGCACTCGTAGTCGTACTCGAACTGCAATCTAAAGGTCGCTAGTATTAAAAAGCCCGCAGAGTGGGTGTCTGAGTCGTGTCAGTGACCTGATCGCACTCACTCCTTGTGCTCATGCGCTGCTTTCAAGCGTTTTCAGCCAGGTAGAGGCGGGTCCGGATCCATTTTATGAAACATGGTATGGATAGTTTTCACGGCAAAAATGTATGGTCCACACCAACTTTTCAATGGGTCCGGACCCTGTTGTTTTTTTTTGTAGTGTACACAATGCAATGTTAGTAATTACCGATCAAGGAAAAGTCAGGGCACATAATCGATCCCTATTACCCTTTGAAGACAAACACTGGCAAATGCTTTTAACTCTTGCTCTGACCACGACTTGTTTTTTGCCTTGTTTTTCTCTCCCCTTCTATTAACATCGCTTTTTGCCCGCATTTTGATTTGCTGTCACTCTTTTCTCTAGATCCAGTCCTCTGTCAGTGAGTAAACCGAGTTCCCAGCTTGAAATGGTGTCTCGTCTTGGCAACAAAGGGCTGACTTTCTACTTTAAGGGTGAGCAAGGTTGGCGCACTTGTGAGACCGCTCGCCCTGTGTCCCGGATTCGATTCCCGGACGGCTTATCTTGAGCGGAAAACAGGATATTCTGAATGAATCTGTATTTGTTGTCTAATTTGAGAATTTTAAGAAGTTTGTAATAAGGTCCAACACTGTCCTTGCATGTGCAAATTAAAGAAGATACTCTAAAGACTTAGGGCAATTATCATTCAACCTAGAATTGCTGATACAGCCCCAGACCATGATGACACAAGATAAATAAGTATATATTAACGCACAGTACAACTTTTTCTGCAATTATGAAAATGTAATACCTCAGTTCTTAAGAATTCCAACATTTTTGGAAATTTTATTTATATGGTTCAGCTGCTGTTTCAAATTAACATGCTTTTCAATATCAACTCCTAGGTATTTAACGCAATTTTTTGGTTCAATTATAAAATTCTATATTTATACTTGGAAAAATCTACCTTCAGCTATCCCAACTGACAAGTAAATGGCGGCTCCGTGAATTACATCCAAGGCAAAAGTTGCGTTTACACGACAGAGGAAAAGTGGCACGAGTCCAATAAGAAGTGGAACAGTTCCAATCATTCTTGTAAGATTCAGTGAACTTTTATCCGTTCCGCGACGGGACCATAGGCGCCTATGGTCTATGGTCCCGTAGCTGAACAGATAAAAGTTCACCCGTTCCACTTCTTATTGGACTCGTGCCATTTTTCCTCTGTTGTGTAAACGCACCTTAAAGGTTCATTTTTTTTCTTTTTTTATTTTATTATCACACAAAAACAAAACAAAACAACCCATATCCTTTACACAGCCTTGAGATTTATAGGATGGACGGCCCCAATTAAGAACGGTGCACCAACAAACTCAACACAACAACTTTCTGAGAACACAAAGCCCTTAAATGTGCTTGCTTTCTCTACAAAGCATTTACGTCTATGGGGTGAACAGGCCCATCAATAGATGGAGTTGCAACAAACTCTACAAAACAAGTTTCCGGAAAATCACATGGAGCACCGTCCAGTTCAAATAACAACACACTGACAGATTTTTGTTTCATAGACAGTACATTTACTGGTACAAATAATGTGATCTGTGGACCAATCACCGGCCAGTAGCGACCCAAATCAAAATCATTTACAAAAGCTTGCCCTTTACTCCAACCAGGGAGATGAAGAAAGGTGTCATGTGAAGAATTTATGGTAATTTCCCCATAAAAAAACGAAGGTGCAAAGCTTTTATCCAGTTCCAACACACCAGTGCTTTTCTCAACAGTTTGAAAAAGAAAATCAGTCCTATTGAGAAACAGATTATTTAAGTTAATTGCATATATCTGCCAGTTCATCAAAATTGTTCCATTTAATGTGACATTGCCAAGGATTCCTTTAGGCTCCGAAAAACCATCACTGCATCTTCCCATGTTTTCCACAAGAATATCAAGCTGCAGTATGTCTCCAATGTCAAGAGTGACATTCTGATCTTGAGGACGGCGGAACATCGTGGCTTGGCGGATTTTCCCAATGTATATAATGGCTCTGTCACGGACCAAGTTACTGATATTTAAAATTGCACTTGACTGAGCAAAGGATTGAGGAATTTGAGTTTGGTACAGAACAAATCCATAGTTCTGTCCAATCTGCTCCATCGTTAAAGGAAAGGACGACTTAAAAGGGCCATGAGGAGAAGAAAGCTTTGGTAGAGCATCAAGAAATGTTGACATTTGAGTCATCTGAACCTTACCATATGCAACCTTTGTGGTGTTTGCAGGGATGGGGATAGGTGGTATTTTCTCATACTTGGCAATAATTTCTCGTAGAATGTGAAATTTGGTTGTTGTATCACCGGCTTCTGTCAAAGGGGCATCATAATCATAACTTGTAATGCTCGGCAATAGCCCACGAGATGCGAGATATGAACCACCATTCATAAATCCAAAATTAGTCCCCCCATGGTACATGTAGAAGTTCACAGATGCATTTAAAGAGAGCATCTTATCAAAGGTCTGAGCAACTAGCTTTGCAGCTCTCGTTTGGTGAGGTACACTCCATTGGTCCAACCAGCCAGGGTAAAATTCGGTGTTAACCAAGGGTCCCCTGGGGGAGAATTTGCGCATCACTCCAAATGCTATTTCTGGGTTTGTTGACGATCCAAAGTCAACGGTGGCATAAAGAGATGGAATGGTTCCACATTTAAACAAGTAATCACGATCACCATCTACAGTGAAAAGAATAACATCATCGCCAAGGTATTTACGGAAAACTTGCTCTAGAAATTTCATGTAATTGTGATCACAAGCCGGGAAATTGCCATATTCATTCTCCACTTGGACCGATATGATCGGGCCCCCGTTTACGTAAAGTAACGGTTTCAGTTTTGGCAAGAGAATATTCATCCACGACTTAACATTGGCAAGGAAATGTTCATTGTCCGTGGATCTCAAACTAATCGATGCGTTTTTGGCCAACCATGCGGGATAGCCACCAAACTCCCATTCGGCACAAATAAAAGGCCCAGCTCTAATGATCACCAAAAGTCCAACGCTGTTGGCCAGTTGAATAAAACTCACAAGATCTGCATCGCCTTCAAAGTTGAATTGTCCCTGAACTGGTTCATGGATATTCCAAGCTATGTAAGTTTGTACAGCGTTTAAACCGCCTGCTTTCATTTTGATGAGCCTGTCTTTCCAGTAGAAACGAGGAACTCTGAAGTAATGAAGGCATCCAGAAATGTAACGAAATGGTTGGCCATCTTTGAGAAAACGATCGTTATCGTAGTCTATGACAAAAGAACGTGCCTCGGAGCACTGTAAAACGCACAAAAAAGCCAACAAAGGAAGTGCAACTTTTGACACCGTCTCAACGACCATCTCGGTCATCTGGTTTGTTTCCAGGTCAGTCAGCGCCTCCCGACGCCTCCCCTAAGGAGGTTTATCTTGGGGAATCACAGGCAGCCCAGATGCGTAGTTTCGTACCGGGCAAAGTGTCTCGAAGCAACTGCTAACCAGCGCTAAATACCATGACAACAATAGTTAGCGCGAACCATGCCTCGAAAAACTGGCCTCCGAGGGTCATAACTATGATAGGGTTTATATTGGAAAGACAAAATAACGAAAAGAACTGCCTAATCTTAGCTCATTGTCAAAAAAAATAAAATAAAATAAAATAAATAAATAAAATAAACTCACTTTTGCTGTATCTTGTCTCCTTATGTCTTTTTGACCCGTTCTGGACTGGTTTTGTGATTCGCTCCTGACCTTCATTTAATCAAGGTTAGCAGAAAACAGACACAAGGACACAAGATATAGCAAAAGTAAGTTTATTTTGTGCGCTATGAGCTAAGATGAAACGTTTCTTTTTAAATATATATTTCCCATATGAAGCCAAACTTGGCACTGATTTTGTGAGTCTGGGCTACCTGTGCTGTATGCACGACACGATGGCATGATAAGCGCGTGACACTCGCTAATTAGTTGTCACATTGCAATAAAATGGCGAGGGTCGCATTTGGAGGATTCGCACTCTTGATGTTCTTCTGCGTTTTCCAGTGCACCGAGGCACGTTCTTTTGTGATAGACTACGATAACGATCGTTTTCTCAAAGATGGCCAACCATTTCGTTACATTTCTGGATGCCTTCATTACTTCAGAGTTCCTCGTTTCTACTGGAAAGACAGGCTCATCAAAATGAAAGCAGGCGGTTTAAACGCTGTACAAACTTACATAGCTTGGAATATCCATGAACCAGTTCAGGGACAACTCAACTTTGAGGGCGATGCAGATCTTGTGAGTTTTATTCAACTGGCCAACAGCGTTGGACTTCTGGTGATTATTAGAGCTGGGCCTTATGTTTGTGCGGAATGGGAGTTTGGCGGCTATCCCGCATGGTTGGCCAAAAACGCATCGATTAGATTGAGATCCATGGACAATGAACATTTTCTTGCCAATGTTGAATCGTGGATGAATGTTCTGTTGCCAAAACTGAAGCCGTTACTTTACGCAAACGGGGGCCCGATCATATCAGTCCAAGTGGAGAATGAATATGGCTATTTCCCTGCTTGTGATCACAATTACTTGAAATTTCTAGAGCAAATCTTCCGTAAATATCTTGGAAATGATGTAATTCTGTTTACCAACAATGGTGCACATGAGCATGCGTTACAGTGCGGCACTATTCCTTCTCTCTATACAACTTTGGACTTTGGATATCAAGCAAACGTACAGAGAGTGTTTGCAGTTATGCGCAAATTCTCCCCCAGGGGACCCTTGGTTAACACTGAGTTCTACCCTGGTTGGTTGGACCGATGGAGTGTTCCACACCAAAAGAGACCAGCTGAGGGCGTTGCCAAAACCTTTGACAAAATCCTAGCCATTAATGCATCGGTAAATTTCTACATGTACCATGGGGGGACTAATTTTGGATTTATGAATGGTGGTTCATGTGTCGCATCTCGTGGGCTATTGCCGAGCATTACAAGTTATGATTATGATGCCCCTTTGACAGAAGCCGGTGATACAACAACCAAATTTCACATTCTACGAGAAATTATTGCCAAGTATGAGAAAATACCACCTATCCCTATCCCTGCAAACACCACAAAGGTTGCATATGGTAGGGTTCAGATGACTCAAATGTCAACATTTCTTGATGCTCTACCAAAGCTTTCTTCTCCTCATGGCCCTTTTAAGTCGTCCTTTCCTTTAACTATGGAGCAGATTGGACAGAACTATGGATTTGTTCTGTACCATGTTCAAATTCCTCTATCCTTTGCTCAGTCAATTGTGATTTTGGATATCAGCAACTTGGTCCGTGACAGAGCCATTATATACGTTGGGAAAATCCGCCAAGCCACGTTATTCCGCCGTCCTCAAGATCAGAATGTCACTCTTAAGATTGGCGACCTGTTGCAGCTTGATATTCTTGTGGAAAACATGGGAAGATGCAATACTGGTTTTTCTGAACCTAAAGGAATTCTTGGTAATGTCACGTTAAATGGAACAATTTTGATGAACTGGCAGATATATCCAATCAACTTAAGTAATCTGTTGTCCAGTGAGACCGATTTTCCTTTCCAACCTGTTGAAAACAACAATGGTATGTTGAAAGTGAGTGAAAGTTTTGTGCCTTCATTTTTTTATGGGGAAATTGGCATAAATTCTTCACATGACACCTTTCTCCATTTCCCTGGTTGGAGTAA